>JAGSMP010000424.1:0-468453 GCA_029286625.1 Parnassius orleans | reverse complement strand
TTTCTTTAATACTCCTTATAAGACCTTTAGAAAACCAAATTGATATTTAATGCTTTTAGGTGTGGTGAGTGGTACATGTTTACTTATAGTAGCACGCAATACATCATAAAACGAGTAACCATTTCATCAACATTCCTACATAATGCAAATATATTGAGCCAATCAACACTATCCAATTCTTTTTAATAGACTCATAGTTAGCTTTGTGGAAATTAGGTCTAGGTTGTAGGGATGGTTGTAAATGATTGATGGAGTGGAAAGTACTCAAATACAAGAGGTGGATGAAAAGATCAATAGCGGTTAATGCTTCGTCGGCTTGACCAACACATACATTACTTTCTGATGAGAATATTAAATCAAGCATTTTCAAGTTTTGTTTTTAATGTAATTGAACTGCTTAAGATTATTCAGGGCCATAAACTCAGAGATCATATAAAAGTATTGGCATTGAGAGTCATTTAAAATAGTAAATAGGTCATTATCATTTTCAGCCACTCCAAATTAGGAAGGTTAAAATCACCAATTACCAATGAGTGATCAAAATCGGAAAGATTATTATTAATATTATTCACAAACTGTTCATAGTTCCTTGAATTAACGGAAGGTGGTATAGACCGCACATACGCAAAGTTTTATAAGGTTTTACCATTTCTGAGATGAACTACAATCCAAAGATCTTCTATTAGCCCAGTGCCTTCGTTTCTATTAATCCTATGTGAGTCGAAATTTCTATTGACGGCAATCATTACACCACCTCCAGTCTTCTTTGTGCAATGAGATACCCATGCTTCACTCAATGAATGTAAAATTAAATAATTATTCACTTGAATATTTCCTCAAAAATTACTTATGAAACTTCATTCAACTTTCAGCTAGCAACAATATGAGAGATAGAAAAAGAATAGAGATTAAATTAAATGTATGCATTATATTATACAATATTCACGTTGGGATCTGAAACAGACTACAGGTTACTGGGACTCCCCAAAAAATACTATCACCTAAGATGAGACCGAAGTTTTGATTATTAGTATCATCTGTGGTAGAAAACATTTCAAAAATATTTAGACGCTAGTATTCAGAAGAACCTGCTAAAGAGTTTTACGCTATAAGCACAAATTGCTGAAAATATAAGAACTTTTTCAGACCAAACATCATTACAAAAAAATACTTTAAAATCTTGAAAGGAGTATTCAATACCACCAAATTTTATAGGTAAAGTAGCTTGGGCCAGGGCTGTTGTATTTAAAGTTAAGTTTAGAATTTTTTCTATAGCTATTTTAAGATTATTATCAATATCTTTTAAAATGTCCGAACATTTCCAGACTGGACTCGAGCGGAGTAAGTATGTAAATCTAGGTACAAGGAGACCATATTTTAAAATAGTAAGAGCAATGTGGGGGTTTAATTTATACAATTTATCAACGTGGTTTAAAAACTGATCAAATTTTGTTTTTAAAACAGGTTTAATACTATCGAAAAACAACGGGGCACCGAGCAGGTATAGCGATTCCGTACTGACTGTTTTTATTCCTGGAGAAATATGATTGAAATTTTGAATTAAAGTGTAGAGTGTCATTGGAAAAAAATATTTCACATTTATTGCTATTTGGTTCAAGACCAAAATATGAGTAATATCACTAAGGATACCAGAGGTACCAGACATTCAGCTCGGATTTCAAATTTGAAATAATGTTTTTTTTTCTTCAGGACAACAAACAATTGTGTAATAAAACATAATACAGATACAGGTCTTATAAAAAGGGAAACCAAGTAATTACACAACCAGCACCGTTATCCACAAAGTAATATCACAAAAAAAGTAATATTATAATGCGCAGCAAACACGTTGTATGATGCCACAAGTAGATGAATAATTCGAGATTTCCGTGAGCAAATCCCAGCCAACACAAACACTATAGTGGCTATGCTAGTCAAAAATTGCCTCGAGACACAACAGTTGCACCATTAATAATCTGGTGCACTACTTTACTTAGTAATTTTTTTTTAAATACACTTTTTGAACATTACAAATGATAAAGCAAATATGTCAAGATCAGTAAAGTTATCATTATATGATTTCATGATACGCCGTAGTGGAGATCGCTCTCCCGCGTTTGTTCGGCACATCTTAGGAGCAAATAAACGATGACTATATGTATTACGAATGCGTTGGGACCGAATAGGTATGCGTAGAAATATTTGATTTATGAGTTGATTACAATCTAATTTATTATGACAGATTTTGTATAAGAATAATTGATCAAAATATAATCCTCTAATTTTGAGAGTGGAAATTGAGAATTTATCTAAAAGAGTGAGATATGATGACCATTTCCTAAAGCATTTATAGTTTAAAACCGAAGATATTTACATTGTACCAATTCCAGCTGATCACTATATTTTTCATTATAAGGGTTCCAAACACAAGTAGCGTATTCGAGTTGTGACCTAAGGAATGACTTATATAGTAATAAATACGTCGCAGGCCTTTTAAACAGATTACAGGTCCTTCTTACGAAAGAACTAAGTTGGAAGCCTTTAGCCGTAATGTGACTAATATGAGCATCAAAATGTAGCTTCGAGTCAAATAGTATTCCCAGGTCTTTTATTATGGAGACTTTTTGTAAGGGAGTGTTACAAAGAGACTATGTGAAATGGATGAAATTAATATTTTTAGTGAATGTGATAGATTTACAATTTGATAAACTCAGCAGCACAATAAGCAGACAAACGATCTAGATCACTTTGCAATTTATTACAATCTTCAGTTGTGTTTATTTTCCGAAAAATTTTAAGGTCGTCAGCATATAAGAGATAATGGGTGTTTTTGAAACAGGTACTAATGTCATTTATAAGAACAAGCAACAGCTAAAATTGATCCTGCAGTACTCAGATGTCACATCTATCACATCTGAAGAAAAGCCATTAACCACAACCTTTTGGGTTCTATTTTATACATAAGAAGCAAACCAGCGTAACAAATTCCCACGTATACCATTAAATGCGAATTTTTGTAGTAGTATGGTATGGTCCACCTTGTCAAAAGCTTTACAGAAATCAGTGTAAATGGTGTCAACTTGGAGTCGGTTATCCATATTCTCAAATAAGAAGTTAGCGTATAAAGCCAAATTACTTACCGTGGAGCGATTTCGAACAAAACCATGTTGTTCAGGAATAGTAATACTATGCAGATATGGATAGACAGCATTGTGGACCAATCTCACCAGCACTTTTGACAACGTGGACAAAATAGATATTGGACGATAGTTGGTGATGTTATTTTTTTTGCCGATTTCCATGCCTGCGGCACTACTCTCTCCCTCAAACTACGATTAAACAAAATAAACAATGGTGTACTCGTACTTATGGATTCGGCGGTATATTTTAGAAAAGGGCGAGATACCATCTGGTCGAGATCCCTTTGTCACGACCAAGGCTTTAAGAATCTTAGTTATCTCATCTTTTGAGAATGTTAAGTCACATATAGTTACTTGACTATTTGAGTTAGAACTAATTACATCATCATTAGACTGATTTATGTATTTACTATTTTCGTACACAGAACTAAAAAATCTTGAAAATAATTTACACACATCCAGAGGACCGCTGGATTCTTCTTTACTGTAAATCATTGTATTAGGTATACCCGTTTTCTTTGCGACTATTTATAAAGGACCAAAATTGTTTTATCTCTTTTTTTATTCCATCCTCAAAAGGCTACAGGTACTTATTAAAACGTTGAATTTTCGAACTGAAAAGTGCTAGACCTAGTGGGTCACCCTGCTGAACACCGACAGCAGAATCGATAATATGGTTTTCGTAAAAAAATTTAGTATTTGCGCGGCGGCTACGTGGCGCAGTGGCTTTGCAATGAGTTTTTGCACTGGGGGCCGCGGGTTCGAATCCCGCACGGAACAAGTATTTGTATGGCCTACAAATAATTGTTCCGGGTCTGGATGTTTGTCCTCATGCAATTTATGTTTGTAAACTGCCTCCACGATACAGGAGAAAATCCTAGTGTGGGGGTAATGTTTTCTTAGGTGTAAAAGAAAAGAATAAAGAAAAAAAGAAAAAGAATAAATTTTGACTGTAACTTTGCCAAACGTAATGATAAATTTCGGGGGTATTGTTAGCCACTTCTTTAAGCGGGGTTACCTTATCGATAGAGTTAAAAGCATGCCTTAGGTCAACCTTCACAAAAACATCTGCATCACAGTTTGTTAAAAATGTACGCACTGAATGTACCGCCCCCTCACAGCCACCTCTAGTGCCAAAGCCTAGTTGAGTAGGCTGAAATTTTGTCTTAAGGTTAGAGATTATGTACCTGCAAGCTAATTTTGAAGTTAAGCGTCGAAATGTGGAACCAACGGCAATAGGACGGATACCGTTATCCTTTTTTTTTGAAGGCACATAATCTTGCACCATATATAAGAATGGGATGAAATTTAGATTAACATTTCCCGAAAGCATAAAGTTACATAATTTTGTAATGTCATTAAGAAGTACTCCGCCGGCGTCACCGGCAGAAGCGGTTAAACTAATATTGTTTCGTGAATACTGCTATATAGCTAGTTTTGTTGTTAAATACAGGTACTTACTATAACTAAGATTAAAACCAAAAATACATAAGTATGTGATATATATTAAAAATTCCTTTTTATTTCAATCCTACATAATATTGAGTTTGGTAATTATAGTTATCCCAACCCACCAAAGAGCTAGATAGAAAAACAAATTTACAAAAAGTAATTTATAACAAATCATTTACTCCGTTTCGTACTGCTAACTCGAGTTGCGTAACTCGAGTTTAAACTCGAGTTGCGTGAATTTCAACTCGATTTAACTCGAGTCGTAATTTTTCCGAGTTGGCACGTCTATAGGATAGGATAATTAAATCAAAAGAAACAAATAGGTAATATTAATAACAAATATTAAAACATATTTATTTGTTAAGAAAATCATAATAATTACACTTATATGTAGGTATTGGTAATTCCAATTTAATTATAATTGTCCTTGAAATAAAACTAATTTAGGTTTCATGATGTATTCTTATTTCAAAATATCTTAAAGCGACAGCTTTAATGAGAAGCATTCTGTGATTGTCAATATAAGGAAATAAAGATTTCCTTGATGGGATCGATCGATCGAATGAAAAGGATAGCAATCTACATAAGATTGCTATCCTTTTCATTCACAAGAGCTTTGGCCTTAAACTCTTCAAGAATTTGTTCCAGATTTGCCACTTTTATTTTTAGACGCCTTGTTTTCTGCCGAAGAGCGTGCACCATTCTCAACCTCTTCTCCGACAGATTTTGCTGCTGTTTCCATTTCTTGGTAAGACTTCTTGGCGTACCCAGTGCCCGAAACAGAAAATTAAAATGTTTTAATGCATTAAACATATTAGCGGCCGCTATTGATCGCAAACAAGAGATTTTCAATTGTTTTCATAATGTTACACGTCACCTATACCATATTCAGCAAAGCAAAATACAAAATGTAAACAAGGAAACCAATGGCTCTCAAAAACAGCGACAAATAATACTGTGTGTAATGTCAGCTAATCAGTCAGTGAGTAGTTAAGCTTCTTTTACATATACAAATTTAAAGGTAAAAATAATATACGCTACTGTTCAGTCTCTGGTTTTAGTGTTTAATCCCTTAGCCCACTTGTATGACAGTTAGGTACCACCAGTTTTCGTAAGCGGCACAACACAATCTTTTAAAAACTTAAAACCTACCGCAAATGCGCTTGGTAGTTCCATAACTATGTCATCAATCTAATGCCCATTTTTAGTAATTTTAACGTCCCCCTGGAAAAATATCACATAATTTCAATATTATTTAGCATTCAATAAAAAATATATCAGCATGTCATTACATGATAACTATAACTTTTATATTAATTCTTATCTTCTTATCACTAGTACTAGTGTTTAGTTAGCAAGGCAATGAAAATTAGACGCACCGTATTTGGTTGTTTCATCACTAAATCATCAGGCTCAGGTTGTGTTACATTTTTCAATTTTCTTCTATGTATTCAGTGTAAAAGAAATGATGCCTTTTAAATTCCCTTTTATTCTATCATAGTCCAGCAAATTATACTTACACACTTTAGTTAACCATCTACGACATAAAAAAACACAGTTAGAAGATTTAAAATATCATTGGTAAATCCAATTGGGCATGTTCTAAGCGCATTAAAAAAATTACGTAGAACATGATTATACGGATTTTTTAAAAAGTTGTTTAAATACACACAAGTTTTCACTAATAACCTTATTATACTTCCAATTTTCCGATAATTTTATGTCAAACTTTAATTTAAAAAAAAACTTTGGAAAATCCAAAAGTGCACGATTCATAACTCTCGACACTAGTGAGACCTCTAATCTTTTATATAGCATAGGCTGCAGAACTTAGTCTGCTTGCTAGTTTGGATATATGGGGGCCCCACTGAAGCTTTGCTTCATTTATCTCAGTATCAAATGATAATAATCTTTTATAGTACACGCTTCACAATATGTTGATGCGTCGTATTGCGTAGTTTTTGGGAGATTTTAACGGCAACTTGAGCCAGCAGACAGTTGGCGATAGTCAATCAATGCGCCTAAGCAGACAGACACCTTATCTTAACACTTTCACTGTCCCGTTTTCATCACACTATAGTAAGACAATACCTATATGCAGTAGAAAAGTAGCAGCGAAAGGGTTTAGATTTACATCACCATCGGAGCACTTGCAGACATTTAATACGTAAAAATCGCACCACTTTTACATATCAAAAACCACTTCAAACCATTATTTAAACAATAATACAGTAGCAGCAATCCGCCGCCGGTTAAGTTCCCACCAAAACTCGGCAGTGTGAGGTGCCTTGAAAGTGGCACAGAGTAGCTTTTTATGGCACACACTAAGCTAAGCTCTAATGCGTGTTGCAAATAAACATGTCTCTGCGTATCTTCTGGTACTTAGAACATATTGCTTCAATGGACGCAATCATACTTATTTAAAATATACAATATATAGATTGCCCATTGTTACGATTTTATTATTTGTATACATTATACAATATATTATTACATTATACATATATATTATATACATTTAATTAAATAGTGTGATATTACTCATTGTTATTAGATTTATAAAATTTTCTCAGACATAAACTTATCAATATTCTCTAAGCGCGTTTTAACAAATTTTAACTTGATTTGTGGTTTCTAGTAACGAGAATGTATACAATAATATTGTTAATGGCTTATTGAAGCCCACGATCCCCTTAACGAATATATAATGTCATTCGGTGCTGATTTATGTTTTCGGTAGAATGGATTTCATCCTCTAAATAAAGATGTTTTTGTAACTTTTATTAGAAACAGTAAACATGACAAGTACTCATAATATGGATTTCATTTATTATTATAAAATACTTTTTCATATATTAGATGATTCTAGTTAAGATAGTTTTTGTCCTATATTTTTATTTTTTTATTTTAATGCTATTTTTCTTAATATGTGGTAGAGCCATGCTGCGGCTATATTATAGTTGTAGAACGGATGGGTTGGCTCGACTAGGAAAGAACCACGCTCTCACATAATACCAACGTAAAATAGCAGCTTAATACTGTTGTGTTTCGTATAGTGTGTGTCGAGAACCGGAGACCCTTTTTACTGAATACGAGGCGTCCTATCTTAGTAATCAGGGTTTAAAACGCATCTGCATTTCAATTCTTAATCGAGGATAAATATATATGTCTGGGCTACAGGGTTAGGTGGACTGCGTGCCCCTTTGTCACCCTTATTCTATAGAAAAAAAGTATAAAAGACTTTTTGATATGTTCGATGATTCTTGTAAAGATGGTTTTTCTTCTACTCTATCAACCGTAACAGTTCACTTGAAAATTAAACTGTTCCATACTAAATGACGGATCCGTTGCGCAGTGGTTTAGCAATGAGTTACGGCGTTCAAGGCAGCGGATTCGAATTTCGCACGGGTCAAGTATTTGTATGACCTACAAATAATTATTCCGGGTCGGGATGTCCTCGTGAAAATGTATGTAAACCACCTCCACGACACAGGAGAAAATCCAAGAAACGGGGTATAGTTTCTTAAAAAAATTTAAAACAAAACGAATGATAAATAGCACTGAAAAGATGGTTAAGTACAAACGGCTGACTTAGGAGCACTGAAAAATTGGTAAAATAGCAGCGACTGGCTGAGAAAATCCGACAAATAAGGCAGCAGCAGCAGGTTCTTATCATCCCGCTGATTCTCTCTACCACGGGAATGGTTCCTGAATCCCTTATTAAGAATTTAGCGAAGCTGGGTATCTCAGTGAGGGTGAGGAATAAAACACAGAAAGCCGTAATCTTGGATACGACAGCAATCGTGCGTCGATACCTATCAATTTAAAAAATGGGCGGGATCTTGCAACCAACCGATGACGCTTCTAAAACAAGAAAAGGAGAGCTAAAGAAAGTTACCGTTACCTTTACAGCCTATTAAAGTCCATTGCTAAACCTAGGGAACAAAGATCGCCTTATAGGGGGTATATTTGCCATAGTTGTCACGCTTGGCAAACGGGTTGGCAACCGCAGTTTTTTTATTTTTAGTCGTTGTTAGGAAGATGCTGCTGCCCATCTCCTGATTTGTTTCCCTCTGTCGCTTCTTACGACACCCACCGTGTGATTTGGGGTAGTGGATATTCTTACACCGCCACTACTAGCTAAAGGAAGTGTCTATAATAAATAGGTAGGATGCATCATAATTGTAATACAGATTGGCGAGCGCAGCTACTGAAATTGCACCTTTCACGCTGATCCCCGTGACTGATACGGGTTCTAAAAATTCTATTCTCTGCGGTGGTCACAAATCCGGCTGCCGCACATGGCGATCACCGTTGCCGTTACCGTTACAACCTTTTAAAGTCCACTGCTGAATATAGGCCTCAATAATATCCCCTTTTTTGCCTCATAGGGCATTCTATGGGGTTATATTTTCCATAGTTATAACACTTGGCAAGCGGGTAGGCAGCTGCAGTTTTTTATTTTAAATCGTTGTTAGGAAGACAATGCTGCCCATGTCCTGATTTGTTTCCCCCCTGTCGCCTCTTACGCCATCTACGGGATGATATGGGGTAGTGGATATTCTTACACCGCCACCACACTGTAACTAGGCGATTATGGTAAATATTTTCACTATAGCATAATAATAAAGTAATTGCCTTTATACGTTCCACTGCCGGATTCAGGCTTTTTCTTATTTCCGAGTGGGTTTAATTAATAATAAATTTTTGTATCGAAAGATGATGGAATAACTCTGAGAGTGTTATAAAATATGGAATTTTGCTATAATCAACTTTTGTAGCTTTTGCTGACATCCGGGTGAGCTGAAATTTGGCACATTTACTCGTATGTCATTTTGATGGCAATGCAAAAATATGGTACCATGAAGCTGATCTAGTGATGAACCCAAATAAATGAATAAATAACTACGCCTATAAAGCTGGTTTAAATATTTTCGCACTTTTAATATTTTTCGCACGAGCTTTACTTGATGAAAGAATATGTATTCAACATCAGTAATATACCTATAGCATTGTAGCATGAGATCTCTTTTCATATTATATAATAATACCTTTCCTAGTAAATATGAATGCTGGCTGTATCTATTGTGCTTCTAAAAATAAGACGCATTTAACTTATTTCTTGAGGATTTCGTGTAAAGTGAGCGCGTATTTATTGCCTTAGAGGGATAAAGGAAATTTCAATTACTGTGATGAAATTTTGATTTATTTTTACAACTACGTTTCTTATCGTCATTATCATTACAACCCTTTACAAGTCGACTACTGAACATAGGCCCAAGAAATGCCACAATATACGTTACTATTAAATTTTTTTTTGAAATTTATAGTGTAATTTTATTATAGAACATACTTTGACGTTAGTCTAAGCGAAATTTTAATTTCATATACAAAAAAGTACAAACTTTCGGAGTAAATCAGTGATAGATTTTCAAAGTGTTTAATTTAGATAAGTGTTAATTACCAAAGTTAGTTAACATGATATCATTAAATAAAAGGCCGAATTGCGAAGGCAATTTGGTTTTCGGAACTATATCCGAGTTAATTATCTCTATTTTCATATGAGGATAACTTTCCAATCGATTATCGTACGAGTTGATGAGATTTTGATGAAAAATAATTTCAATACTCAATAGTAATAACAATTTATTACCGCTGTTACTAAGTTTTAGTATGTAAATATTATATATCAAAAGCTTCAGTAATATAGGTACAGCCGAACGTCTCACTGCTGGGCATAGGCCTCTTATTTCTAAGAGGTTTATCCAGCAATTTTGACAGCTTCTCGGCGCAGTGGCTTGGCGGTTTCGAATCCCGCACAAAACAAGTATTTGTATGGCCTGCCTACAAATAATTCTTCCGGGTCTGGATGTTTGTCCTTGTGAAATTTATGTATATAAAGTACCCTCCACAATACAGGAAAAAATCCTAGTGAGGAGGAGGTAAAGTTTAAAAAAATAAATAAAAATAAATAGTCCGGCACGTGCGTGTTGGTGGACACACGGTTTACGCACTTTATCATATTGTATATATTTTACAGGGTCGATTGATTTGCTTTGTACTACGGAGTTAACCTCAAATAGTATTTGCCTATAGCCAAGCTCAGATAGAGCCGTGGTAGCTCAGATGGTTAGCGCTCGCTGTAAGTTTCACAGTACGCGAGCAACCCCGGTTCGATCCCCGCCGACACCAATAAAATTTTTAATTGCAATTTTAAGTGCTGATATACCACGTGCTCGGCGTGAAGGAAACTTGCATATCTGAGTAATAATAAAAAAATATTTCGAAGACATGTGAAGTTCGCCAACACGCATTGGGGCAGCGCGGCGGACATTTGCCTTTAAAAACCCTCTCAGAGTGAGAGGCCTGCAACAGCAGTGAGACGTATATAGGCTGTAACTTTAAGTAGGTTAAACGTGTTTGTATTCAATCTCCATTGCTTACGACGATTGATTAGCGGCAAGGTAGATTAATAAGGGCTATTGTACTCTAGTACAGATGTGTTACAAATGTAAACGGTAATTATTTAGTTTATTATTTATCTTCCTTTCACTATTAGTATGTAACAGCAAACTGCCTCGTTGATCTAGTGGTGCAACTGCTGATCATGTGATCCCAGGTTTGATTCCCAAGATAGATCAAAGTTAGTTATTGGGTTTTTCTGTCAAGAAATTCTCAGTAATAGCCCGGAGTCAGGAAGTTGGCGATGTTTCACCCCCGCGCCTCAAGAGCACGAGGAACCGTTGGTCCTACGTCTGATCTCTTCCCGGTTATGCCTGCTCTGTCTGCTTAGAGAGTGATATTATTATATAACAGTTCACCGCTGGACATGAGCCTCATAAAAAGTCCACTTCGGAACACTGCTGTACAAAGAGAGCAATTAGATTTTCTATGTTTATACAAAATGCTCGATACGCATATTATTAACATCCATCCATCAAATCCATTACAGCCTATAAAAGTCCACTGCTGAACATAGGCCTCCCAGGATTGCCTCATAGGGGCATTTTGCCGTAGTTGCCATGCTTGGCAGGCGGGTTGACAACCGCTGTTTTGTATTATTTTGATTTATTACAGGAAGATGTTTACAATTTACAATTACAATGTAATCCCAAATCATCTCCTCCATAGCTTAAAATTATTAGACCTAAAAGAAACCCTCTATATTACTCAAAAAAGCCGCTATATTAAATACATGCAGAATTGTCAGGAAATTCATGCAGATAGAAGAAAACGATATAGGACCTCATGAAAATACGTAAAATACACACCACTGCATTTGCTTTGGTTACGTTCCGTAAATTTAGTTGAATTCAAGTCTAAGGAGTGAGAAGTGAAAAACACTTTCCGATAATAATAATAATTCTTTATTTCAGATGTCATTCTTTATTTGAGATTGTCATGTTGTTAGTATGACTAAGATTAGGTTAGTAATTGGGAAAATAAAATAAAATCAAAACTAAAATCAAATCTAAACCCAAAATGAAATCGCAATAAAATCAAAATAAAAATAATAATCAAATAATAGCAATGTCAAAATAAAATAAAATTAAATACAATCAAACAAATAATCAAATAAAAATCAATCGAAATCAAATAATGTCTTAATCAAACTAAATACAATCCAAATAAAATAAAATATCAAAATAAAATTAAATGAAGTCAATTTGGATTTAATTTAAATAACTGTTTTAAAATAACCCTCCTCACAAAGCAGCCCCAAAGCGAACGGTATCCTATCTGCCAGGGTTTGAAGAATGCTATTGGGATTGCCACGAGTTCTAAATATCAGCGATGTGGTTTTTTTGCGAATAATGGCTGCAAAGTCGTCTACTTGGTATTCTGCAAACATCGCTGATGCACTAGAGAAACGAGGCAATCCCAACAACATCCTGAACACATTATTATATTGGACTCGTAGGGTGTCCAGCGACTTCTTGGTATAGCTGGTCCACAGATTGCCCGTGTACATGTTTTGGCAATACGCTTTAAAAAGGGTCACCTTTACGTCTTCGCTACAAGGATAGAATCTGCGATCCAACATATTACCTCTTACTGAGAGAGATATTGTTACCTAGTTTAAAAATTATTTTTAATTTTATTCTACATTTTATTACATATTATACAGACTCCAAATTTTCGATTTCATCATAGTGATTACATAAATATTTTCTAATCAACTAATTTCGTCCTTAATCCTTACTGCTCATAGGAAACACTATACTGTATTCTACCTCATTCTCTCGCAGGCTAAATCCTTTAGATGTATATGTTTGTTTCTTTTTAGTATCATATTTCGTTTCATTGAGTTTCAAATCACAATGGTTCTAAAGAAGTTTTCATTTCAAAAAAAAAAAAATAAGACTTGGTCGCGTAATTGGTAAGGCATTAGAATGTTACCTCAGTTATTTATATATATTTATATGAGCATACTCATATAAAGTGTACTTTGCGTTGGTGATACTAAAAAATAAAATAAAAACACATTACATATTTAAATGAGCTGTTATTTCTTGTAATTTGATAAAATAGCATAACTAATACAAAAACTTTTTAACACATAAAAAGTTTTTCTAAGATATGTCGCAACTTACCAAAAAAACATGGCGTCGTAAATAACCTCTTAATGACGCTTTCAATTGCTTGGTTGCATAAAAAATTAATCAAAATTTCATTACAAAAAAAAATTCTGTAATTTTTCTTTTACCTGGGCGAAGTAATAAATACACGTTCGCTTCCCATGCGATCCTCTCAAGGAACACGTAAAACGTGCCATAATTCATAAAAAGGTACAATACATACCATCAGCTGCATAAATTTAACAGGAGTAGCATTAAATATTCGTTAAGGGATCCCGCGTCTCAAAGGGCCATTATTAACATTTTGAATAAATCGAGATCGGCGAAGCCACAAATCAAAGAAAATCATTATAGGAGCTATCATACGAGTATTACAAAGTTTTAGTGTAGCAATTTTCTTTTTGACGACGTAAATTGTTAGAATTACTTGGAATCTTACAGATTGAGGGCATCCATCAGTTTTTAGTTCTTTTTTTATTAATTAATATCAAAATAAGCTAAAAATAGATTGTCAATGAGGGCATCTGCGACTTTTTCTGTTAATAGGAATGTGGTGATATATTTGTTATAATATTACATCATAATATTATATATATTACGTCACATATATATTACGTCACTACACTGTAAATGTTGAAAATGAAGTCATATTATCTCTGAGAGCATAAAGTAGTGATGACGATGACAACAGTTATAAATTTGGGTAGTTCGAAACTGAATAAATGCATTTTTTTTGTTCAACTACTTACATATACCTGTTTTATTTTATTTCCATGAAATTACGATAACAAATGGTCATCTTTGCTTATCCCCCTGGGTGACAGGCATGAGAGTTACTATGTTTATGTGAGTATGGCATGTATGTACCTATGTTTGTATGTATATTAGAAGCTATAATAAATCATTGTCGCTGATTTGCGTCCTTCAATGTGTATAATAACACATGACCGCAACAGTCGTGTAGGACAATGGGAGACAGCACGATACTGATAACAAAGAGGGTATTATTTGAGAGATGCCATAGATTTTACTGGGGACATCGATTTCCTGCATCTCTTCCCGTCATTCTATCTATTGGAGAGGCGCCCAGCACTGGTGTACGAGGCTGTCTCTAGAATCTTCCATCCCCAGCGGTTCACGGATCTTTGAGCCATATGCCCGGCGTTAAGAAAAATTAATTAGGAGTAGATCAATCCCCGCCCAACATATTACCGTTAAAACGTCCCGTCAAAAGTCAACTCTACAGACTAGTGGTGAAACCAGTGCCTGTTGCCAGTGATGAAATATGGATCCACACGCAGCGGCTGCGGGACAAATTTTTATTTGGAAAAAGAGCAGTTTCAAATAATATATTATGTTACATAATTAACCACACATAACGTTTTTTTACTATTCTAAGTGGTGATGTAGCCTAAGATGGTGAAGCGCACTGACTTAACAAAAGCCTATCCACTCTTGCCTTGAAGACACTAACATTGTAATCGGATGGAAAGACAGATGCTGGCAACTTATTCTACTCCTTTGCTGTACGCATGACGAACGATGTAGCAAACCGTGTGGTTCGAATGCGTGGTAAGTCAACAACGAAAGGGTGAAGACTGGCCGAATGTGTGGTTATACATATTAGAAATAGTTTGGTAGGGATCAGCTCATTCCCAGGGCGAGAGATGCGTAAAGTCGATGGATGCAAATACAATATGGGGGAGGCCTTTTGAAAGGCTGTAACAGTAACATTAACGGTAATGGTATTCTGTGTGAGTGTGGTCCATCCCTGATCAAACCTTTCCGTTCGTGATGCAACAGTTAGCCGCCTAGATCACTTTTAGAAATTTAACCATGTCATCAGGAAGTCGATAAGCATGGAGAATAACGTAATCATTAATTACTGCACAAGAAATATCTCTATACTGCATTGAGATTACCTTAACTATCTACTACCCATACAATGCGAATTCACGTATTGCGATTTACCAAATTTTAACCATACACTTGTTTACGTTTGTTTTCGTGAGTAAGCTGTACAAGTGCTGTTCAAACAAGATAAGTTTCGATGTTTAGACGCTTTGCCGACACAGTGATTGATACCAATGCAGCAATGTGGTTTCAAATAGTGTATTAAAGTTTTTTCCTTCGGAGCTGCTATATTTCTGACTTGTATGTGTTCGAATCCCGGATCGAAACAAAAATCAGTAATTGAGTTTTTCCGCCAAGAAACTCTCAGTCAGTCTCAAGTCCTGCGCTAGATCTCTCTCTGGTCACAGCTGCGGTCGTGTCGGTTTGCCATCTCATCGGACTATGGGAGTGAGGTAATTGAGCGTACACTTGTTTGCGCAAACACTGGTGCACTATAATCCTGTCCCGTGTAGACAGCTCTGTTGAGACTGTCCGCCATGAACCACTTATCAACTGTCACTAGAGCCGCCATTGAGTTATATATAATATTAGTGCCCTGATGGTAAAGCTGAGCGAACATCGCGTGCGAATTAAAAAAAATCCTTTGTTGAACACGAGACTCCCCCGTAACAAGGAGAATTAGCCATAATCACCAAGCCTACTGATCGTAGTACCAATCGTTTAGTTTTGTCGCTGCCTCTCGTAGCTGGTTTTGGTATTTCACATGTGGTGTAAGTGGTATTGTTATACCACCATTTATCGGACACCATGGCTTTGACACTTCCATAGCCCAATGAACGAAAGGGAATGAATATTGGTAAAATAATTAATTATAATTACAAAAATACTGAATCAAAAATTGTAATTAATATTACAAAAATCTTTTAAAATTTTATCTGAACAATCAGATAAAACTTTAAAAGATTTTCTTTAAAGTGTCTGAACAAATTTTAATGATGCAAGTTAGTTTGATCCCAACTTAAATTACTTTAGATAACCATTTAATTACGAAAGTTAATTCATATTACAATGCTACTACTTTAAAATTATAGGTATGTTATCTTAATTTTAAAACAATGCTGTTGTAATACTATTTATTAGTTAATAAAACACTGCTTTATGTACAGGATGTCCAGTAAATAGCACGACATACTGCAGGGGTGATAGCTAGGGTCACTACCTATCAATACAACACAATATATGTTCAGCAAATCTTACGGATTTACAGTTTTAAAATTTTCCAAATACCGAAAAATCTCTTTCAGTACTTTTTACATCAAATTATTTGTGAATAGTTACTTTACTCATTGATAAGTCTTTTTCTATCAAAGACAACAATGTTTTCAAGAAATACTATTTTTTGTTTAAATTTGCAGAACTATTTTCTTATCACTTAAGTTTAACCTACAGTGGTGAAAAAAAATGTATGTGGCAGTTTTGTACAACAAACTTAAAAATAACTTGTTTAATGGTGATTTTGGAAGATACAATACTAGTGCATTTTCATTAAATACAAAAAAAAATAAGCTATTTTAATTAATAGGCATTTTATTTTAAATGCAAGTAATGTGACTTTGAATTCGAATCGTTGTAAGGTCGTACTACGGTTCGAATTACATAAATTAATCTACAGCCGACCGGCCGGCCGGTCTGTAAATGACATCTTGAAGGATAAGGTGATAGTAAAAAAAACAGAAGTTAACTTTAATAAACATTTATTTAAATAAATTACAATAAATGCTCAAATTGCTTCCTTATTGCCCTAATACACGCTCGGCATCTTCTTAAAAATGAGCTTTTGAGTCTTATCAGGCTTATTTCCGATATTTTTCTTGCCGCAATGTTAACCCTTGCTCTCAATTCATTGTCATTTTGGATCGGTTTTCATAGACTTTGTCCTTCATGGCACTTTAATAAAAAATCCAGGGGTTTAGGTCTGGAGACCTAGGTGGCCATAATATCGGTCCCAGTCGCCCAAACCACCTGCCTGGATAAGCTTCATCTAAGTAGGCTCTTACTTCCCGGCCATAATGAGCAGGGCACCCATCATTTTGAAGCCACATCACCTCTCTTAGCTCACTCGGAACATTTTCAAGAAGCGTGGGTAGGGTTTCTCGAAAAACTCCAAGTAATTATTGGCATTTAATGTGGTGGAGCTCGACGGACCCACAATCTGGCCATTAAAATCCCACACCATAAATTTATTTTGAATTGGTACTGGGACCTGTCTTCTCTTGACACATACGGATTTTCTAATTGCCAACTATGTAAATATGCAAATTCAAGTGGCCGTCCTTTCTGCAGGCTGACTCATCACTCCATAACACCTTATTAAAAGTTTGGGTCCTCCATGCATTTCAAGCATGCGGCGGCAGAATTGAACTCTCGGCAGGTAGTCTCTAGTTAAAAGAGTTTGCGCGTCGTACGTGAAATGGATGGTATCCATACCTCTTAAGTACTGAATGAACAGTGGACTTCGGTATCCCTGTGCCGTTGTATCGCCCTAACCGAAGTTGTCGGGTCTTGTTCTCGTTCCTGAAGCACTATATCTTCGTCAACAACGAGGCCGTCCACCGCCACGTTGACCAGGAGTCTGCCTTCCATGTAGGGTTATGCACTCTGGTAAACATTTCATGGTGTGGATGTCTCTATCGGGAAACTTTCCTGTAGAGTGGCAGCAGCTCGGGAACTTTGGCCAGCTTTTCCGTAAATAAGGTGCATCTCAGTATACTCTCGCTGCGTATAACCAGGAAAAACACGGCGGTTGGCCATGTTATAAAACACAAAAGTCCAGGTGGTCGCCAAGTCGTCGTAGTGATCACAATAAAACATCCAAATCGTAAGGCAAACAAAGTCCGGGGTCCAAGGCACAAAACAGTCGTCAGTACGAAACAATAATTTGTGAACACAGAGATGCGTTGCGCACGGTTTAAGGTAGCGTACTGACAAGTGTCGCAAATAAGGTTGAGTGAGACACAAAATCACAATGCAAGAAAAGCGGGATAGCATGCGCTTCTTTTGTTAGACAGTAACCGGTCGGGTCGGGTCGGTCGGCGAGCAGGTAAAACCTTTAGTCATTACGCGTGCATGTCGCACTTACGTGTCACAACTAGTTTTATAATAATTCGCGTAAATGAGCAGCTATTACTTATTCTCATAGTGGTTTTTGTCAAAATTACGTTAATTACATTTTCAACAAAATCAGCTTCTCTGGAACTAAAATAGCATTTTTTTTTGTATTTTTTAAATGAAAATGCACTAGTATTGTATCTTTCCTAAATCACCATTAAACAAGCTATTTTTTAAGTTTGTTGTACAAAACTGCATACATTTTTTCACCACTGTAGGTTAAACTTAAGTGATAAGAAAATAGTTCTGTGCAAATTTAAACAAAAAATAGTATTTCTTGAAAACATTCTTGCCTTTGATAGAAAAAAGACTTATCAATGAGTAAAGTTCATTCACGAATAATTTGATGTAAAAAAAAGTACTAGAAAAGGATTTTTTCATTACGAGATGCTTAAAAATCTGTTTCAAGGTAGAGATTTTTCGGTATTTCGGAAAATTTTGTAAAACTGTAAATCCGTAAGATTTTGCTGAACATATATTGTGTTGTATTGATAGGTAGTGACCCTAGCTATCACCCCCTGCAGTATGTCGTGCTATTTACTGGACAACCTGTATATGACTTTTTAACTAACATTGGTATTGACTGTATTAGATTAGAAGGAGAAAAAAAAAGTTGTTATTACAGTTTGCTTACGCAATAGCACATTTTAAATTTAGTAAATGGTTTTGTCTGTGTAGTGGCGGTGTAAGAATATCCACTACCACATATCGTCCCGTTAGTGTCGTAAGAGGCGACAAAGGAAAACAATCCAGAAGATGGGCAGAAACGATTTCTTAAAAACAAATAAAAATAAAAACTTCGGTTTGCCCACCCACTAACAAGCAACTATAAGTATCCGCCCTATGAGGCAATCTATATCATATAAGGCCTATATTCAGCAGTAGACTTTTGATATGCTGTAATGAATGAATGAAAATTTTTACTAAAATGGTACCTAACTCAGCATAGTCTTGGTACTGCCAGAGCACTTCGACGCTAATCTTCCGTGAGTACACAAAAAAGGAAAGCTAATAAGTATATAAAATACAAACACATTATGCTCTATGTGTATGATTTACAATATGTGTTTATTCGGTATTGTATTATTCGACACAATAAAATTAATCAGATTCGGTTCATCGTACAATAATATAACATTTCTATAAGTAATGTCGGAACATTTGCGACATTTCGGCATGAAAAATTCATGTTTCACACCACAAAGCACAGGAAAATGCACTCAGACGCATTAGCAATGTGGAGTTGATAGAATGTGTATTTAATTTTGGTTTCCTATAGCCATGAAAGATTCATAGGATATTAGATAATTTTTAGGCTTATCGTCCATTATAATCCATTTATCGGCGCTATGATTTCTTTTATTTACTTGTACACTTCGTTGAATAAAACTATTTTACGGTTTTATCGAGTTTAATTTAACTTGTTTTTAACCCCGACGTTTCAGTGCTTTGCAGCACTTATTGTTCAAGTTCTACAAAGTTGGACAATGGGTACTGCTTGATCCACATTTAAAAGACTTTTAGTCCCTCCGAGATCATAGATGCTGCAAAACACTAAAGCATCGGAACTTAAAAGAAGAAATTAAGCACGATAAATTCCGTAAAAGTAGTTTTATCAATTATCGGCGGTTAGTTAGTATATATGTGTCATGATCATGATATCTCACGGGCTTTCACAGAACCCAGGTTCGATTCCGGCTAGCAAGAATAAAATATTTTGAGGACAAATGAAGTCCTCTAACACGCATTTAAGCAGCGTTGTGGACTAGTTACTCCATAACTCTCTTATAAATAAAGATATAAATTAGGTAAGCAAGCGCGAATTAGTAGGTATCCTGTATCATCCTGTCCTGTGTCATTCTGTATATCAGAAGACGAAGATAAAGCTGCTGACTACACTCAAATATCGAGCAAAACCACTCAATCTTTGTTCTAAGGTGTTATGTCATAGAATCTATTTACTTTATATTATAAGTCCTGTATACTTTATATTGTTTCTTTAAATCACTTTCTTAGAAGCCAAACTAATGTTATGTCATAAGATACTATTTACTTTAAGTTATAAGACCTGTATACTTTATATTGTTTATTTACTTAAAAGCTAAATTACTTTCTTGAAGCCAAACTAATGTTGTGTCATAGGATACTATTTACTTTATATTATAAGACCTGTATACTTTATAAATCATATTGTTTACTTCCTTAGAAGCCACATTAATTCGATTGTAATATTATAGCTAATGTTTATAGTTTACCATAAGTTAACCATAACACCAAGAAAAATGTTGTTCCTATGTTTACCCCCACCTCCTAGCTTCTTACACTATTTAAACCCAATCTATCGATCCTTCAACATAATTCCATTCCCAAGTTCTCTGTATCAACTACTATATTTTATGTTAGTTTAAAAGTTTTAAATAAATTTATTTTAAAATTTTTGTCTCTGCCACATAACAAATTTGGCGCAGTCGGTAGGATCTTGCGTGATTCATTCGCTTAAATGCGTAAAGACGAGTAAAAACATACCAATCCGACGGCCTAAAATGGCCTTAGACATCACCACATTACTTAAATTAATTCCCTCATTCGACACAGATAATAACGACCAAGTGTACAGATTCGTTAGGTCATGCAGTTCAGCTTTCAACTTAAGTTCAGCGGACCAGAAGTCAGTACTTTTAGTATACGCGTTAAACAATATCACTGGTTCGGGTGCGGCAGACGTTCACAGTAAAGAACATGCCTCATGGACCGGTTTAAGAACATTCCTTATTGAAAAATTCTCTAACGTTAAAACCATAGCACACATTAACCTTGAACTGCAATCCATGTTCCAAAAACTACAGAAACGTTAACCGAATATTTTCACAGAGTCGACCTTTGTCGCTCTAAAATAATTGAAAAGTTAAACGCTGAAATATGCGATAAGACGTTATTAGGTCGCTTAGCGACAACGGAGGAAACGGCTCTTAACGTTTTTATTAATGGCATTAGCTCCGACATCGGAGCAATGTTAAGAAGAAAAGAATTTCCTAGTCTTTGCGAAGCAGGCCGATTCGCACTTCAAGAAGATAAAATTCGTACAATGAACAAAGCTAGGCAATCTTTATTTAAACTAAACACAACGCGTCCACCAACTTTTACAAAACCACCATACCATAACCATAATGATAATAATAATGGGTATATAGAATTATATATAAATACCCCAAAATAATAATAATAATACAAATAAGCCTATGAGTCGAACTCATCTACCGTTTACACACTACAATAACGCAAACACACCACAAAAATTATGTAGCTATTGTAAAAATATTGGGCGTAATATTACAGAATGCCGTAAAAGAGCTTACAATAACAATTTAAGAAATCAAGCCCAGCGCGCACTTCCTGCGCCTCCTATCCCAGTTAACCATTTAAACTACCAAGCGACCAACAAGACGAGCAACTCGTTGAAATCGCTTCAGTATCCTGTTCACCGATCCCGATCAGGATATGGAGAAACTACAAATATAAATTCTAGCAAATCGAATCCTAATTCTCGAAGGCGTCCTCAACCGCCAGACCATCAAGATCACTACACAAACAAACAATGTACCTTCCAAATCACCGCTGTGTCAGACACAATTGAAAAATGCGTCTACACAAAACGCGACTTAGTTACTACACATCAAAGTACTCACAAAATTTAGTTCTCAAACGAAACCTACGAACAGGGTAGCCAGCAAACCCTTGGTTTTCTAAAGCTTATTATTCCTTCTACATCCACTGACTCTATTACTCTTCCAAGACTCTTTCAAGACTACACCCACTATATCCACTGATTCTTTCAAGACCACTGCCTACTATATCCACTGATTCTTTCAAGACCACTGCACCTACTATATCACTGATTCCATCAAGATCACTCCACCTATTACATCCACTTCTTTCTGTTTCCAATAAACCACGTTTGAAATTAAAACCTAAAATTAAAAAGCCTAAATCCAAATCTAATACAAAATCTTTTGCCATATCCGCCTTAAATGATGTACCCCGATAACCTCTTACACTGCACTTTTCATATAGAAGGCAAACCAGTTACATTTCTCATAGACACCGAGGCAGGGATCTCGGTTATAAAAAGGATAAAATAGGTTCTTCACCCTTAAATAAATTAAACATCGTGTCAATCGCAGGCATTTCCGGTAGCAAAATTCAATTATAACCTCAGGCACCACCGACATATCTCTAGATTATTTACCTAAATATCGTTTCCATGTCGCTCCCTTAACATTAAAGCAGACGGTATACTAGGTAACGATTTTATGATAAAGAATAATTGCACATTTACATTCAATCCAAAACTACGTGAAAGATCCTACAAATTACATTATTTGAACGAAAATCTTCAAAATATAATCGACTCTAATAACCAATTCCTTTCTAGCCGCTCTGAGGTGTAATTATGTATAGAACAAGCAATATAAATTCCGGGACAGCAATAGTCGAAAAACAAATAATAGATAACGGTATTGTTATTCCCAATGCATTAGTTGAAGTCAAAAACAACTCATTTATTATCACCTGTGTAAATACAAACAAATCCGACAAAGTAATCAGCATTCCAAACATTGAAGTTCTCCTTACCAACAAATCAACAAACAAACAACATTCATAACCATAATTAATCTTAATCGCATCAAACACACCGATAGACAAAACATACTCACCCTTATTAGACGCGAACATTTGAACAAAGAAGAGTCGAACTCATTAGATAAAATTGTTTCCAAATATCCGACATATTTTTCATCGAAGGCGACTCACTTACATTTAGCAATCATACAAAACATCAAATACCTACCACTACTGACATTCCAATTCACACAAAACCTATCGCCTTCCTCATGTACACCAACAAAAGTAAAATCACACGTCAAAAATGTTAAACCAAGACATTATCAGACCTAGCTCATCTCCTTGGAGTAGATCCATCTGGGTTGTTCTAAAAACTAGACGCATCTGAAACAGAAATTGCGATTAGTTGATTACCACAAGTTAAATGAAGTCTGAGACAGTTATCCTCTTCCCAACATCACAGACATTCTAGACAAATTAGGTCATTCTCAATATTTTACCACATTGGATCTCGACTCAGGTTTTCATCAGTTAGAAGTAGATCAAAAATATATTCTAAAAAGCTTCTAGCACTCCATACTGTCATTACGAATATAAAAGAATGCCATTTGGCCTGAAAACGCGCCAGCGACGTTTCAGCGTGTAATGAACTCCGTGTGTTTACAAGGTGAAAGATGTTTCATTTACCTCAACGAAATAGTAGTATTTGCTTCTGGCTTCAAAAATGAATAAAAACTTGAAAAGTTTTCTCTAGACTTAGAAAATATGAACTAAAAATCCAACCAGACAAATGTGAATTTCTTAGACGCGAAGTTGCTTATCTTGGCCATATCATTTCCAACGAAGGCGTTAAGCCGAACCCCGATAAAATACGGGCAGTTCAAAATTCCCTATTCCTAAATCGTGTAAAGATATAAAAGCATTTCTAGGTCTTACAGGATACTACCGTCGGTTATTCGTAACTTCAGTAAACTCACTAAACCTTTTAAAGCTTCTTAAAAGGACACTGCTTTCATATGGGGCGAAACAACAACAATCCTTCAATGAATGTAAACATCTTCTTACTAACCCTCCAATCTTACAATATCCTAACTTCACAAAGGAATACATACTAACTACATACGCTTCGATAAACGCCTTAGGTGCTGTGCTATCACAGGTGAAATAGGCAAGGACTTGCCTATAGCATATGCATCTCGAACACTCAATAAAGCTGAAGCCAACTTTCCACTATCGAAAGAGTTATTAGCTATCGTTAGGGCCGTCAAACATTTTAGACCCTATATGTTTGTTAGAAATTTAAAATTGTAACTGACCACAAACCTTACATGGCTTTTCTCGATAAAAGACCCTGGTAGTCAGTTCGTCGGCGACTTAAACTCGAAGAGTACGAATGAAATAGTAACAGTAGTAAGAATAGTAAAAACAATACTAATGCAGACGCTCTCTCCCCACCAATTCTCCACACGAACATATATAATCCACCAAATAGCGACAAAAACACACATCTTGACTCAAACACTTCAGAAGACTATTTACAACTAAACTTTCAACACTACTTAGAAATCGACTCACACATTTAATACTCCATATCTCCACATTTCACAAGACTGCCTCTTAAACGAACGTCACAAAAACATTCTTATCCCAATCTCTTGTCAACTTTCCGATAAAAATACCCTTTTCAACCAAGCAATTTCCACTTGCTCTCAAGTGGACCCACATTTAAATAAACCAAAAACACTTTACGAAACCGAATTATTAGTTTCGGATAAGAAACAAAATATTATATTTAGCTGTTCGAGACCCTCACTTCGATCCTTGGGATTCTGAAAGCTATTTTAAAATATTACTCAACGCCTACAAAACTATAAATTAAAATCATTTTACATTCCAGATCTAAAAACGACACCACTTTAAACTTAAAGAAAACGAACAGTTACACATAACAGCTTATTTAGCAGACATTTACGAATGCAAAATCACCATATGGGAAAATAAAGTCAAAACTCCAGCTCCAGAAGAGATAGCATCAATCCTGAAAACCTTCCATGATGATCCCTATCAGTACATCGTGGCATTATCGAAACAACACACAAAATACGGTCTGAATATTTCTGGAAAGAATGACAGAAACTATTAAAAATATATAGATAATAAATATGTCAACGAAAGAAAATTCAACCTGGGGCTTTATATGTTTAACATATGAAGCTCCCATGGTTATATTTTTTCTACTGAACCTTTTGAACGCGTAACTATTGACTTAGTTTCTTATTCAGACATAACTAATGACTTTAATAAATATATACTCACATTACAAGATGACTTAACTCGTTTTGTTCAAGCAAAGCTCTTTTAGCTAATCTCTTTTAATTTTCTGTCAACATTACGGTGTACCTAAATGTTTCCATTCCGATCCAGGTACAGAATTTCTAAATAGCGTGATCAAACAATTGATGAAATTACTAGGATCCAACCACACAGTTAGGACCGCATATTATCCTCAAACTAACAGTTCATTAGAACGATTCCACCAACATTACGCGATCACATCCGAATGTATCACAAACGTAATCAATCTAATTGGGATCAAATTGTGCCATTTGCCGTTGTGCCATAACACATCAATTAATCAGTCCACAAAATTTACACCTCATGAATTACTCTTTGGTTTACAAACCGCGTTCTCTATATTCTTTAAAAGCGACGACTACACAACTCATGACTACCTACAGTTTAAACGAACGAACTCAAGGTATCACGGGACATAGCCCGCGAAAATGTAGAGTCAATGAAAGAAAAGGCAAAAGAGCGATACGACAGCAATATTAAAAATATTGCCAAATTTAACGTAGGAGATAAAGTTATGCTTAAAGTCCTAACCCAAACAACTTAAATAGCCTATGGGACGGGCCTCATGTTATTGTTAGAATAGGTTTTAATGAAAATTATATTATACAAAAATCTGGAAACCAAATAGTGCATGCGATCGCTTAAGACCATTGCATGACTTCATTCAATAACCATAACATTTTATTCTAAGACTAGATCATAATTATTCATAAATATTTAACTTTAAATCTATTTCAGGGTGGCTCGAATAATGGCACACCTAATAAACCATAGTTTAATTGAAAATCTTTTATATCTTATAAAAACTCATACATTAATTTTACTGTTTGTTTTTAATCATTTTATACAAAGTTTATCTATTTTCTAAGAATTATATAACTAAATTCAAAAGAAGTCAAAACAATTAACTATTTTAATTTTCAGGTACTCCACAACTTTTGTTGATGGGGGTACCCACATAAATCCTATTTCTTCTAATTCTGGACTATATTTCGAAAACAATGGTGAAATATTAATATCTGAAAATTCCTGGAAATTTATCGTATATCGTAATCTTGAACCTTTATTCCTAGCTCGCAACTCTATCAAACGACTTATAAATAACTATCAATTTTTCATTACCACAAATTCAAATTTACCTACCATTATAACTACTACTTCATTTGTAAAAATAAACATAGACAGAATAGATTCTAGACTCGACGAACTTAATTCTTACACTGACAACAAGCGATCCAAACGCGAAATACTAGACGGCTTAGGTTCAATTTTGAAATGGCTCATTGGTGTTCCAGACGCAAAAGATGCCAAACATTATAACGAATCAATACATTCGGTTAGAAAAAGCAAAAATATCTATTATGATATCTTAAAACAACAATTACAAATTATTTCTTTAACGATCACAAATTTTAATGAAACATTACATAAAATCACTTATAATTAATACGTTATTAACGAAGATATTAGAAAAATAAATTCATACTTTACCCCAACAAACAAACTTATATTTAATTTAACTATTCTTGAAAAATATCCACCGTTTCAATTCAAATTCTAGAAGCTATAGTTTCTTTGGACGACATATCGATGATGTCATTAAAAGCATACTTAATTAAATCAAATGTAATTCACCCTTCTATAATATCCACTATGCGCCTATACAAAAATTACTGTCTTCTAATCCCTAGGCTCAATAAAACCTACAACAGCCTGTATATCAAAATGAAGCAAAGCTGCTGACTACACTCAAATATGAGCAAAACCGCTCAATCTTTGTTCTAAGGGGAGGTGTTATGTCATAGAATCTATTTACTTTATATTATAAGTCCTGTATACTTTATATTGTTTCTTTACTAAATCACTTTCTTAGAAGCAAACTAATGTTATGTCATAAGATACTATTTACTTTAAGTTATAAGACCTGTATACTTTATATTGTTTATTTACAAAGCTAAATTACTTTCTTAGAAGCCAAACTAATGTTGTGTCATAGGATACTATTTACTTTATGTTATAAGACCTGTATACTTTATAAATCATATTGTTTACTTCCTTAGAAGCCACATTAATTCGATTGTAATATTATAGGCTAATGTTTATAGTTTACCATAAGTTAACCATAACACCAAGAAAAATGTTGTTCCCTTATGTTTACCCCCACCTCCTAGCTTCTTACACTATTTAAACCCAATCTATCGATCCTTCAACATAATTCCATTCCCAAGTTCTCTGTATCAACTACTATATTTTATGTTAGTTTAAAGTTTTAAATAAATTTATTTTTAAAGAATTTTGTCTCTGCCATAACAAATTTGGCGCAGTCGGTAGGATCTTGCGTGATTCATTCGCTTAAATTGCGTAAAGACGAAGTAAAAACGTACCAAATCCGACGGCCTAAAATGGCCTTAGACATCACCACATTACTTAAATTAATTCCCTCATTCGACACAGATAATAACGACCAAGTGTACAGATTCGTTAGGTCATGCAGTTCAGCTTTCAACTTAAGTTCAGCGGACCAGAAGTCAGTACTTTTAGTATACGCGTTAAACAATATCACTGGTTCGGGTGCGGCAGACGTTCACAGTAAAGAACATGCCTCATGGACCGGTTTAAGAACATTCCTTATTGAAAAATTCTCTAACGTTAAAACCATAGCACACGTTAACCTTGAACTGCAATCCATGTTCCAAAAACTACAGAAACGTTAACCGAATATTTTCACAGAGTCGACCTTTGTCGCTCTAAAATAATTGAAAAGTTAAACGCTGAAATATGCGATAAGACGTTATTAGGTCGCTTAGCGACAACGGAGGAAACGGCTCTTAACGTTTTTATTAATGGCATTAGCTCCGACATCGGAGCAATGTTAAGAAGAAAAGAATTTCCTAGTCTTTGCGAAGCAGGCCGATTCGCACTTCAAGAAGATAAAATTCGTACAATGAACAAAGCTAGGCAATCTTTATTTAAACTAAACACAACGCGTCCACCAACTTTTACAAAACCACCATACCATAACCATAATGATAATAATAATGGGTATTTATATAGAATTATATATAAAATACAAAATAATAATAATAATACAAATAAGCCTATGAGTCGAACTCATCTACCGTTTACACACACATGTACAATAACGCAAACACACCACAAAAATTATGTAGCTATTGTAAAAATATTGGGCGTAATATTACAGAATGCCGTAAAAGAGCTTACAATAACAATTTAAGAAATAATCAAGCCAGCGCACTTCTTCCTGCGCCTCCTATCCCAGTTAACCATTTAAACTACCAAGCGACCAACAAGACGAGCAACTCGTTGAAATCGCTTCAGTATCCTGTTCACCGATCCCGATCAGGATATGGAGAAACTACAAATATAAATTCTAGCAAATCGATCCTAATTCTCGAGGCGTCCTCAACCGCCAGACCATCAAGATCACACTACACAAACAAACAATGTACCTTCCAAATCACCGCAAGTGTCAGACACAATTGAAAAATGCGTCTACACAAACTAGCGACTTAGTTACTACACATCACTCAGTACTCACAAAATTTAGTTCTCAAACGAAACCTACGAACAGGGTAGCCAGCCCCAAACCCTTGGTTTTCTAAAGCATTATTCCTTCTACATCCACTGACTCTATTATTACTCTTCCAAGACTCTTTCAAGACTACTACCCACTATATCCACTGATTCTTTCAAGACCACTGCACCTACTATATCCACTGATTCTTTCAAGACCACTGCACCTACTATATCCACTGATTCCATCAAGATCACTCCACCTATTACATCCACTTCTTTCACTGTTTCCAATAAACCACGTTTGAAATTAAAACCTAAAATTAAAAGCCTAAATCCAAATCTAATACAAAATCTTTTGCCATATCCGCCTTAAATGATGTATAACCTCTTACACTGCACTTTTCATATAGAAGGCAAACCAGTCACATTTCTCATAGACACCGGAGCAGGGATCTCGGTTATAAAAAAGGATAAAATAGGTTCTTCACCCTTAAATAAATTAAACATCGTGTCAATCGTAGGCATTTCCGGTAGCCAAAATTCAATTATAACCTCAGGCACCACCGACATATCTCTAGATTATTTACCTAAATATCGTTTCCATGTCGCCTCCCTTAACATTAAAGCAGACGGTATACTAGGTAACGATTTTATGATAAAGAATAATTGCAACATTTACATTCAATCCAAAACTACGACTGAAAGATCCTACAAATTACATTATTTGAACGAAAATCTTCAAAATATAATCGACTCTAATAACCAATTCCTTTCTAGCCGCTCTGAGAGTGTAATTATGTGTAGAACAAGCAATATAAATTCCGGGACAGCAATAGTCGAAAAACAAATAATAGATAACGGTATTGTTATTCCCAATGCATTAGTCGAAGTCAAAAACAACTCATTTATTATCACTTGTGTAAATACAAACAAATCCGACAAAGTAATCAGCATTCCAAACATTGAAGTTCTCCCTTACCAACCAAATCAACAAACAAACAACATTCATAATACTTAATTAAAATCTTATCGCACATCCGACACCGATAGACAAAACCAAGTACTCACCCTTATTAGACGCGAACATTTGAACAAAGAAGAGTCGAACTCATTAGATAAAATTGTTTCCAAATATCCCGACATATTTTTCATCGAAGGCGACTCACTTACATTTAGCAATCATACAAAACATCAAATACCTACCACTACTGACATTCCAATTCACACAAAAACCTATCGCCTTCCTCATGTACACCAACAAGAAGTAAAATCACACGTCCAAAAAATGTTAAACCAAGACATTATCAGACCTAGCTCATCTCCTTGGAGTAGATCCATCTGGGTTGTTCCTAAAAAACTAGACGCATCTGGGAAACAGAAATTGCGATTAGTTATTGATTACCGCAAGTTAAATGAAGTCACAGTAGGAGACAGTTATCCTCTTCCCAACATCACAGACATTCTAGACAAATTAGGTCATTCTCAATATTTTACCACATTGGATCTCGACTCAGGTTTTCATCAGTTAGAAGTAGATCAAAAATATATTCCTAAAAGAGCTTCTAGCACTCCATACTGTCATTACGAATATAAAAGAATGCCATTTGGCCTGAAAAACGCGCCAGCGACGTTTCAGCGTGTAATGAACTCCGTTTTGTGTGGCTTACAAGGTGAAAGATGTTTCATTTACCTCAACGAAATAGTAGTATTTGCTTCTGGGCTTCAAGGAAATGAATAAAAACTTGAAAAAGTTTTCTCTAGACTTAGAAAATATGAACTAAAAATCCAACCAGACAAATGTGAATTTCTTAGACGCGAAGTTGCTTATCTTGGCCATATCATTTCCAACGAAGGCGTTAAGCCGAACCCCGATAAAATACGGGCAGTTCAAGAATTCCCTATTCCTAAATCGTGTAAAGATATAAAAGCATTTCTAGGTCTTACAGGATACTACCGTCGGCTTATTCGTAACTTCAGTAAACTCACTAAACCTTTAACAAGCCTTCTTAAAAAGGACACTGCTTTCATATGGGGCGAAACCCAACAACAATCCTTCAATGAATGTAAACATCTTCTTACTAACCCTCCAATCTTACAATATCCTAACTTCACAAAGGAATACATACTAACTACATACGCTTCGATAAACGCCTTAGGTGCTGTGCTATCACAAGGTGAAATAGGCAAGGACTTGCCTATAGCATATGCATCTCGAACACTCAATAAAGCTGAAGCCAACTATTCCACTATCGAAAGAGAGTTATTAGCTATCGTTAGGGCCGTCAAACATTTTAGACCCTATATGTTTGTTAGGAAATTTAAAATTGTAACTGACCACAAACCGCTTACATGGCTTTTCTCGATAAAAGACCCTGGTAGTCGGTTAGTTCGTCGGCGACTTAAACTCGAAGAGTACGAATACGAAATAGTAACAGTAGTAAGAATAGTAAAAACAATACTAATGCAGACGCTCTCTCACGCCCACCAATTCTCCACACGAACATATATAATCCACCAAATAGCGACAAAAACACACATCTTGACTCAAACACTTCAGAAGACTATTTACAACTAAACTTTCAACACTACTTAGAAATCGACTCACACATTTAATACTCCATATCTCCACATTTCACAAGACTGCCTCTTAAACGAACGTCACAAAAACATTCTTATCCCAATCTCTTGTCAACTTTCCGATAAAAATACCCTTTTCAACCAAGCAATTTCCACTTGCTCTCAAGTGGACCCACATTTAAATAAACCAAAAACACTTTACGAAACCGAATTATTAGTTTCGGATAAGAAACAAAATATTATATTTAGCTGTTCGAGACCCACTCACTTCGATCCTTGGGATTCTGAAAGCTATTTTAAAATATTACTCGCTTGCCTACAAAACTATAAATTAAAATCATTTTACATTCCAGATCTAAAAACGACACCACTTGTAAACTTAAAGAAAACGAACAGTTACACATAACAGCTTATTTAGCAGACATTTACGAATGCAAAATCACCATATGGGAAAATAAAGTCAAAACTCCAGCTCCAGAAGAGATAGCATCAATCCTGAAAACCTTCCATGATGATCCCCTATCAGTACATCGTGGCATTATCGAAACAACACACAAAATACGGTCTGAATATTTCTGGAAAGGAATGACAGAAACTATTAAAAATTATATAGATAATTGCCAAATATGTCAACGAAAGAAAATTCAACCTGGGAGCTTTATATGTTTAACACATATGAAGCTCCCATGGTTATTACTTCTTTTTCTACTGAACCTTTTGAACGCGTAACTATTGACTTAGTTTCTTATTCAGACATAACTAATGACTTTAATAAATATATACTCACATTACAAGATGACTTAACTCGTTTTGTTCAAGCAAAGCTCTTTTAGCCTAATCTCTTTTAATTTTCTGTCAACATTACGGTGTACCTAAATGTTTCCATTCCGATCCAGGTACAGAATTTCTAAATAGCGTGATCAAACAATTGATGAAATTACTAGGATCCAACCACACAGTTAGGACCGCATATTATCCTCAAACTAACAGTTCATTAGAACGATTCCACGCAACATTACGCGATCACATCCGAATGTATCACAAACGTAATCAATCTAATTGGGATCAAATTGTGCCATTTGCCGTTATGTGCCATAACACATCAATTAATCAGTCCACAAAATTTACACCTCATGAATTACTCTTTGGTTACAAACCGCGTTCTCTATATTCTTTAAAAGAAAACGACGACTACACAACTCATGACTACCTACGAGATTTAAACGAACGAACTCAAGGTATCACGGGACATAGCCCGCGAAAATGTAGAGTCAATGAAAGAAAAGGCAAAAGAGCGATACGACAGCAATATTAAAAATATTGCCAAATTTAACGTAGGAGATAAAGTTATGCTTAAAGTCCCTAACCCAAACAACTTAAATAGCCTATGGGACGGGCCTCATGTTATTGTTAGAATAGGTTTTAATGAAAATTATATTATACAAAAATCTGGAAAAAACCAAATAGTGCATGCGAATCGCTTAAGACCATTGCATGACTTCATTCAATAACCATAACATTTTATTCTAAGACTAGATCATAATTATTCATAAATATTTAACTTTAAATCTATTTCAGGGTGGCTCGAATAATGGCACACCCTAATAAACCCTTAGTTTAATTGAAAATCTTTTATATCTTATAAAAACTCATACATTAATTTTACTGTTTGTTTTTTTTTAATCATTTTATACAAAGTTTATCTATTTTCTAAGAATTATTATATACTAAATTCAAAAGAAGTCAAAACAATTAACTATTTTAATTTTCAGGTACTCCACAACTTTTGTTGATGGGGTACCCATAAATCTATTTCTTCTAATTCTGGACTATATTTCGAAAACAATGGTGAAATATTAATATCTGAAAATTCCTGAAATTTATCGTATATCGTAATCTTGAACCTTTATTCTAGCTCGCAACTCTATCAAACGACTTATAAATAACTATCAATTTTTCATTACCACAAATTCAATTTACCTACCATTATAACTACTACTTCATTTGTAAAAATAAACATAGACAGAATAGATTCTAGACTCGACGAACTTAATTTTACACTGACAACAAGCGATCCAAACGCGAAATACTAGACGGCTTAGGTTCAATTTTGAAATGGCTCATTGGTGTTCCAGACGCAAAAGATAAAACATTATAACGAATCAATACATTCGGTTAGAAAAACAGAAAATATCTATTAATGATATCTTAAAACAACAATTACAAATTATTTCTTTAACGATCACAAATTTTAATGAAACATTACATAAAATCACTTATAATTAATACGTTATTAACGAAGATATTAGAAAAATAAATTCATACTTTACCCCAACAAACAAACTTATATTTAATTTAACTATTCTTGAAGAAATATCCACCGTTTCAATTCAAATTCTAGAAGCTATAGTTTCTTTGGAACGACATATCGATGATGTCATTAAAAGCATACTTTTAATTAAATCAAATGTAATTCACCCTTCTATAATATCCACTATGCGCCTATACAAAGAATTACTGTCTTCTAATCCCGCTAGGCTCAATAAAAACCTACAACAGCCTGTATATCAAAAGATGAAGACGAAGCTGCTGACTACACTCAAATATCGAGCAAAACCGCTCAATCTTTGTTCTAAGGGGGGAGGTGTTAAGTCATAGAATCTATTTACTTTATATTATAAGTCCTGTATACTTTATATTGTTTATTTATTAAATTACTTTCTTAGAAGCCAAACTAATGTTATGTCATAGGATACTATTTATTTTATATTATAAGACCTGTATACTTTATATTGTTTATTTACTTAAAAGCTAAATTAATTTCTTAGAAGCTAAACTAATTTTATGTCATAGGATACTATTTACTTTATGTTATAAGACCTGTATACTTTATATTGTTTATTTACTTAAAAGCTAAATTACTTTCTTAGAAGCCAAACTAATGTTATGTCATAAGATACTATTTACTTTATGTTATAAGACCTGTATACTTTATAAATCATATTGTTTACCTCCTTAGAAGCCACACTAATTCGATTGTAATACTTTATGCTAATGTTTATAGTTTACCATAAGTTAACCATAACATTAAGAACAATGTTGTTCCCTTATGTTTACCCCCACCTCCTAGCTTCCTACACTATTTAAACCAAATCTTTCGATCCCTCAACATAATTCCATTCCCAAGTTCTCTGTATCAACTACTATATTTTAAGTTAGTTTAAAAGTATTAAATAAATTTATTTTTAAAGAGTTTTTGTCTCTGCCACATAACAAATTTGGCGCAGTCGGTAGGATCTTGCGTGATTAATTCGCTTAAATCACGTAAAGACGAAGTAAAAAGGTACCAAATCCGACGGGACAGCATCGCCCAACAAGAAGACAACGTACGGTAGCTGAAGGTTTTTGAAAAACTTCGCCGAACCATGCAGCTCCACATTTTATTGTTACTGTAGTAAGTGGCTAAACTTGTTTGTTCGAATTACTATTTTTCCATTTTACCAAAATATTTTCCTACATCTACCACCTGCTTCACATTCATTTTTTTTAATATAAGTAATCGTACCATTCTATTATATACTACTATATTATACTATTCTATTATATCAATTATTCATTGCCTGTGTAAAACAATATCAAAAGAACCTAAAATGGCCTTAGACATCACCACATTACTTAAATTAATTCCCTCATTCGACACAGATAATAACGACCAAGTGTACAGATACGTTAGGTCATGCAATTCAGCTTTCGACTTAAGTTCAGCGGACCAGAAGTTAGTACTTTTAGTATACGCGTTAAACAATATCACTGGTTCGGGTGCGGCAGACGTTCACAGTAAAGAACATGCCTCATGGACCGGTTTAAGAACAGTCCTTATTGAAAAATTCTCTAACGTTAAAACTATAGCACACCTTAACCTTGAAATGCAATCCATGTTCCAAAAACCTACAGAAACGTTAACCGAATATTTTCACAGAGTCGACCTTTGTCGCTCTAAAATAATTGAAAAGTTAAACGCTGAAATATGCGATAAGAAGTTATTAGGTCGCTTAGCGACGACGGAGGAAACGGCTCTTAACGTTTTTATTAATGGCATTAGCTCCGAAATCGGAGCAAAAGAATTTCTTAGTCTTTGCGAAGCAGGCCGATTCGAACTTCAAGAAGATAAAATTCGTGCAATGAACAAAGCTAGGTAATCTTTATTTAAACTGAACACAACGCGTCCACCAACTTTAACAAAACCACCATACCATAACCATAATTATAATAATAATAATAATACAAATACTATGCGTAGGGAAGTGACGACCCCATCGCCCGCTGACGTAACGGTTATGTGACAAAACTGCTACGTCAGTGCAGTCAGTCAGCACCTGGCCATGAGGTGTAAGTGCCGTGCCTCGGCAAAACTGAAGGTGCAAAGGCCCGCTTGTGCACATGGCCTCACCATGAAACGGTGCCGGGTCTGGGCGTCTCCCGTTAACTGACGCCCATTACATGGATGATGGAACTCAGAAATACGCGCAAAGGGTCGCTGCCTGGAGGTCGCCAGGGCGCGTCTGGAGCTGGCGCTGGACGCGACAGCATGCGAACCGCCAGCCGATCACGAGGAGCTGCACGACCACCCAGCAGCCCCTCACATCCATCATCCCCACCAGCTGGCTTGGTGTCGGCAGGGTCTTTGCGGGCCCAGCAATCGACACCCGCCACTGGTGGAGTACGCCGCATGCGATGGATAATTCAAATGAATAGCAACGCATTGCGGGCGTATTTTAGGGCGAAAGGGGGAGAAGTTGGAGGTTTTGCGTACCGGGCTAGGATGCATCGACTTTTTGCTGAGCTGGAGCCATCTATAACCGTCACCGAGCAAAACCTGGCAGACCGAGTTCGGTATATCTTGCGCTCAAACATATTTGATGGCACCGAACTCGAACGGCTACGACGTGAGGCTGTTTCATCGGATGAAAATACTACGACTGTGAATGTGGCGCCACAAGTTGCAGAGCAACCCGCACGTGGATGCCGCTGTGAATCCCAGTTGTGGTTGATTCAGACGATGATGAAACAATTGCCAGGAACTAGAACTAGAGCAAATGAGGAGTACATTGGAAGAGGCGATTGTGGAAACGCGCAGTACGTCTCTCGAAAATCGACCGCGACTTCCTCGCATAACCTAAGCAAGCGGAATCGGGATGTCGTGACGGCCTGAACCCATTGCTGGCAACCTATTTGGAAACCAGCCGGGACCTTTGCGATACGGACTCAATACTCTTTGGCGCCGCTGGCAGTTTGCCGCATTGTTGGTGCAAACTTCCCACGTCTGGACGTGCTACTGGTCAAAGTAGCGCTATCCAGCCTGGAGAAGAAGGATTGAGGACCGTATCGCAAAGGCAAGGCCCTCATCGGCAGACTGATAAGCTTCAGGTCGGGCAATAATAGGCCGAAATTGTGCGCACTGTCAGGATGGCGTTTGCTGGGACAAATGTCAGTTTGTCCCAGCCGGATATAACGCAAAACTGACGGAGCGCATAGACGACCTGAAGCAGAGAATCGCTGCTTGGGAAAGCGGGTTCGGTGATATACCGAGAGGTCAAGACGGTTCAACCAGAATCGTCTCTTCCAGAGTGATCAGAAGAGGCTCTATGAGTCATTGGAGCGACCAATGGTACGTGGAACGGGCCCAGCACCGAATCAGGCCGACACTATCGCATTCTGGCGCGGCCTGTGGTCAGAGGCCGTAAACCACAGCGAGGGCCTTGGACGGAAGTTGTGGCGAGTCAGTGTGCAGTGTTACGCCCATGGACCCCGTCATCATAACGCCGGATGACGTAGCTGAGGCGGTCCGTAGGGCCCCGAACTGGAAAAGTCCGGGACTCGACGGACTGCATCACTACTGGCTGAAGGGTTCGTGGTGTGTCACGCTGTACTTGCCCGACAGTTTCAAGAGGCTCTCGACCAAAAGTCGCTCCCGAGCCTCTTCACTACTGGGATCACTCATTTGGTTCCTAAAGATCATGATTCCACAGACCCTAGCAAATACCGCCCCATTACGTGTCTACCCACCATATATAAGACACTGACATCCATTTTGGTACGCGAATCATTCGTCACCTGGATTTAAATCAGGTGATGTCACGCGCTCAAAATGGATGTCGGGGCGGTGGTCGTGGAACCAAGGAACCACTCCTCATTGACGCGGTTATTGGCAAAGTGGTTAAACGCAACCATCGGAACTTCTCCGTCGCCTGGATAGACTATAAAAAGGCATTTGACTCGGTGCCCCAAACATGGCTAAAGAGGGTCCTCGACCTGTACAAGATTGACTGTACAGTTAGAGACTTCCTCGGGCAGTGTATGGGGCAATGGAGTACAATCCTTTGTCATCTAGGCGAGCGGATGACGGATGCGGAAAGCCACATAAGGATAAGAAGGGTATCTTCCAGGGCGATTGTTTGAGTCCAATCTGGTTTGCCTCTCCTGAACCCTCTCAGTACATTACTGGAGGACTCCGGAGGATTTCAGCTTCGGAAAGGAGGTACAAAGTGACCCACCTTTTCTATGGATGATCTCAAGTTATTCGCCTCAATCGCTCCCATCTTATGGAATTGCTAAACATCACTTGTGATTTTAGTAATTCTATCAGAATGGAGCTGGGGACGGATAAGTGTGCGGTCCTTCATGTTGAAAGGGAAGGGTTGCTAACTCTGAGGCATAGACTTATCTATGTCCATCAACATAAGGACCCTTTCTGAGGCTGAAACATACCGATACCTGGGTATGTCACAGAGCATCGGTATCGATGAGGCGGTGTAAAGCAGTCAGTTTGCGATATGTTTTATGCACGCTTGACCAAAGTGCTTAACAGCCTTTTGTCCGGTGAATAAGACACACGCATATAACGGTTGGGTCATGCCTGTTCTCATATATACCTTGGCATACTTAGGTGGACTCAAACTGAACTTAACGCCCTGGATAGAAAAGTCCACACTACTATGACGTCCCATAGGATGCATCACCCGAGATCGTCGATTATGAGGCTGTACTTGCCGCGGAAACATGGTGGGCGTGGCTTTTTAGCGCGCTTACCATGCATAATCGCGAAGTGTGCAGCCTCCGTAATTACTTTCTGACGAGATCGGATGATCCATTCTATGGACGTCATTTCTTGTGATAAAGGACTTACCCTCTATCCTTAGCCAACGAGCAATGGCAAGACCAGCAGTACAGAGCATTTCCGACCGGGACCGTATGGAAGGAAGGAGCTCCACGGGAGGTTCTACAGGCTCTACATGTGCCTTTCGTAGACACAGTTGCCTCCTCCACTGGCTACGTTTTGGTGACCTCTTTGGGTAAACCGAGGGTTTTGTCTGTGCGATACAGGATCAGGTTATTAAGACCAACAACTACCGGAGATACATCCTAAGGGATGGCACCGTCGACATCTGTCAAGCTTGTCGCCATCCCGGTGAGTCACTTAGCATGTCATCTCCGGTTGTTCGGCGCTTCTAACTCTGAGTACTTGCACAGGCACAACTTAGTAGCCAGAATTCTACACCAGGAGCTCGCTCTGAAATACGGTCTCGTGGACCGGAAATTGCCGTATTACAAGTACTTGCCGGGCCGTGCTCGAAAATGATCGCGCCAGGCTCTACTGGACCGGGCCATCATCACAGACAGGACTATTCTTGCGAATAAGCCTGATATTGTGCTGATGGACCGGGCACAGTCAGAGATATTTTGGTCGACATCACCATTCCATATGACGAGAACCTCGTGAAAGCCGAAACAGATAAGCGAACAAAATATCTGGACCTGGCTCACGAGGTGACCGACATGTGGGGTGGACTGCCGACCGAAATTATACCTGTAGTCGTCTCTGCAAACGGTTTAATCCCAATCAGCCTCTTGAGTCATCTGAGGCGACTGGGACTCCGTGACGGACCGCTCCAAGCTCAAATGCAGAAGGCGGTGCTCCTCGATACCGCCCGCATCGTCCGCCGGTTTCTATTCCTTTCCCCCTAACCCTCGGCCGTTTGGTCTCCCCTGCCGAGGGCTTCCATCTGGTTGGGTTTTTATTTATTTATGTATTATTTATTTATTTATGTATTATTTATTTATTTATGTTAGTATATTAAATATATATTTATGTTTATTTATTATTTCCTTTAAAATATTTATTCAGCCCAACCAGATGAGAATACTATATAAATACCCCATAATACAAATAAGCCTATGAGTCGAACTCATCTACCGTTTACACACACCATGTACAATAACGCAAACACACCACAACAAATTACGAAACTATGTAGCTATTGTAAAAATATTGGGCATAATATTACAGAATGCCGTTAAAGAGCTTACAATAACAATTTAAGAAATAATCAAGCCCAACGCGCACTTCCTGCGCCTCCTATCCCAGTTAACCATTTAAACTACCAAGCGACCAACGAGACGAGCAACTCGTTGGAAATCGCTTCAGTATCCTGCTCACCGATCCCGTCTCAGGATATGGAGAAACTACAAATATAAATTCTAGCAAATCGAATCCTATTTCTCGAAGGCGTCCTCAACCGCCAAACCATCGAGATCGCACTACACAAACAAACAATGTACCTTCCAATTCACCGCTTAAGTGTCAGACACAATTGAAAAATGCGTCTACACAAACTAGCGACTTAGTTACTACACATCACTCAGTACTCACAAATTCTAGTTCTCAAACGGAAACCTACGAACAGGGTAGCCAGCCCCAAACCCTTGGTTTTCCAAAGCTTATTATTCCTTCTACATCCACTGACTCTATTATTACTATTTCTACTACATCCACTGTCTCTTTCAAGACCACTGCACCCACTATATCCATTGATTCTTTCAAGACCACTGCACCTACTATATCCACTGATTCCATCAAGACCACTGCACCTACTACATCCACATCTTCCACTGTTTCCAATAAACCACGTTTGAAATCAAAACCTAAAACTAAAAAGCCTAAATCAAAACTTCCTAAATCCAAATCTAATACAAAATCTTTTGCCATATCCGCCTTAAATGATGTACCACCCGATAACCTCTTACACTGCATTTTTCATATAGAAGGCAAACCAGTCACATTTCTCATAGACACCGGAGCAGGGATCTCGGTTATAAAAAAGGATAAAATAGGTTCTTCACCCTTAAATAAATTAAACATCGTGTCAATCGTAGGCATTTCCGGTAGCTAAAATCCAATTATAACCTCAGGCACCACCGACATATCTCTAGATTATTAACCTAAATATCGTTTCCATGTCGCCTCCCTTAACATTAAAGCAGACGGTATACTAGGTAACGATTTTATGATAAAGAATAATTGCAACATTTACATTCAATCCAAAACTATGAGAATACGTGAAAGATCCTACAAATTACATTATTTGAACGAAAATCCCAACAACATCCTGAACACATTATTATATTGGACTCGTAGGGTGTCCAGCGACTTCTTGGTATAGCTGGTCCACAGATTTCCCGTGTACATGTTTTGGCAATACGCTTTAAAAAGGGTAACCTTTACGTCTTCGCTACAACGATAGAATCTGCGATCCAACATATTACCTCTTACTGAGAGAGATATTGTTACCTAGTTTAAAAATTATTTTACATTTTATTCTACATTTTATTACATATTACAGAGACTCCAAATTTTAGATTTCATCATCGTGATTACTTAAATATTTTCTAATCAACTAATTTCGTCCTTAATACTTTCTGCTCATAGATCACATGCATCTCTCATAATCTCCATACATAATAGGAAACACTGTATACTGTATTCTACCTAATTCTCTCGCAGGCTAAATCCTTTAGATGTATATGTTTGTTTCTTTTTAGTGTCATATTTCGTTTCATTGAGTTTCAAATCACAACAGTTCTAAAGAAGTTTTCATTTCAAAAAGAAAAATAAGACTTGGTCGCCTGTAATTGGTAAGGCATTTGAATGTTACCTCAGTTATTTATATATATTTATATGAGCATACTCATATAAAGTGTACTTTGCGTTGGTGATACTAAAAAATAAAATAAAAACGCATTACATATTTAAATGAGCTGTTGTTTCTTGTAATTTGATAAAATAGCATAACTAACAAAAACTTCTTAAAATATGTCGCAACTTACACAAAAAAAAAAAAACATGGTGTCGTAAATAACCTCTTAATGACGCATTGAATTGCTTGGTTGCATAAAAATTTAATCAAAATTTCATTACAAAAAAAAACTCCGTAATTTTTCTTTTACCTTGGCGAAGTAATAAATACACGTTCGCTTTCCATGCGATCCTCTCAAGGAACACGTAAAACGTGCCATAATTCATAAAAAGGTACAATACATACCATCAGCTGCATAAATTTAACAGGAGTGGCATTAAATATTCGTTAAGGGATCCCGCGTTTCAAAGGGCCATTATTAACATTTTGAATAAATCGAGATCGGCGAGGCCACAAATCAAAGAAAATCATTATAGGAGCTATCATATTACAAAGTTTGGGTGTAGCAGTTTTCTTTTTGACGACGTACAATGTTAGAATTACTTGGAATCTTACAGATTGAGGGCATCCATCAGTGTTTAGTTCTTTTTTTATTAGTAAATATTAAAATAAGCTAAAAATTGATTGTCAATGAGGGCATCTGCGACTTTTTCTGTTAATAGGAATGAGGTGATATATTTGTTATAACATTTCATAGCGGGTGAGGTTACTTTGTAAGAAAAGTGTAGAGATTAATGTATCCCTCTAATATATTAGTTATATGATATTCTAATTAGATTAGAAATGGATAAAACAAACTGCGGATATTCTTAAAAGTAGAAAAATTTAAAAATATTCTTATTATTAGCGCTCATTATACTTATTATTGCACACATAGAACGCGAAGCGGAGGTGTAGTGCTCTATTGTCACCAAATCAAAAAATCGCGGTCCGCTCAACTTAAATCACTTCCACCAGCTTTATATTGCACATATATAAAATAATGAAATTCTAGAACAAAGATATTGGTAAATCTAATTTGGCATGCCCTAAGTGCATTAAAAAAATTACGTATAACAATCTTTTAAAGTAGTTTAAATACATACAAGTTTTCACTAATAACCTTATTATACTTCCAATTTTCCGATAATTTTATGTCAAACTTCAATTTAAAAAAGTTTGGAAAATCCAAAAGTGCACGACTCATAATGCTCATATGATCATCATATCATCATTCAGGTCACTCCATAAAGTCCAAGACGTATTTAAGTATAAATATTACATCCTACTTACTTTTAGTACGTACTACTATTATTTATTCTGTGCTTTTAAAATATTGTAATAAAAATCTCTGATTATTATTATAATCAAGTATGTAAGAAATTTGGTTTTTCGAATATTGTGTATTTGTACAGCGATCTTTTTGAGCCGCTGCAAACAACCGATACAGTGTCCACTCACGACGGCGATTGACGCCGAACTAACTGAGTGAGTGACGCAGTCTCTATTTAGTAAAAAATAAATTCACACAAGGCTGCTAAAACACCGAATATATCGACATTTCGCAGCAGAAAAAAACTTATTATATCTAAACTAAACAAAATTAAACTGCCATTTACATTCAATGGCTTCCCACATGATAGATGAAGAGTTTTAAAAATAGATTGAGTTGAACAATTGATATTTTCAAAAGTTATCATGTTTACGAAGCCATGCGGACTTGATGAATCCACACCATAAGCCTCTAAAACCCCTTTTTTATGTAAAAATAGCAATTAATCGATTTAAAAAAAATTTTAAGTTCAACAATCATTTATCTTTCTGACAATGTGCTTTTTATATCACTTATATGTACAATATGATTGCTAGATACGATTTTATGCGACAAAACGTTGGAATCATAATTTTTAGGCCCTAGTAGAACATACCTGCGCGCTAGCATTTACGGAATGCAAAAGTACACCAATAGCAAGAGAAATTTTAGTTAATACTTCTGAAGTAGTTATAATATTATATTTATTTTGAGTATTGTTATAAAAAGTTAATTGAAAATAATTTCACTAGAACGTCAGTTAGTGAGTATGGAAGTGAACAATATATCTTTTAAAAAAACTGAACTTATCACTTCGATAGTTTTTTTATTAGCTTTAGATTTTAATCCTTAGGAAGCGTTTTGAATTTCACTATTGTAAACCATCCCGTTCGTAGTGTGCACTTTTGGATTCTCGAATTTTACTTTTTGTTCTTTATTTACCGGCTCATAGATTTGAGACAAACTATTAAAGCAAACCTTACCTACAACGGGACTCCCCCGTTGTAGGTAAGGTTTGCTTTAATAGTTACGCTTGGCGGGCATATTGACGATTGCAATTTAAGACGTCTAGCACTTAGACGTCTCTAATCGTCACCGGTCTGGGTTTTTTAGGAGTGACGTAAACGAGATGTTTATACGGCCATCTAACGGAAACTATAAGATTTTTCTGGCATACTTAATAGTCGCCTCTTACACACATGGAATGAAATGAAATGATTTTCTTACGGCGCTACCAAATGGTATTTTACTTTTTTTTTCAATGTATAAGGTTGACAAACGAGCACACAGTCCACCTGATGGTGAGTGGATGCTGAGGCCCATGGACATCTACATTTCTCCTTGATTAAGAATCAAAATGCATATGCGTTGTCACCCCTGAGGACTGACATGAAATGCCTCGTTTTGAGTAAAAAGGGTCTCTGATTCTCTACACTCACCATACGAAACACAGCAGCATTAAGCTGCTATTTTACGCTGGTATTCTGTGAGAGCGTAGTCTCATCCTGTTTGAGCCGACCCATGCGTGCTATAAACATAACAAAGCTGCAGCTTGGCTCTAACACGTAACGTGAACTTATAACATAACATACTATAGGCCATTTTTTGGTGACTGAGATGTAAACTCTCACGCTCGTCATCCAGAGGGGTAGGCAGAGTCTAAGGTCATCCATCTGGCACGATCCTAACATATCTTTCTCGCTTCTTTCACATCCATATATCTTGTACTTATAGTGGACAAATTAACAACACTCTATAGGACTATATTATTTGTAAGAAGAATATGCAAACTTTTTCCTTAAGCGTTAACCATGGGGACAATTACAAGGAATGCTCCATACAGCATATTCTTCGGAGGTCTTATGTCCAGCATTGAAAACATATTTGAAAGTTTTGCGTTGCTGGCCACTCATGAATGTTTGAATATAGAATGTAATATTATTTATAAGATAAGAAACTCATATATTAATTAAAATAATTTTTGGCGGGAAGTCGCGTGTCATTTGTTTTTTATCATAAGTTGCAGTTCGTCATCCGTAAAATAGAATTAACGCGAAAAGATTAGGAAAGGCGATTATTTTTTATGATTTTAAAACTTCACTTTCTCCGAAAGATAGCATATAGCTCGTCTTCAAAATACTTTTGGGAGGAAAGCAAGCATCTCATTTGAGAACCGTAAGGGGTTGGTACGTGAATTTGATCGTGGCCGTGTTTCTCTCCATAAAATTCGTGAAGATCGACCCTCAATGGTGATCAGTGAGGAAAATGTGGCCACTGTCTGTATAAACTGGTGTATGACCAATGCGGAGATTCTAGGTATTGAAATCGATTGGCTTTAGATATAAAAAAACTGACAAGCAGGAAATCCTGCTGGAATGATACGATATTAATTTGAAGAGAGTAACATTCTTATGACAAGCTAATAAAATTACAGATTGGGACAATGTTGTTTTTATTGAAAAAACATATAGTTTTAGTTGACAAGTCACAAATTCAAGCAAATAAAAAGCAAGAAATTATCTCTTGGCTGGAAAGAAATCGTGTGAAAGCAAGTATAACCTTAATAAAAGTTGAGTTATTGAACGTAGTAAAAACAACTAAGGAGTCCAAGACTCGCTATATAATCAATGAATTTGCCCATGAGCTCGGACACGAAGTTATTCGATAGCATACCAACACCAATAGAGCATGGTAGAGCCATGCTGCAGCTATATTAGTAGTATAGTTGTAGTACGAATGGGTCGGCTCGACCGGGGAAGGACCACGCTCTCACAGAATACCAGCGTGAAATAGCAGCTTAACACTGCTGTGTTTCGTATGGTGAGTGCAGGGAACCGGAGACCCTTTTTACTGGAAAAGAGGCATTCCATCTTAGTCCTCACGGGTGACAACGCATCTGCATTTTGATTCTTTATTGAAGATAGATGTAGATGTCTATGGGTCACAGCAACCACTTACCATCAGGTGGACTGTGTGCTCGTTTGTCACCCTATCCTATAAACAAAAATACAATGCTATCGAGCTTATTTGGTCAAAAATAAAAGGTCATACAGCGCGTTACAGTAATGAGCCACCCTGCAGCATTGTAAAAATGCTCACATTACTACAAACTGCGTGTGCAGAAGTCACTAAAAAGACCGAAGAATAGCCATCGAGAAAACAAAGAAAATAATCTTACATGATTCGAAATAGATGTGAGAATAGACAATATTGTTGAATAGTATAGATTTTTAACCGATGTCAAAAAATGAGGAGTGTTCTCAATTTAAAAATAAAATATGCCTCCCTATAGATTTACTCACAAGGAGGATATTTGCTGCTATAGAAGATGCTGCGGCCCATATTATTCCCTCTGTCGCCCCGCGCGACACCCACGGGACGATATGGGGTAGTGGATATTCTTACACCGTCACTACACGGTACGTATGTTGAAAATGAAGTCATATTATCTCTGAGAGCATAAAGTAGTGATGACGATGACAACAGTTATAAATTTGGGTAGTTCGAAACTGAATAAATGCATTTTTTTTGTTCAACTACTTACATATACCTGTTTTATTTTATTTCCATGAAATTACGATAACAAATGGTCATCTTTGCTTATCCCCCTGGGTGACAGGCATGAGAGTTACTATGTTTATGTGAGTATGGCATGTATGTACCTATGTTTGTATGTATATTAGAAGCTATAATAAATCATTGTCGCTGATTTGCGTCCTTCAATGTGTATAATAACACATGACCGCAACAGTCGTGTAGGACAATGGGAGACAGCACGATACTGATAACAAAGAGGGTATTATTTGAGAGATGCCATAGATTTTACTGGGGACAGAGAAATAATCATATCTATCATATATAAGATATAATCATCCATCGATTTCCTGCATCTCTTCCCGTCATTCTATCTATTGGAGAGGCGCCCAGCACTGGTGTACGAGGCTGTCTCTAGAATCTTCCATCCCCAGCGGTTCACGGATCTTTGAGCCATATGCCCGGCGTTAAGAAAAAATGAATTAGGAGTAGATCAATCCTCGCCCAACATATTACCGTTAAAAACGTCCCGTCAAAAGTCAACTCTACAGACTAGTGGTAGAAACCAGTGCCTGTTGCCAGTGATGAAATATGGATCCACGAAACGCAGCGGCTGCGGGACAAATTTTTATTTGGAAAAAGAGCAGTTTCAAATAATATATTATGTTACATAATTAACCACACATAACGTTTTTTTACTATTCTAAGTGGTGATGTAGCCTAAGATGGTGAAGCGCACTGACTTAACAAAAGCCTATCCACTCTTGCCTTGAAGACACTAACATTGTAATCGGATGGAAAGACAGATGCTGGCAACTTATTCTACTCCTTTGCTGTACGCATGACGAACGATGTAGCAAACCGTGTGGTTCGAATGCGTGGTAAGTCAACAACGAAAGGGTGAAGACTGGCCGAATGTGTGGTTATACATATTAGAAATAGTTTGGTAGGGATCAGCTCATTCCCAGGGCGAGAGATGCGTAAAGTCGATGGATGCAAATACAATATGGGGGAGGCCTTTTGAAAGGCTGTAACAGTAACATTAACGGTAATGGTATTCTGTGTGAGTGTGGTCCATCCCTGATCAAACCTTTCCGTTCGTGATGCAACAGTTAGCCGCCTAGATCACTTTTAGAAATTTAACCATGTCATCAGGAAGTCGATAAGCATGGAGAATAACGTAATCATTAATTACTGCACAAGAAATATCTCTATACTGCATTGAGATTACCTTAACGCTATCTACCCATACAATGCGAATTCACGTATTGCGATTTACCAAATTTTAGCACCATACACTTGTTTACGTTTGTTTTCGTGAAGTAAGCTGTACAAGTGCTGTTCAAACAAGATAAGTTTCGATGTTTAGACGCTTTGCCGACACAGTGATTGATACCAATGCTTAGCAATGTGGTTTCAAATAGTGTATTAAAGTTTTTTCCTTCGGAGCTGCTATATTTCTGACTTGTATGTGTTCGAATCCCGGATCGAAACAAAAATCAGTAATTGAGTTTTTCCGCCAAGAAACTCTCAGTCAGTCTCAAGTCCTGCGCTAGATCTCTCTCTGGTCACAGCTGCGGTCGTGTCGGTTTGCCATCTCATCGGACTATGGGAGTGAGGTAATTGAGCGTACACTTGTTTGCGCAAACACTGGTGCACTATAATCCTGTCCCGTGTAGACAGCTCTGTTGAGACTGTCCGCCATGAACCACTTATCAACTGTCACTAGAGCCGCCATTGAGTTATATATAATATTAGTGCCCTGATGGTAAAGCTGAGCGAACATCGCGTGCGAATTAAAAAAAAATCCTTTGTTGAACACGAGACTCCCCCGTAACAAGGAGAATTAGCCATAATCACCAAGCCTACTGATCGTAGTACCAATCGTTTAGTTTTTGTCGCTGCCTCTCGTAGCTGGTTTTGGTATTTCACATGTGGTGTAAGTGGTATTGTTATACCACCATTTATCGGACACCATGGCTTTTGACACTTCCCATAGCCCAATGAACGAAAGAGGGGAATGAATATTGGTAAAATAATTAATTATAATTACAAAAATACTGAATCAAAAATTGTAATTAATATTACAAAAATCTTTTAAAATTTTATCTGAACAATCAGATAAAACTTTAAAAGATTTTTCTTTTAAAGTTGTATCTGAACAAATTTTAATGATGCAAGTTAGTTTGATCCCAACTTTTAAATTACTTTAGATAACCATTTAATTACGAAAGTTAATTCATATTACAATGCTACTACTTTAAAATTATAGAGTATGTTATCTTAATTTTAAAACAATGCTGTTGTAATACTATTCATTAGTTAATAAAACACTGCTTTATGTACAGGATGTCCAGTAAATAGCACGACATACTGCAGGGGGTGATAGCTAGGGTCACTACCTATCAATACAACACAATATATGTTCAGCAAAATCTTACGGATTTACAGTTTTACAAAATTTTCCGAAATACCGAAAAATCTCTTTCCAGTACTTTTTTTTACATCAAATTATTTGTGAATAGTTACTTTACTCATTGATAAGTCTTTTTTCTATCAAAGACAACAATGTTTTCAAGAAATACTATTTTTTGTTTAAATTTGCACAGAACTATTTTCTTATCACTTAAGTTTAACCTACAGTGGTGAAAAAAAAATGTATGTGGCAGTTTTGTACAACAAACTTAAAAAATAACTTGTTTAATGGTGATTTTGGAAAGATACAATACTAGTGCATTTTCATTAAAAGAATACAAAAAAATAAGCTATTTTAATTAATAAGAGCATTTTATTTTAAATGCAAGTAATGTGACTTTGAATTCGAATCGTTGTAAGGTCGTACTACGGTTCGAATTACATAATAATTAATCTACAGCCGACCGGCCGGCCGGTCTGTAAATGACATCTTGAAGGATAAGGTGATAGTAAAAAAACAGAAGTTAACTTTAATAAACATTTATTTAAATAAATTACAATAAATGCTCAAATTGCTTCCTTATTGCCCTAATACACGCTCGGCATCTTCTTAAAAATGAGCTTTTGAGTCTTATCAGGCTTATTTCCGATATTTTTCTTGCCGCAATGTTAACCCTGCTCTCAATTCATTGTCATTTTGGATCGGTTTTCATAGACTTTGTCCTTCATGGCACCCAATAAAAATCCAGGGGTTTAGGTCTGGAGACCTAGGTGGCCATAATATCGGTCCCAGTCGCCCAAACCACCTGCCTGGATAAGCTTCATCTAAGTAGGCTCTTACTTCCCGGCCATAATGAGCAGGGCACCCATCATTTTGAAGCCACATCACCTCTCTTAGCTCACTGGAACATTTTCAAGGAGCGTGGGTAGGTTTCGTAAAACTCCAAGTAATTATTGGCATTTAATGTAGGTGGAAGCTCGACGGAACCCACAATCTGGCCATTAAAAATTCCACACCATAAATTTATTTTGAATTGGTACTGGGACCTGTCTTCTCTTGACACATACGGATTTTCTAATTGCCAACTATGTAAATTATGCAAATTCAAGTAGCCGTCCTTTCTGCAGGCTGACTCATCACTCCATAACACCTTATTAAAAAAGTTTGGGTCCTCCCGATGCATTTCAAGCATGCGGCGGCAGAATTGAACTCTCGGCAGGTAGTCTCTAGTTAAAAGAGTTTGCACGCGTCGTACGTGAAATGGATGGTATCCATACCTCTTAAGTACTGAATGAACAGTGGACTTCGGTATCCCTGTGCGCCGTTGTATCGCCCTAACCGAAGTTGTCGGGTCTTGTTCTCGTTCCTGAAGCACTATGTCTTCGTCAACAACTTGAGGCCGTCCACCGCCACGTTGACCAGGGAGTCTGCCTTCCATGTAGGAGTTATGCACTCTGGTAAACATTTCATGGTGTGGATGTCTCCTATCGGGAAACCTTTCCCTGTAGAGGGTGGCAGCAGCTCGGGAACTTTGGCCAGCTTTTCCGTAAATAAGGTGCATCTCAGTATACTCTCGCTGCGTATAACCAGGAAAAACACGGCGGTTGGCCATGTTATAAAACACAAAAGTCCAGGTGGTCGCCAAGTCGTCGTAGTGATCACAATAAAACATCCAAATCGTAAGGCAAACAAAGTCCGGGGTCCAAGGCACAAAACAGTCGTCAGTACGAAACAATAATTTGTGAACACAGAGATGCGTTGCGCACGGTTTAAGGTAGCGTACTGACAAGTGTCGCAAATAAGGTTGAGAGTGAGACACAAAATCACAATGCAAGAAAGAGCGGGATAGCACATGCGCTTCTTTTGTTAGACAGTAACCGGTCGGGTCGGGTCGGTCGGCGAGCAGGTAAAAACCTTTAGTCATTACGCGTGCATGTCGCACTTTACGTGTCACAACTAGTTTTATAATAATTCGCGTAAATGAGCAGCTATTACTTATTCTCATAGTGGTTTTTGTCAAAATTACGTTAATTACATTTTCAACAAAATCAGCTTCTGGAACTAAAATAGCATTTTTTGTATTTTTAAATGAAAATGCACTAGTATTGTATCTTTCCTAAATCACCATTAAACAAGCTATTTTTAAGTTTGTTGTACAAAACTGCCACATACATTTTTTTCACCACTGTAGGTTAAACTTAAGTGATAAGAAAATAGTTCTGTGCAAATTTAAACAAAAAATAGTATTTCTTGAAAACATTCTTGCCTTTGATAGAAAAAAGACTTATCAATGAGTAAAGTTCATTCACGAATAATTTGATGTAAAAAGTACTAGAAAAGGATTTTTCATTACGAGATGCTTAAAATCTGTTTCAAGGTAGAGATTTTTCGGTATTTCGGAAAATTTTGTAAAACTGTAAATCCGTAAGATTTTGCTGAACATATATTGTGTTGTATTGATAGGTAGTGACCTAGCTATCACCCTCAGTATGTCGTGCTATTTACTGGACAACCTGTATATGACTTTTTAACTAACATTGGTATTGACTGTATTAGATTAGAAGGAGAAAAAAAAAGTTGTTATTACAGTTTGCTTACGCAATAGCACATTTTAAATTTAGTAAATGGTTTTGTCTGTGTAGTGGCGGTGTAAGAATATCCACTACCACATATCGTCCCGTTAGTGTCGTAAGAGGCGACAAAGGAAAACAATCCAGAAGATGGGCAGAAACGATTTCTTAAAAACAAATAAAAAATAAAAACCTTCGGTTGCCAACCCACCTAACAAGCTTGGCAACTATAAGAAGTATCCGCCATATGAGGCAATCTATATCATATAAGGCCTATATTCAGCAGTAGACTTTTGATATGCTGTAATGAATGAATGAAAATTTTACTAAAATGGTACCTAACTCAGCATAGTCTTGGTACTGCCAGAGCACTTCGACGCTAATCTTCCGTGAGTACACAAAAAAGGAAAGCTAATAAGTATATAAAATACAAACACATTATGCTCTATGTGTATGTGATTTACAATATGTGTTTATTCGGTATTGTATTATTCGACACAATAAAATTAATCAGATTCGGTTCGCATCGTACAATAATATAACATTTCTATAAGTAATGTCGGAACATTTGCGACATTTCGGCATGAAAAATTCATGTTTCACACCACAAAGCACAGGAAAATGCACTCAGACGCATTAGCAATGTGGGAGTTGATAGAATTGTGTATTTAATTTTGGTTTCCTATAGCCATGAAATATTCATAGGATATTAGATAATTTTTTTAGGGGCTTATCGTCCATTATAATCCATTTATCGGCGCTATGATTTCTTTTATTTACTTGTACACTTCACGTTGAATAAAACTATTTTACGGATTTTATCGAGTTTAATTTAACTTGTTTTTTTTAACCCCCGACGTTTCGAGTGCTTTGCAGCACTTATTGTTCAAGTTCTACAAAGGATTGGACAATGGGTACTGCTTGATCCACATTTGTAAGACTTTTAGTCCCTCCGAGATCATAGATGCTGCAAAACACTCTAAGCATCGGAACTTAAAAGAAGTTAAATTAAGCACGATAAATTCCGTAAAAGTAGTTTTATCCAATTATCGGCGGTTAGTGTAGTATATATGTGTCATGATCATGATATCTCACGGGCTTTCACAGAACCCGGGTTCGATTCCGGCTAGCTTAAGGAATAAAATATTTTGAGGACAAATGAAGTCCTCTAACACGCATTTAAGCAGCGTTGTGGACTAGTTACTCCATAACTCTCTTATAAATAAAGATATAAATTAGAGTAAGCAAGCGCGAATTAGTAGGTATCCTGTATCATCCTGTCCTGTGTCATTCTGTATATCAGAAGACGAAGATAAAGCTGCTGACTACACTCAAATATCGAGCAAAACCACTCAATCTTTGTTCTAAGGGGGGAGGTGTTATGTCATAGAATCTATTTACTTTATATTATAAGTCCTGTATACTTTATATTGTTTCTTTACTAAATCACTTTCTTAGAAGCCAAACTAATGTTATGTCATAAGATACTATTTACTTTAAGTTATAAGACCTGTATACTTTATATTGTTTATTTACTTAAAAGCTAAATTACTTTCTTAGAAGCCAAACTAATGTTGTGTCATAGGATACTATTTACTTTATGTTATAAGACCTGTATACTTTATAAATCATATTGTTTACTTTCTTAGAAGCCACATTAATTCGATTGTAATATTATAGGCTAATGTTTATAGTTTACCATAAGTTAACCATAACACCAAGAAAAATGTTGTTCCCTTATGTTTACCCCCACCTCCTAGCTTCTTACACTATTTAAACCCAATCTATCGATCCTTCAACATAATTCCATTCCCAAGTTCTCTGTATCAACTACTATATTTTATGTTAGTTTAAAAGTTTTAAATAAATTTATTTTTAAAGAATTTTTGTCTCTGCCACATAACAAATTTGGCGCAGTCGGTAGGATCTTGCGTGATTCATTCGCTTAAATTGCGTAAAGACGAAGTAAAAACGTACCAAATCCGACGGCCTAAAATGGCCTTAGACATCACCACATTACTTAAATTAATTCCCTCATTCGACACAGATAATAACGACCAAGTGTACAGATTCGTTAGGTCATGCAGTTCAGCTTTCAACTTAAGTTCAGCGGACCAGAAGTCAGTACTTTTAGTATACGCGTTAAACAATATCACTGGTTCGGGTGCGGCAGACGTTCACAGTAAAGAACATGCCTCATGGACCGGTTTAAGAACATTCCTTATTGAAAATTCTCTAACGTTAAAACCATAGCACGTTAACCTTGAACTGCAATCCATGTTCCAAAAACCTACAGAAACGTTAACCGAATATTTTCACAGAGTCGACCTTTGTCGCTCTAAAATAATTGAAAAGTTAAACGCTGAAATATGCGATAAGACGTTATTAGGTCGCTTAGCGACAACGGAGGAAACGGCTCTTAACGTTTTTATTAATGGCATTAGCTCCGACATCGGAGCAATGTTAAGAAGAAAAGAATTTCCTAGTCTTTGCGAAGCAGGCCGATTCGCACTTCAAGAAGATAAAATTCGTACAATGAACAAAGCTAGGCAATCTTTATTTAAACTAAACACAACGCGTCCACCAACTTTTACAAAACCACCATACCATAACCATAATGATAATAATAATGGGTATTTATATAGAATTATATATAAATACCCCAAAATAATAATAATAATACAAATAAGCCTATGAGTCGAACTCATCTACCGTTTACACACACCATGTACAATAACGCAAACACACCACAAAAAATTATGTAGCTATTGTAAAAATATTGGGCGTAATATTACAGAATGCCGTAAAAGAGCTTACAATAACAATTTAAGAAATAATCAAGCCCAGCGCGCACTTCCTGCGCCTCCTATCCCAGTTAACCATTTAAACTACCAAGCGACCAACAAGACGAGCAACTCGTTGGAAATCGCTTCAGTATCCTGTTCACCGATCCCGATCAGGATATGGAGAAACTACAAATATAAATTCTAGCAAATCGAATCCTAATTCTCGAAGGCGTCCTCAACCGCCAGACCATCAAGATCACACTACACAAACAAACAATGTACCTTCCAAATCACCGCTTAAGTGTCAGACACAATTGAAAAATGCGTCTACACAAACTAGCTACTTAGTTACTACACATCACTCAGTACTCACAAAATTTAGTTCTCAAACGGAAACCTACGAACAGGGTAGCCAGCCCCAAACCCTTGGTTTTCTAAAGCTTATTATTCCTTCTACATCCACTGACTCTATTATTACTCTTCCAAGACTCTTTCAAGACTACTGCACCCACTATATCCACTGATTCTTTCAAGACCACTGCACCTACTATATCCACTGATTCTTTCAAGACCACTGCACCTACTATATCCACTGATTCCATCAAGATCACTCCACCTATTACATCCACTTCTTTCACTGTTTCCAATAAACCACGTTTGAAATTAAAACCTAAAATTAAAAAGCCTAAATCCAAATCTAATACAAAATCTTTTGCCATATCCGCCTTAAATGATGTACCGCCCGATAACCTCTTACACTGCACTTTTCATATAGAAGGCAAACCAGTTACATTTCTCATAGACACCGGAGCAGGGATCTCGGTTATAAAAAAGGATAAAATAGGTTCTTCACCCTTAAATAAATTAAACATCGTGTCAATCGCAGGCATTTCCGGTAGCCAAAATTCAATTATAACCTCAGGCACCACCGACATATCTCTAGATTATTTACCTAAATATCGTTTCCATGTCGCCTCCCTTAACATTAAAGCAGACGGTATACTAGGTAACGATTTTATGATAAAGAATAATTGCACCATTTACATTCAATCCAAAACTACGTGAAAGATCCTACAAATTACATTATTTGAACGAAAATCTTCAAAATATAATCGACTCTAATAACCAATTCCTTTCTAGCCGCTCTGAGAGTGTAATTATGTGTAGAACAAGCAATATAAATTCCGGGACAGCAATAGTCGAAAAACAAATAATAGATAACGGTATTGTTATTCCCAATGCATTAGTTGAAGTCAAAAACAACTCATTTATTATCACCTGTGTAAATACAAACAAATCCGACAAAGTAATCAGCATTCCAAACATTGAAGTTCTCCCTTACCAACCAAATCAACAAACAAACAACATTCATAACCACTTAATTAACAATCTTAATCGCACATCCGACACCGATAGACAAAACCAAGTACTCACCCTTATTAGACGCGAACATTTGAACAAAGAAGAGTCGAACTCATTAGATAAAATTGTTTCCAAATATCCCGACATATTTTTCATCGAAGGCGACTCACTTACATTTAGCAATCATACAAAACATCAAATACCTACCACTACTGACATTCCAATTCACACAAAAACCTATCGCCTTCCTCATGTACACCAACAAGAAGTAAAATCACACGTCCAAAAAATGTTAAACCAAGACATTATCAGACCTAGCTCATCTCCTTGGAGTAGATCCATCTAGGTTGTTCCTAAAAACTAGACGCATCTGGGAAACAGAAATTGCGATTAGTTATTGATTACCAAGTTAAATGAAGTCACAGTAGGAGACAGTTATCCTCTTCCAACATCACAGACATTCTAGACAAATTAGGTCATTCTCAATATTTTACCACATTGGATCTCGACTCAGGTTTTCATCAGTTAGAAGTAGATCAAAATATATTCCTAAAAGAGCTTCTAGCACTCCATACTGTCATTACGAATATAAAAGAATGCCATTTGGCCTGAAAAACGCGCCAGCGACGTTTCAGCGTGTAATGAACTCCGTTTTGTGTGGCTTACAAGGTGAAAGATGTTTCATTTACCTCAACGAAATAGTAGTATTTGCTTCTGGGCTTCAAGGAAATGAATAAAAACTTGAAAAGTTTTCTAGACTTAGAAAATATGAACTAAAAATCCAACCAGACAAATGTGAATTTCTTAGACGCGAAGTTGCTTATCTTGGCCATATCATTTCCAACGAAGGCGTTAAGCCGAACCCCGATAAAATACGGGCAGTTCAAGAATTCCCTATTCCTAAATCGTGTAAAGATATAAAAGCATTTCTAGGTCTTACAGGATACTACCGTCGGCTTATTCGTAACTTCAGTAAACTCACTAAACCTTTAACAAGCCTTCTTAAAAAGGACACTGCTTTCATATGGGGCGAAACCCAACAACAATCCTTCAATGAATGTAAACATCTTCTTACTAACCCTCCAATCTTACAATATCCTAACTTCACAAAGGAATACATACTAACTACATACGCTTCGATAAACGCCTTAGGTGCTGTGCTATCACAAGGTGAAATAGGCAAGGACTTGCCTATAGCATATGCATCTCGAACACTCAATAAAGCTGAAGCCAACTATTCCACTATCGAAAGAGAGTTATTAGCTATCGTTAGGGCCGTCAAACATTTTAGACCCTATATGTTTGTTAGGAAATTTAAAATTGTAACTGACCACAAACCGCTTACATGGCTTTTCTCGATAAAAGACCCTGGTAGTCGGTTAGTTCGTCGGCGACTTAAACTCGAAGAGTACGAATACGAAATAGTAACAGTAGTAAGAATAGTAAAAACAATACTAATGCAGACGCTCTCTCACGCCCACCAATTCTCCACACGAACATATATAATCCACCAAATAGCGACAAAAACACACATCTTGACTCAAACACTTCAGAAGACTATTTACAACTAAACTTTCAACACTACTTAGAAATCGACTCACACATTTAATACTCCATATCTCCACATTTCACAAGACTGCCTCTTAAACGAACGTCACAAAAACATTCTTATCCCAATCTCTTGTCAACTTTCCGATAAAAATACCCTTTTCAACCAAGCAATTTCCACTTGCTCTCAAGTGGACCCACATTTAAATAAACCAAAAACACTTTACGAAACCGAATTATTAGTTTCGGATAAGAAACAAAATATTATATTTAGCTGTTCGAGACCCACTCACTTCGATCCTTGGGATTCTGAAAGCTATTTTAAAATATTACTCGCTTGCCTACAAAACTATAAATTAAAATCATTTTACATTCCAGATCTAAAAACGACACCACTTGTAAACTTAAAGAAAACGAACAGTTACACATAACAGCTTATTTAGCAGACATTTACGAATGCAAAATCACCATATGGGAAAATAAAGTCAAAACTCCAGCTCCAGAAGAGATAGCATCAATCCTGAAAACCTTCCATGATGATCCCCTATCAGTACATCGTGGCATTATCGAAACAACACACAAAATACGGTCTGAATATTTCTGGAAAGGAATGACAGAAACTATTAAAATTATATAGATAATTGCCAAATATGTCAACGAAAGAATTCAACCTGGGAGCTTTATATGTTTAACACATATGGCTCCCATGGTTATACTTCTTTTCTACTGAACCTTTTGAACGCGTAACTATTGACTTAGTTTCTTATTCAGACATAACTAATGACTTTAATAAATATATACTCACATTACAAGATGACTTAACTCGTTTTGTTCAAGCAAAGCTCTTTTAGCCTAATCTCTTTAATTTTCTGTCAACATTACGGTGTACCTAAATGTTTCCATTCCGATCCAGGTACAGAATTTCTAAATAGCGTGATCAAACAATTGATGAAATTACTAGGATCCAACCACACAGTTAGGACCGCATATTATCCTCAAACTAACAGTTCATTAGAACGATTCCACGCAACATTACGCGATCACATCCGAATGTATCACAAACGTAATCAATCTAATTGGGATCAAATTGTGCCATTTGCCGTTATGTGCCATAACACATCAATTAATCAGTCCACAAAATTTACACCTCATGAATTACTCTTTGGTTACAAACCGCGTTCTCTATATTCTTTAAAAGAAAACGACGACTACACAACTCATGACTACCTACGAGATTTAAACGAACGAACTCAAGGTATCACGGGACATAGCCCGCGAAAATGTAGAGTCAATGAAAGAAAAGGCAAAAGAGCGATACGACAGCAATATTAAAAATATTGCCAAATTTAACGTAGGAGATAAAGTTATGCTTAAAGTCCCTAACCCAAACAACTTAAATAGCCTATGGGACGGGCCTCATGTTATTGTTAGAATAGGTTTTAATGAAAATTATATTATACAAAAATCTGGAAAAAACCAAATAGTGCATGCGAATCGCTTAAGACCATTGCATGACTTCATTCAATAACCATAACATTTTATTCTAAGACTAGATCATAATTATTCATAAATATTTAACTTTAAATCTATTTCAGGGTGGCTCGAATAATGGCACACCCTAATAAACCCTTAGTTTAATTGAAAATCTTTTATATCTTATAAAAACTCATACATTAATTTTACTGTTTGTTTTTTTTTAATCATTTTATACAAAGTTTATCTATTTTCTAAGAATTATTATATAACTAAATTCAAAAGAAGTCAAAACAATTAACTATTTTAATTTTCAGGTACTCCACAACTTTTGTTGATGGGGGTACCCACATAAATCCTATTTCTTCTAATTCTGGACTATATTTCGAAAACAATGGTGAAATATTAATATCTGAAAATTCCTGGAAATTTATCGTATATCGTAATCTTGAACCTTTATTCCTAGCTCGCAACTCTATCAAACGACTTATAAATAACTATCAATTTTTCATTACCACAAATTCAAATTTACCTACCATTATAACTACTACTTCATTTGTAAAAATAAACATAGACAGAATAGATTCTAGACTCGACGAACTTAATTCTTACACTGACAACAAGCGATCCAAACGCGAAATACTAGACGGCTTAGGTTCAATTTTGAAATGGCTCATTGGTGTTCCAGACGCAAAAGATGCCAAACATTATAACGAATCAATACATTCGGTTAGAAAAACAGAAAATATCTATTAATGATATCTTAAAACAACAATTACAAATTATTTCTTTAACGATCACAAATTTTAATGAAACATTACATAAAATCACTTATAATGAATACGTTATTAACGAAGATATTAGAAAAATAAATTCATACTTTACCCCAACAAACAAACTTATATTTAATTTAACTATTCTTGAAGAAATATCCACCGTTTCAATTCAAATTCTAGAAGCTATAGTTTCTTTGGAACGACATATCGATGATGTCATTAAAAGCATACTTTTAATTAAATCAAATGTAATTCACCCTTCTATAATATCCACTATGCGCCTATACAAAGAATTACTGTCTTCTAATCCCGCTAGGCTCAATAAAAACCTACAACAGCCTGTATATCAAAAGATGAAGACGAAGCTGCTGACTACACTCAAATATCGAGCAAAACCGCTCAATCTTTGTTCTAAGGGGGGAGGTGTTAAGTCATAGAATCTATTTACTTTATATTATAAGTCCTGTATACTTTATATTGTTTTTTTACTAAATTACTTTCTTAGAAGCCAAACTAATGTTATGTCATAGGATACTATTTACTTTATGTTATAAGACCTGTATACTTTATAAATCATATTGTTTACTTCCTTAGAAGCCACACTAATTCGATTGCAATATTATATGCTAATGTATATAGTTTACCATAATTTAACCATAATACCAAGAACAATGTTGTTCCCTTATTTTTACCCCCACCTCCTAGCATCCTACATTATTTTAACCCAAATCTTTCGATCCCTCAATATAATTCCATTCCCAAGTTCTCTGTATCAACTACTATATTTTAAGTTAGTTTAAAAGTATTAAATGAATTTATTTTTAAAGAGTTTTTGTCTCTGCCACATAACACCCGCCTACGCCCCGCACTCTCATTTCAGTTTTTAGTCACCTGCGATTAGATAAGGCGTGACGTCGTATTGTTTATGTTTCCGCGTGTGTATCGGCCGCTCGTTGATAGTTATCGTAAACACGTACGAATATTAAAAATTTTAAAATATCTTAGATAGGTTTCTACTATATATCTTCTATCTATATAGGTTTCTACTCCGTTCACCTATTAAACCCTATTTTTTCCAGATGGAAAAAAAGTCATTCAGTATTATATGTGTGTGTGTGTGTGTGTGTATTTATGTGTCAGATAAACCTAAGTAATGTTCTTTTACTTTTGTTTTAAAAATCCACTTGTTAGGGGATTTTCTTATTGCTAACGGAAGCGCATTCCAGAATCGTACAGCTTTTACATCGAAAGAGTTTGAGAGGAGGGAATTTACAGTACGAGATTGTTATGAGACCGAAGATTGTAATCATGGGAGGATCCCAGGTATTGAAACTTACATTTCAAATACTCTGGGGCCAATGGATCGTTAAGGATAGTGAAAAGAGTGCTAAGAATTCTAAGATTCCAGCGTTGTGGGATATTCAACCATTTAAGTTGAGTGCGATAAAAACAGACGTGGTCATACTTTCGAAGACCGAAAACGAAACGGATACAGTAGTTGAGAAGTCGATCCAATTTATTGACTAAGTAATTGTCTGCATCTAAGTAACACCTATCATATTAGACATAGGAGATTGAATTAGAAGTTTCTTCGTACAAGGCGGTAAAATATTTTTAAATCTGTACAATTGTCTCAAAGTAGCACAAACTTTACGGCTAACTTCCTCAACATGACTGTTTCAAGTAAGAGAACAATCCAAGGTTAATCCTAAGTCTATAACACGAGTGCTGTACTCATCATTATAAATCAGTGAATCTACTGATGTGATGTGTGATTAAGTTTGCCTAATTGATGTGCGCTGCCTAAGACTATAGCTGTAGCTTGGCATTTGCTAGGATTAACAGTGACCCCGTACCTTCTTGGCCAATTAAGAACCCAACTAAGATGGGAGTTACTCACGGTTACAGCATTATTCTTGTTCTTTTGCAAGTTTCAAGTCGTCGGCATACAAATGGCAGGAGACTCGAAAGTTGCAAGTAATATATCATCTAAAATAAAATATTGCGGTTGCCAACCCGCCAGCTAAGCGTGGCAAGTTTGGTAAATATTTCGTTTACGAGGCAATCTTTATTAGGAGGCATATGTTCAGCAGTGGACTTTTGATAGAGTGTAACTGCATGGGAATCAATATTATTTTTCGACTCGTTAGCGCAGCGTCTAAGTGTTTGTTTAAGGCTGGTTGTTCAATACGGATGGTTCAATTCCCAGACGGTACGACTATATATAGAGGCTACATAATGTAGTTTCTCTAATGCAATGGGTAACTCCTGTGGGCATCCAGTTCGGCTTAGTTTTGACTTTTGACATTTGTTTTCGTTGTATTGTGTAAATGTATCAGAATCGATAACAAGCCTATGTCGTATTGAAATCAATTTCTCACTTTTGGAAGCAAAATATTATTATAATGAAAAATATATCGCAGTTGCAAAGTGATTCTCACAGCCAAACGATTAACAATAGTTACATAATAGCGTTTATGTTCCTGCAGCTTGTTGAAGTAAAATTAATGTACGTAAGATGCATCAAAGATAAAGAAGAAACGCCTAATGTGATATAACGTTTATTTTTCAAATTTCCATTATTTTTTATATAAAACAATTGAAACAAACAAGCTAATTACTTTTCGATAGTGAAGTGGATAAGCGTTTGGTTGTTGTGCTGCGGGACCGCGTGTTCGAATCCCGAACGGAAATACATATCATTTTTCTGGGTCTGAATGCTTGTACATATGAAATTTATGAATTTGAAACGCCTCCACAATACAGGAGAATATCTATTGTAGGGATAACGTTTACAAAACACACAAACTTTTAATCTTATATGTAACCAAAAAAATAAATTGATTAAAACTAATTTTATATATTTATTTAACTATTTATGTACAAACAAATTAATGTAGCAATGTAAAAATAAAAATATATTTTGTATAAAAACAAACAACAACTTTCAATGTGAAATAGTGTGTGCCTTACACTATTTTATATTGAAATTTCTTGTGTAAGTAGATTTTGTTAAGTAGATTTAGTGTGCACTCTCACAATAATAATTATTATACTAAAATACACAATATAAAATAAAGATTATAAATACATATACATTCATCCATCCATACATACATTCATGCACATATACCTAAAAACATACACATACCCATACATATATTTACAAGTTATACATGAAATCATTGGGACGACAAAGAAAGATAGTGCTCTTTAACTCGCCTTTTAAACACTGACACTGTTTCATACATACATCCATCCATCTATTAGAGCCTATAAAATTCCACTGCTGAACATAAGCCCTAATAGATTGCCTCATGGGGAGATTTCGCCATAGTTGCCACGCTAGGTAAGCGGATTGGCAACCGCAGTTTTTTAATATTTTGACTTGTTATCAGGAAGATACTGCTGCCCATCTCCTGTTTCGTTTTCCCTCTCACGAAACCCTCGTGACGATATGCACCGCCACTACACTGTTTGAGCCTCATGAATTACAGCAGGAAGAGAATTCCATAACCTAATGTATGTTAAGAGTGAGAATAGAACTAATTTTACGGATTATGTCGGGTTTAATTTAATTTATTTTTACTTATTTGAATTCCGAACTTTTCGCGTGCTTTACAGCACACAAAAAAATATATTTAAACTGCAGCAAAACATCCATCTCTATACTATCAGCGCCTCGCAGTCTAATTGTTCCAAACAATACGTAGCGTCATTTCGCCGTTGTGTAACAATAAACAATATTAATGACTAGATATTTATCATCAGGAATCCAAAATATATCATAAATGTTAAATATAAGCGGTTAATGACTGAGTGTTCAGAATTCCCTTTTACAGGAAACGAGGCATTCCATCTTAGTCCTTAGGGATGACAACGCATTTGCATTTTGATTCTTAATCGAGGATAAATGTAAATGTCTATGGGCGATAGCATCCACTTACCATCAGATGGACTGTCGTTTATAATCCTTATTCTGTAAAAAAACTTTCTCAACAAGTTAACGTGGTATACTTTGCAATGTGGTGGTGACGTAAGAGAATCCACTATCCCATATAATCCCGTGGGTGTCGTAAGAAACGATAGAGGGAAACAAACATGAGAATGGGCAATAGTGTCTTCCTTATAACAACTAAATATAAAAAAACTTAAAAGACCTATTTTATTGAAAATGAGGCATTCCATCTTAGTCCTAAGGGGTGATAACGCATCTGCATTTTAATTATTAACCGATTATAGATGTAGATGTCTATGGGCCACAGTATCCACTTACACAGTTGGATTAACCTAACCTAACCTTTTTTTTTTCTTTTTTTTTCGGGGGGAAATCCTCATGGACTACCTCCGCCTGGGGAAAGGCGGAGGGCGTGTCGGACTCTTACCGGCTAAAACCACCCTGTGTCTCACGTGCGCGCAGGGCCGCGGGAATCAAATTCTTCCGCAGCCCCACACCAGTGCTGGCCCGGTCTGTCCGGGCCTCGTCTCCTGCACGGGTAGTGAGGTGTTCGACTACCCCGTGCATCGCCACAGAGGCGCGCGCCGACACCGCTCACGCCTCCGCCTCGGGTCCATCGAAGAGGGGCGGGACTTCCCAAGTCCTCGCCCCTGGACCCATTCATGGGGCCGGAAGAGCGCTTAGTAGCGCCCGCTTTGCGGCCCCAGCGGCGGATCTGGTCTTTGGTTCCGCCGCCAACAAGTTTCGGCCGCGGAGGTGGGAGAGCGGCGCCTCGCAATCTCGACCTCCTCTCCCCGCGGCCCCACCACCACCGCATCAACGGTGCGGCCCCGTCTGAGTCGCGGGTGAGGGCGAGTGGCGCATCGCCGTACCAACACCTCTTCCTCCGCGACTCCACCTCGGCTGCAGCGGTAAGGGGCGGACCAACCCCTCCCGCAGCAGCCCACCGACACACATCCGAAGTGGGCTCGCCGAGCCCACACGGAGTGGCCACCTCGGACTGGCCCTACACCTCGGGCCAGCCAAAGGGTTCCTCTTTGTTCACCGCGGGTGACCAAGCCACGGCTACTAAGCCCCCCCGCCACGACAAGGCGGGAACCCGTTCGGGGGGGGAACCTAACCTAACCTAACCTAACCTTTTTTTTTTCGTTTTACGTGGGGAAATACCTACACATACCCGTCTCGCGGGGGCAAGGACGGGTTATATCGGACTCGCACCGTCTATAACCCCATAGGTAAATAAAAACTGACTTCAAAAACTAAATAAAATAAAATATTTTGCACATAATAACTTCTGAAGTCAGTGCTAAGAGTTAGTGTGACAAAAAATAAAAGCCCCGAATACATAAACTATTTTGTGCAATTTTTTTAAGTTTTTTTTTCTAATAAATCTGTATATTTAATTAATATACAGATTTATTAGAAAAAAAAAACTTAAAAAAAAAAACTAATTACTATTAAAAACTAATATAATAATTACTATTAAAAAACTATTAATAAAATAAAATAAAAACTTAAATAAATCTGTATATTATTTAATTTCGTTAAATCTAACGAAATTACGAGTAAATATACAAAGGCCCTGGAGCCACGCCAGAAATATACATTTATAGTATTTAAATATATAATAGAGATACAATAATCTAAAAACTCTCAATTATGTAGGTAGGTATATTATGTTGAGAATATATTAAGCTAACATCAAACAACCACAGGACGCATGACTTTTTCCAAGTAACATAAGACATAACCTAAAAAGGTTCAAATCTAAATATCTTTTTTTTGACGCCTTCTCAGGACAAAATTCTTTGACAAAGTTATTCAGGGACTGACGCTTAACATTTTAAGATATTTTTGATATATAGACGCAACCATTCCTTCTCAACTAATTTTATGTATGAAAGTCTACTATTGTTCTTTGTCGGTACGATACGCGCGCCACTTACTGTAAGTTAATTGTAATATGCCTATAACCTTCGCGCAAGTGCAAGCAATAGATCGACTAAGTTTAACCACAATCGGATGAACGGCGCATAAAATACGAACAAACAAACATTAATTTTTATATATTAGATTGCTTCTAATTTGCTTTTACTGTCAAACAAAACTAATTTTATAGATTTTCCGTATTTAATTTAACTAATTTTATTTTTTTAAATTCCCGACGATTCGGGTGTTTTGCTTGCACTTTTGGTCACGGAGTATTCTAAAGCTGAAGGAAGCTAGGGCTAACTACAACATCGGGACGTCATCTCCAGTACCCTCAACCTTAACAACACCTCAGTATCACCGTGACCATGGGTGCTGTAAAGCACCGGAAACGTAGGGAAATTTTTTTTTTTAAAATTAAACGCGATAATATCCATAAAATTTGTTGTATTCTTATAAATTTATGTTAATTTTTTAATTTCATTATTTTCTTTTACTAGGTCAAAAACAAAGCATATAAAATTCGATTACGTTTAGATAATTGTGACGGATAACACCAAGCAGGTCCTGACAGGGTTAATAAATAAAAACGATGCGTAGTCGGATAGGCAGTAATCGCTCTCATAAATTGTAGCTTTCTTTGTTCTTTGTTTAACTTGTACTTCGGTACTGTATACATTCGCAGTTCATATAGTGTTACTTTTTTGTATGGAATAAGGGTGACAAACGAGCACAGAGTCTAGCTTATGGTAAGTAAATGCTGTGGCTCATAGACACCTTCATCTATGCTCGATTAAAATCAAAATGCAGATGAATTATGGCCCCTGAGGATTAAAATGTTACGAATAGAGTGTAAAAATTGAAACATTCATCTTTGCTATATATATCTTCGATATATATTTGCGAATTAACAGTCTATCACATATCACCTATATGATTCCTGCAACCCATGTACATCTACATTTGACTTCAAATAAGAAGACTTCAGGTACTTTATGATTTATTATATTTAGGCAAATACTACACATTGAATGAACAAAATAAATTTTACGGATTTTATCGCGTTTAATTTAAACTTTTTTAATTACCAACGTTCACTGCGGTGTTTCACGTCACGAAGGTTCCTTAATATCAGACTCATAATTTATTACACAATTTATAAAATCCAATATATACTAGAACAATGAACCTAAAACTAAAAACCTTAAATAATATATATATATATATATATATTATAACAACTAAAATATATTATTAATAAGGAGGCCCTTTAGGCAAGGTTCCGAAGATACTGGCAGCGTTCCCCCTTTGAATAGCTAGACGAAATTCTTTTTCCGAGGTAGCTGCCAGCTCTTCGATCTCCTGTGGCGTCGACTAACCTTTTTGCTATTTCCTTAAAAAGCTTTATAGCGCTAGGAATAATTTAAAGTTAAAGGCAGGACATTAAAAAATTTAAAATTTAAACCGATAAAATCCGTAAAATATGTTTTATTCAATTTATGTGCGTTGTCATTCCCGAGAACTAAGATGGGATGCCTCACAGTATGTAATTATTCTGGCACTCTTTACTCTTCGGACAGTAAACACAACAATGAATGCATTGCAGCTTGATGTAAAAATAGATAGCAGGATGAGTCACAAGTAGACGGACTTGTACGTAGAGAGAGTGCTACCACCTACTACCATTTTTTAAGTGATCTATTGCAGTTGTACGTATTTATCATTTACTTCTTACTTCTATGATACAGGCCGTGCCTAGTTTAGAAGTCAGAGGTTCTAATAAAATATATTATAAAATTGTTATTTAACTTGTGGTATGATCGGATAAGTTACGAAAAAAGGACCCACACTTGTTATCACCACCGTCATTATTCAGCCCTACACAAGTCCACAGCTAATTTGAGGACTCCCCTAAGTAATGCCACAAGGAACGGTCCTGCAGGTGCAGATGACCTGCATCCATTGACTTTCTGCATATCTTACCATACTTACGACGGCTCCGTGGCGCAGTGGCTTAACAAATGAGTTGCAGCGTTAAGGGCCGCGGGTTCGAATCCCGCACGGAACAAGTATTTGTATGGTCTACAAATAATTGTTCCGAGTCTGGATGTTTGTCCTTGTGCAATTTATGTTTGTAAACTGCCCCCACGATACAGGAGAAAATCCTAGTGTGGAGGTTACGTTTTTTTAAGAAAAAGAAGATTAAAAAAAAAATTACCAGACTCCATTTACCAGGTCGTTATTCCATTTAGCCGCAATCCTGAAGCCGCTTGTTGATAATATGAAGCTGCCACTCTAGAAATGTTTTATTCTTTTTACTTTACTTTAGAAATTGCTGTGAAAATTATTGGAATGAAGTTCCTTATCAGACGGTACGAATTTGACGGATGGGGGCTAGGCGAGTAAAAGTGTAAGAATTTTCCGTCACGACCCCTTCTAGCGGCTATGCGCATATGCTATTGGCTGTGCCCAGTCATAGGTGCGCGCTTATTGGTTCAAGGCAGCCAATAAGATCGGTGAGACATAGATGACTGCCATGATTAATGATGTACCATTGTTCAACACACACTCTACTGCACACATATCTGAAACATTTGTACATCTTACGTTCAATTTACGAATATTGGTCATGATTACATCCATGTGCGATGTCACAATATTGACCGCATCACTTTTGTTTTGATATATTGCAACTCCGCCTGAACGAACAGAATCACGCTTAAAGTGAGTAATACAATTGAAATTGGTTATATCACATTCCTCTTCATTGTATAACCACGTCTCAGAAAGTAATAAAATGTTGCTTTTGCATGTAACTGAGTCATTTAAATCAATCGAATGTTTCCGAAGGCTTTGGACATTGAGACTATATAATGTTATGGCTTTTTTCATATCCATAAAATCAATGATAGTTTGCGCTTTTGTTTGTAGTTTATTCAACGACAGCCTCTTGAACTCTTGTAACAAAGATTTGGTTGATGCAGCTTGTTATTGATTATGATGAAAATGAAATTTAGTTTCATCATCGCTATGTGTAACGATGAATAAGTCTTCGATATTTGTTACACAAGAGAGAGTGCAACATCAACAAATTCTTGTGGGTGTGTTTTATCATACTCGCAGACAATTTGGTCAAAACTCCCACCTTGTGAATTATGAATGGTCATTGCACAAGCTGAAATTATAGGAAAGTGTTTTCGTTTAACCATAACTTTCTTATCCTTTGTTATAGTAATGTTGGATGTTCGCAATTCAATATGGCACAGCCAGATTACCAACTTTACTTCGAACAGCTAGTGAAGCAGCTTTTTTTCTTGCATTTTGACCAATTTTTGGTGTACCACAAAATTCAAACCAAACTCTACAAACGACGTCGTCTTCACTTACATCTAAATTAAGTAATTTACCAACTGCGCCATTAACTAAGCCATCAGGGACGTCGATTTTTGTCGTGATAATGTAATACTTTCCTTTCAATAAAATGATTTCGTAGGGTAATCCACCTGTATCGATAACAGTTTTTTTATATAGTTGTAAACGAACGGAAGATTCGTGTTCAGCATTTTTTGATCCAGTTATTACATCGTTGGCTATAGAGATTATTTTATCAGGAGCATCTTGCAAAATTGAATTATTGTAACGATCAACATTTGTGTGAAATAAACGGACACCATGGGGACATAATCGCTGAGCTTCTTCTTTTTTAGAAAATCTTGACTCTATAAGTTCAAACTCAAAGTCTCTTAAAACGTCACCGTTACCAATATTCGTTAGAATTGAAGAAAATGCAGCATTAGCCTGTCTCATGGCCTGCGTCAGTTGAAAAAATTTGAGACTTCACCAAAAATAGGGACCAACTATTCTTATTTTTATCGGCCTATATATCAATGAAGCTTTTACAGGTGGTGCTTGGCGTAAATCGCCAATTAAAATCATGTCGATTCCACTAAAATCTGCGTTTTAACTTCCAGTAATTTGCTTTAAGAGCAAATCAATTTTGACTAATAGTTCTGCACCGACCATGCTTATTTCATCTATAATCAATACTTTGACATATCTAAAAAGTGATCGGTACAAATATAACATTTCAGATGATAAAGGCAATAGTTTCGAAATTGAAATTTTGAGAGCAGTGTAATCAGTAGTACCACCAATTGCCACAGCAGCTTTACCAGTAGAAGCACACGCTATATAAGCATTGCAGTAGCCGTCAGTGTCAGTGAACCTGTTGTAGATATCCATAATCAGTTTTATTACAAAAGTTTTGCCACTGCCAGCTGGACCGGTGAAAAAAATTTGGAATGGCTGCTGATTTGGATTTTGAAGATGCGATATAATATGCATCAGCAGTTCATTTTGCTCACTGTTAGTGGATCTCATCAAGTCGTAAAAGTGTTCCGCATTCATTAAATTTTCTCTTTTTTTCGCGACAGAACCGAGTTTGCTAAGTGTTGCGTGTTGTATATCAGCGTTAACAACAGAATTAACATCCTTAAGTAGTCTTCCATAATGGTCAGCTTCAAATATGATATTCACCTCATTTCGCACCTGCCCATCTTCATCATCTTCTCGACCTAACTGTCTGCATATTTCAAGGGTCTTCTCAATGTATAAATTACATTCAAACTCTTTTCTGCGTTCTAGAATTAAGACTTTGTTGTCTTCATAAATTTGGATGAATTTATTTTCACCAAGAACGTCATTGTCTTCGCTCCTAAAAGGAATGTGCAGTAACACCATCTCTCATCTATAATCATGGAATTTTTTTGCTATATCGTAGTTGCGATATCTAATAACTGTAGATGTTTTTCTCTCATAATATTCCCCGTTCGTCCCCTTATTATAATTAGCAACAAATTGAGCTAATGTTACGTTTTCTAGATCTTCGGGCCTTTTTTCATACTTATCTAACCAATGCTCTTGCCATATATTTGTACAGTCATCATCAAAATTACTTAACTCTTTTAAGGTTTTTCTTATCCTCTGACGTTCCGTTGGATAAATTGTTGGTATGTAAATTGTTACAATCGATGATTTAGCCGTTGGTTCACGCAACAAATATCAAGCAGCTTCTTGTGCAGGCATTTCCACAGCGTGAAGTATACTCAATTTTTTTTGTAATATCTACGATATCAAACTCTGGATTCTCATCCATAGTCTGAATTATAAGCCGTTGTACGTTACTGATTCCTCTATTATGTTTGTTAATATATTCCACAACGTAAGCAGCACAAGCATATTCATCTTGAATTATTTGGATATCCATGTTCGACTGTAGGTAATGAAATACAAATGGATTAAAAGTATTATGCCATTTTTCCGATGGTGTTCTCCGATAAAACAACTTTGGTAGAACGATGCCCGCACGGATGATGTCATAATAATGTTTATCTGAAACAATATTATTTTCTGCGTAGAAATGGTCAAAATCGTCGTAATTATTATTTTCCAAGTTAGTTTTAAATAACGCGTAATGTTTTTATACTCTTTAAATTTCTCTGCACAATAAGCAGTATCAGCAATTTCAAATTAGATTTATGAAAATATTGGCTAACCCAAAAGCTAAAATTAACTTTAGGGATAATTATGAGCAGCACTTCCAGGAGTGTAATTTAATACCGATTCACGAGAAATTTAAAATATCATTTGCGACATGTGATAAGTATTATTCAATCTTATGTAAAGCATTGAGTAGCTTTATGCCCATAAATAAGAACACGCGCAGACCGCGTAAAGTAATAACATTGCAATATAAATGTGCTAATTATTGTGGCAAAAGAACATTCCAACACTTAATATCGAAAATATACAACAATTTACCGGAAGAATGCTTTACGCATAAAACAAAAACACAGTTTAAAAATAAGTTAAAAAAATTCATACTAATAAATAGTAAACATTTGACATATGTATCGTGATGATCCATTATACAACAATATAAGCCGTAGTTATTATGTATGGGTGTGTACCTGTGTATGTATATATTGATACTATTGATTTTTTAATTTCTTTTTTATTAAGCTTTTTTTTGCATGTTAGGAAGTAAGAGAGCATTTTTCTTCTGCCAACAAATTGCTGAGCAGTTTGGCAGACTATAAAACTTTAACAGTAAAAATTAAAATAATTATGTTAAATAAATAAAAAAAAGTGTCTTTCATTGGCATCAATATAATTGTGTTACGGGATGGCAAAAACAGCGCTTCGAATCTGCAGTTATCTTTTTTACTGGGGTCCATTTTTGTGTAGCATGTGAATGTATGTTTATGGGTTTGCAATTTGATATTTCCTGATGCCTCCGACTCAGATACTGAAACTAATGCGTCTACCAAATTAGAGGAGGATTATCCAACCACAAAAGAATATGTGCATGAGGACTCCCGCGATGCTGAAATTCAATTCTTTTAAAGTAATCTTTTACTCGATATTTACCAAATGGATTCCCTTTTTTAGACTGCACCATTTTCAACAAGCTAATTACTAACTTATAAAAGTAAATTGCACAAGTAACTGCGTCTTGGTTAACTATTTGAGCTTAATGTACATATGACATCTCTGATAATGACTCATCTTCTATTTCTGCTCCATTATTTTTAAGTTTGTACAACAATTTGAGCAAATCTGACCATCCTGTTTCGTTTGCACTAAGGGTCATAAAAGCAGTTGGAGCCCCAAATTGTCTAATTATCGCAAAAAGATCTTTTTTTCGTTCTGCCCATTACCAAGCAGAATTTGGTATGCAACGTAAAAAGGCAAGATTAGTTTCGATACAACTGTTAATTTAATCTTCAGACTGTACATCTTCTTTGGTTATTTTAGTATCAAATCCAACATTTTTAAAAGCAACACTAACAGAACTGCTGACTCGTTGCCTCATAATTTTAGCCGCCACAAACAAAAGATGTTGAGGATCAGTATCACGGCGATCCGTATGCCGGAGTTCACTGGTAGCTTGCATAAATGAAGTAACGTTATTCCGGATGATCCCAACGTTGTTGCTGATTCTGTCGCTGATGTGGTACTTCAGGGAATGGAATTATTTATTCCATCATCTGTGGTGCCTATCGGAGGCAGAACTCAGCCATGATTTGGTCGCTCCTGTAAAATTGCATCACGCTATAAGCAGGAGTGCTACCGGCCCTGGGCTGACGTATCAATGTCCCGGGATGTAAACACCAGCGCTCTTAAAAAGAAGTATAATTCCGCCTCCAGGTCCTTCAAAAGTGTCATTGCCAAGGCAAAGTCAGAGCACATCGGCAGAATTGGCGAGAATTCCTTCTCCTTCGGGAACACGTGCATTCTGGTCTCTCGCCAAGGCTGTCCAAGGGTACTTCTGTCAGCGATCTCTGACATCTCTGCACAGGGTGGAAGACTCACTGGCCCATGACGCAAAGGAGAAAGCCGATCTGCTAGGCTCTCTTTTTGCTTCCAACTCGACTCTTGATGACGGGGGGAAAACACCGCCTACCATCCCGCGGTGTGAGTGCTCCATGCAGGAAGTGCTGTTTACACAGCGCTCGGTGCGTAAAGCACTCCTCTCCCTGGACGTCAACAAGTCGAGTGGGCCTGATGGAGTCCCATGTATTGTGTTGAAGACGTGTGCTCCGGAGTTGGCACCGGTTTTAACGCGTCTTTTCCGGTACTTCTACTCCCTAGACGTAGTCCCGAACTCATGGATGACAGCTTTGGTGCACCCGATCCCTAAAAAAGGCGACCGCTCAGATCCGTCCAACTACAGGCCTATCGCTATCACCTCCTTGTTCTCCAAAGTAATGGAAACTGTTATTAACTGCCAGCTCATGCGGTACTTTGAGGATCACCAGCTGATTAGTGACCGCCAGTACGGTTTCCGTCGAGGTCGCTCAGCTGGTGATCTTCTAGGTTACCTAACTCATAGATGGGCGGAGGCAGTGGAGTCCAAGGGAGAAGCGTTGGCCGTTAGTTTGGGCGTAGCGAAGGCCTTCGATCGGGTTTGGCACAAAGCGCTTCTTTCGAAGCTCCCTTCCTATGGGCTTCCCGAGAAATTGTGCAATTGGATCACCAGCTTTGTGCAAATTGTGCAATTGGAGCATCAAGGTCATAGTAGACGGTGCATGCTCCAATTACAAGCCTATTAACGCTGGTGTTCCACAAGGCTGCGTGCTATCACCAACGCTGTTTCTTCTGCATATCAATGATATGTTGCAAACCGGTAACATTCATTGCTACCGGCAGCACTCGTGATGCTTTATAAACCGGCCGTGCCAATATTTCTCGTGAAAACGTCGCTGAGTACCGGAACAAACTTGTGTCTGAAGTCGAGACTCTGTTGAACAAAGTCTCAGACTGGGGGCGACTAAATCTAGTCCAGTTCAATCCCCAGAAGACATAAGTTTGCGCGTTTACCGCTCAAAAGAACCCCTTTGTCGTACCTCGTCAGTATTAAGGCACTCCCCTTGTTGCCTCAGCCAGTATCGGAATCCTCGGTGTCGACATATCGAGTAATGTGCAGTTTCGTGGTCACTTGGAAGAGAAGGCCAAATTGGCCTTTAAAGAGCTTGGCGTGCTCAGCAGAGCGGGACAGTATTTCATGCCGGCACACCGCTTGCAACTTTACAAGGCGCAGGTTCGGCCCCACATGGAATACTGTTCCCATCTCTGAGCAGGGGCTCCCCAGTTCCACTTGACCGTATCCAGCGCAGAGCGGCTCGAATCTTCGACGACCGAGTTCTTTCCGATCGGCTGGACTCACTGGCACTGCGTAGAGATGTTGCATCTCTTTGCGTATTTTATCGCATCTATCACGGGGAGTGCTCTGAGGAATTGTTCGGACTAATTCCAGCCGCTCAATTTCACCATCGCACATCGCGGCAGAACTCGCGATACCATCCATACCAACTGGATGATTGGCGGTCCACCACTGTGCGATTTAGAAGAAGTTTTCTTCCTCGCATAACTTCCTTGTGGAATCGATTACCACCAGCGATTTTTCCGGACCGATACGACTTAGGGACCTTCAAGAAAAGAGCCTACTCCTTCTTAAAAGGCCAGCAACGCATCTGCAATTCCCCTGGTGTTGCAGTTGTTCATGGGCGGCGGTAGTCACTTACCATTAGGTGAGTCGCATGCTCGTTTGCCCCCTCTCCTATATAAAAAAAAACGTTACATACATCTCGATAAGTTCGAAATTTTCCACCGTAAATAGTTAGAAATGAAAGTTCTTCGGCATATTCATCGAAAAAAATACTAAGAGGAATGCTCCTTTCACCCGGCGCCATGGGCAACGTTTTATCTTCATTCCACGTAAGAGTTTGTTGTTGAGCTGTGAAGTTATCTTCCATTGGAACATTGAACATGTTAACTAATATCATCAATTAAGAGTTCTGTATCAACTCCATAACTCTTTAGAAGTGCTTCGTTGCAATATTATCATGTACATAAAGCGGAGTTTTTATTAAATAGAGTAACCATTGCTTTATGTGTCCTTTATTGATGAGTCCATAAACGTAACTAGTTTTGTGAATTAGTTTCTTCTTAATGTGCACATAAAACAGTGGTCATCGTCAACATTAATAATTTTTCCGTAAATGCCATATTGGCCATGTACATGCCTAAGTCTTTTTATTTGCATGAAAGGAATCCTGGGAGAAATTAGCCACTGCTCAATGAGATTTAAATTTTGGCAAATGAGGTGGTAATGCTGGAAATGTAAAACCATTGTACGCTGCTAATACTGGAATTTTCCCCTTATCCAAAGACCTCTTACATGTACCGCATATTTCAACAGCATTGCCGCATACGTAATTCTGAAAGAATAAAGTATTTTTATAATTTAATAAAAAAGTAAATGGATTGTTAGTATATCGGTCAAATATGATAAAATTAAAAAAAAATCGATTAATTACCTGAAATATAATTTGAAGAATACTATCATGTATATCATTACTTTTTTTCAAGTCTCTTTTCCACCAAAGTCTATTACAAACAGCACGAGAATGACCAAAATAATTGCTTTTAAAAATATTAAAAATTGTAAATGACCATTGGCATATTTATGATAGTTAATGTAGATTGGAATCGTAAAATTAATATCGTTGATGTCCATACAGGGTGCGGCATCGTTCACATCATCTGATGAATCATTATAGTCTCCATCATTCTCTTCATCAGCAAATATTTCAGAAGAGATATTTTCAAACTGTACATTATCTAATCTATTATTAACGATCATTGCTGTAGTTTCAATTAACGATGTAAAATGCCCGTTACGAAGATGTAAATGTAAGAAAAATAGTGAGTCATTAATTTTGAAATAAAGGAATTGTCTTTCTTCTCTCCCGGTATTAGTGTTAACATAGTAATTATGTACACATACATTCTGATTATAAACTCGAGAAAATATTTCAATACTGCATCCCTGCGTACTCTGTTTCACTTTCGAGAATTGACCTTGCACCGTTTGGATTAATGCATGAATTTATGAAGGGCGAAGCAAGTAAATGTTGACGAATTTGTAACGGCGAAAGTGTGAGGTTCATAATTTTTATAACAGAAAAAAAGAAACAGTTCCGTCAGAAGGAATTTCCGTATCGTGATAATAAATAGCTTGTAGCTGTGCACAATTACTATGCTGCTCATATGGAGCTTGAAAGGAATTTCTTTGGAATACTTCTGGACGTTCATTTGAGACCTGTAATTTACTTTGACAATCTAGCGCCTCCAATCCGCCTGCTTTTTGTTTCTGCATATCATCAAGCATTTTTCTTTTTCCCTAAAATAAAAGTAACCATTGTAATGATAAAAAAAGCAACTTATCAAAATTTTTTCGATGAATAATTCCATACCTTTGTTGATAAGTAAGTTGTGTTGCTTAAAATTCAATTTGAGAACCTAATTTCTCTGTATCAGATAGATGACATACATTACCTGTTTTCGTTTTTTTTCTAAAATAAAGATTGTAAATAAAGTACATAAAAAAGAATACATCACCCAAAATAGCTGGATGATATACTAGAAATACATTTCGGTACGCAACCAACTTTATCCCGAGCGGAATCTCCTGAAATACGTCTACGCTAATTTATTTTTGTTCAACCTTTAGACCATACAGTTTAAATTTTGTCACGTTGCTTTACTAGGCTAAAATTAATATACGTAGTTAAGGTATGTTTAAATATTTTTGTTATTAATAACAGACAATGTATAGAAAGTGTAGAGGACGGACATGTTAATTAAAATAATTTTCGAGCTGTCATAATTTAAATAAAATCTATCAATATTTAAAAAAAATTAACCTTATGACAGTAAGTTAAGGTATGTAGTTAATTGTTTAGCCTTGTAGTAATTGTGTATAGTAGCAGTGAAAAGAAACGTTGTATTTATACATTTTTAAATAAAAATAATTTGATATATTTTAAAGAAAGCGACAAACTTTTAAAAAAATAGTACTTTATCTTACGTATTAAAGTAATATAATAACCGTTGAGGTTACAGACTTAATAATAATAATGGGAGCGTTAAACTTGAGAAATTTATAAGTTCTAACATTTTGGAAGAAGATTTTGATTACAGGATCTCATAAAAACTTTTCACATTACTTTGTTGAATGTGGATTTGAAAAAACAATCAAATAGTCGCGAGAATAAGTATTCATACAATTTTCTATCTACATTTTCAGTTTAGATTTGAGTGTATGTTCGTTTTTTGTTAAATGAAAAACCTAGTGCAATACATAAATCCATTTTGCCTTTGTATTTGACGCTCTCTCATATCTCAGACTAGCATAAAGTACATTTTAAGTGACGCAATAACCAAGCCAAAACATAAGCTTAACTTATTGTAAGAAAACGCACTTCATTACACATAAGCATGCCACGCTGTAGTTATATTAGCTGTAGCATAAATGGGTCAGCTCGACCAGGTTAGGACCACGCTCTCACAGAATACCAGCGTAAAATAGCAGCTTAAGGATGCTTTGTTTCGTATAGTGAGTGTAAAGAACTGGAGACCCTTTTTACTGGAGATGAGGCTTTCCATCTTAGTCCTCAAGGGTGACAACGCATCTGCATTTTGATTCTTAAACGAAGATAAATGTAGATGTCTATGAGCCACAGCATCCGCTTACCATCAGGTGGACTGTGTATTCGTTTGTCACCCTTATTCTATAAAAAAAAAGTTATAGATGCATATGTGTGCATTCAACAGTGAACATTTACCAGTTGATAAAGGAAGAAAGGTGAGAGAATTGTTTGCGTGAGTGCGTGTCAAGAAGTTGAGCTTGGTTTTTATGTCACTTGAAATATACTAGCGCAGCGCTTCGTCTATTATAACACTTTTTACAAGTTATCAAAATAAAACTGGAATAAATGACGTCATTATTTCTTCCCTTAAAATAAATTTTATAAATGTATATTTTTGAATTATACAAATGAGATATAATTATAAATAAGTGCTAATTCAGATTACATAATGAAGTTATTCAATAATTATGGTATTAATCACGAAATCACTCCGGCTTACCTTTTCTTTCTATATTCCTTTTGATTATGAAAAGAAGTCGGTGCCCAGTAGTTGTATGCGTTAAGACTATTATATTATCATTTCGGTATCACCGATTATCATTTTTGTAGAGTCTTGGTAGCTCAGTTAAAATTTAGTCGGGCAACCTGAGTTCATTTCCCTTTGGCAGATATGAATATTGTTTGGCATTCATGTTCTGCAATGAAGGAAAACAGCGTGACGTAATATGCCTCGTTGTACCGTGTCGGAAACTAAACTCTAAAATGAGATGAGGCTGTTACTATACTTTTTTATATATTTTTATAGAATTAGGATGACATGTTCATTAGTTGATGCTGTAGCCCACAGACATCTAAATTTATCCTCGAATAAAAATAAAAATGTAGCTGCGTTGTAACCGCTAGATTAGAATAAAATAGAATAGAATATTTTTTATTCAATATAGATAACATGTGTAATTCTTATTGAAAGTCATTTTTTACTTTACCACTGGTTTGAAAAAAAACCACTTTCCTGGGAAGAACTAGCAAGAAACCCAGCAGTACTTTTTTTAAAATAAATTTTACAATATAAATGGTTACAAATTATATACAAAATGTATTTTAGAAACAGCTTGAAAGCGACCACTTCATTCCCAGGGGTTATTATGAAACATGTATTGATTTACATTATAATAACCCTTTTTATGCAGTTTTATTTTTATAAAATATTTAAACTTGGTAGTAGAGAGAGCTTGTGTATTTTCCGGGACTTTATTGTAATAGCTATACATTGCCCCAAGAATGAATTACTGATTCTGTGGAGTCGAGAAACTAGTATCACTAGCTTGTGTTTGTTCCTAGTGTTTACAGAGTGTATATCACTTTTTTTACTAAAACTACCTTTGTTTTTGTGAACATACATTAAATTTTCGTAAATATACTGAGAGGCCAAAGTTAATATATTTATTTCTTTAAATGTCTCTCTAAGATACCCTCCCGGTTTTAGGTTGTAAATAGCTCTTATGGCCCTCTTCTGTAAAACAAAAATAGTTTCGAAATCATCCGCATTTCCCCATAGCAAAATTCCATAACACATTATGCTATTGAAATAACTGAAATAAACTAATCTAGCTCTCTCGACACTAGTGAGAGCTCTAACCTTTTTTACAGCATAGGCTGTATAACTCAGTCTGCCTGCTAGTTTGGATATATGGGGACCCCACTGAAGCTTTGCGTCGAGAGTGACGCCAAGAAAAACAGTGGATTCAACAGGGCTCAGTTCTTCCCCATTTAAAACACATTGGTATTCAGGTTTTTAACATTAGATGTTGTAAATTTAATACATTAAGTTTTATTTCCGTTTAAATGTAGATTATAAACATTAAATCAATGCACTGATTTTGATATAGCATTATTTACTTCGTCACATTTAAATGATTGACGTTTAAGTTTAAAAATCAAGGAAGTATCATCAGCAAATAATAATATATCATGATTATCCCCTACCAGGGAAAGTAAGTCATTAATATACATTAGAAATAGGAATGGGCCGAGAATTGACCACTGAGGGATACCCAAATACGTGACCCGGAAGAACTTTTACCATTAATCATAATTGTCTGCGTTCTGTTACTTAAATATGAAATAATAAGTTTAAGCGCTGTATTCATGACACCACAATATTGTAGCTTTCTGATTAATGTCTCATGGTGAACACAGTTGAAGGCCTTGTAAAGGTCACAAAATATACCCAAAGCATCTTCTGAATTCTCCCATGCACAAAAAATATGTTTAATAAGCTCAACTCCAACTTCAGTTGTCGAGCGACCACTTGTAAAACCGAATTGATTTTTATGAAGCAATTTATTAATATTAAAAAAAAACTTAACATCTGATCTAAAATTTTTTTTTTAAATTTTACTTAACGTTGCTAGTACAGAAATTGGCCTAAAATGGGCGGGGTCTAATGTACTACCAGATTTAAATAAAGGTATAACTTTACTATGTTTCATTAAATCGGGAAACACCAGATTCGACGCTTGTATTAAATAAATATAGTGGCTAGATAAGGTGCTATTGTATCTAATAAAACAATTTTAACGGAAATCCTTCATAAGTCTGCCGTTTTTTAACATCAATAGTTTTAAAATATTCAACGATATCTTTTGGCAATACTCTATGGAAATTTAAAGTATTTGAACAAGCCTTTACATTTTGTTTAAGCAATAATTCGGCGACAGTAGGAGAAGAATTTAATGATTTTTTTTGTCAAAAAAGGAACATCAGTAAAATGTTTCTCAAAAGTCGTAGCAACTTCTTGATCAGATCGAGGTAAATTATTGTTAATATTCAATTGAAAATCCGAGTTGCACGGTTTGACCTTGCCCGTTTCACTATTGATTATTCTTCACGTCATTTTAATTTTATTGGATGCAGTTTTAATTTTGTTGCTTAAATGTAAATCCATAGCTTTGGAGCACACTTTTTTAAATATTTTAGAATATGTTTTTACATAATCTCTAAGTATAACACTACTATTATATGATCTTTTATTATAAATATCGTATAATCTTCGCCTACTTTTATAAATTCCTAATGTCGCCCATTCATTAAATGATTTGCAACTATTAAAATAGAAAGTTTTAGAAGTAAATATTTTACTTAATTCACAACTTATAACTTTAAATAACGCACCATACAAATAATCAGCACTATTTGTATGGAAGTGATGGAAGTCTTTTTACTATATTATTTTTAAACCTCTCCAAGCGATGTTCATTTTTTGGAACAAACACAGCTTTCTTATTTTTCTGTTTTTTGTGTATGTAAGGCAATGAGACCAACTGTCCACAGTGATCCGAACTTAAATTTTGAATAATTGATTTATGCAAGGGCTTATACATGCGTAAAAATGTTATCTATACAGGTCGCACTAGGCCCAGCAGTACTTGTCTGTTCTAGGAATAAATTAACAAGATTAAATTAATAACGATTTAAACAATGAGCTAAACTTAATACTAATGGAAGAAGTTTGAAGGAGATTGATGTTAATGTCTCCACATATTACAACAGACTTGTTCTGTTTACTAAGTTTGAGCAAAACTTCTTCCACATCTTTTCAAAGTAATCGTAAGAAGCACATGGGGGTCTGTAAACACTTACAACAATGAGGTGCTCGAGCTCGACACAAGCGATTTCTACAGCTCTCTCAACAGAGAGGCTTACAATATCCTTACCTTCTTTATATAATAATGATTTATCTGCTAATATTAAGGAGCCACCACGTAAACTTTTTTCTCTATTGAAGGAACTGACCACCTGGTGATTTCTGAAATTAAACATGAAATTATAATATTTTAGCCAATGTTCAGTAATGCAAAGGATATGTATGATGTTACTATTTAAAACAATTCAACTTCCAATTCTTTGCCCATCATGCCTTGTATATTTTGATGCATCAGGTGTAAACAATTTTTATTACTTATTTGTGAGCTGCATTCTAAATTAATTAAACTCTTATTATTGCTAGAGATTGCCTCTATTGTCGGATTCACTAATTTAAATTAGTTGGAATTGACTCCTAATTAAATGTCACATGATTATACTGTACAATAGAAGCAGTCTTGAAAACTTGGCTGAGTTAAAAGTAAATAATAAGATAGCACATTTGCTACTAGTCTTAAATTATATTTGGATAGGTAATACCTATCTTCTGTCCAAAACTTTTTTATTAAATTATTTATGTCAATTAAATGAAATGTGTCATTATAACCATTACAATTATATGTCAAATTAACATTATTATTACATATTAAATTATTCATTTGTAAATTTAAATTATATCTTAGATTATTTTCCTGTGGCAACCCCTTTATGTAAGGTAGTGTGAACAAGACAATTGTGTGTACATTTAAGTTATAAGGTTGTTCAATGTATCTTAATAACTGTTTGTTGTTTACACTGCCTCTTCTACCAACAAAAATTATTATTGTACTATTTGGGCAAAATTTAGTAATTATAATTTTATTTATTATGTCACCAAAAGATGCTCCCGGCATGCAGCAATTTGTAATTTTTTGTCCCTTTAAAGAGTTATTTAAAGTTATGTCTTGATTTGTTCAGACAAAACGCTCCTCATTATATTTACATGTATTTATCAGATTATCAATAGCCAGTATGTGTTCCTTTATTTCGTCTTGGGTTGATTTATATTTATTGGACACAGTTTGAAGGGAGTTAGTAAGTGATAAAATTTCTGATTTAAAGCACTCTACGTCAGTCTCATAACATTTTTTTATGTTATCCACCTCAATTGAATAAAACTTAAGTTTATATATCAATGCTTGCTTTAGGAACTGCTGAGGACTAAGAATGCCTCGTTACCAATAAAAAGGGTCTTCGGTTCTCTACACTCACCATACGAAACACAGCAGCGATCAGCTGCTATTTTACGCTGGTATCCCGTGAAAGTGTGGTCTTTCCTCGGTCAAGTCGACCCATTTGTTTTTTTGTAGAATAAGGGTGACAAACGGGCACACAGTCCACCTGATGGTAGACATCTACATTTATCCTCGATTAAAAATCAAAATGCAGATGCGTTGTCACCCCTAATATCTAAGATGGAATGTCTCGTTTCCAGTAAAAAGGGTCTCCGGTTTTCTACACTCACCATACGAAGCACAGCAGCAATAAGCTGCAATTTTACGCTGGTATTCTGTGAGAGCGTGGTCCTACCCCGGTCGAGCCGACCCATTCGTGCTACAAACATAATATAGCTGCAGCGTGACTCCACCACCTAAATATCTTTAAACCCGTGCTATTTGCCTTTGTCTACTTATCTTTTATTGCAACTATAATGTTTCCATAATTAGATATATAATTTCTATATTACATAATTAGAATGCATATTATGCAATAAACCGGGTAAAATATATTTGCTGGAATTTACGACTCGCACACCTTCGCCCGTGACTATGCGAGCGCAGCGCCGCTAGAAATTTCCTTCGAAAATTTATTTATACGTCACATGTAACTAAGTTAAGATTATTGAAAACGACGGAGTTCAAAAAGAGGATGATATTTTGGCTGTTTCTACATGGGAAAAACCACGCTCTCACTGAATACCAGCGTAAAATAATAGCTTAATGCCGCTGTGTTTCGTATGGTGAGTGTAGAGAACTGGAGACCCTTTTTACTGGAAACGGGGCATTTCATCTTATTCCTCATTAGTGAATACGCATCTGCATTTCCATCCTCAATCGAAGATAATATGTTGATCTATGGGCTCCTTTGTCACCCTTATGATATAAAAAATAAAAAATGTATATGTCTCTGTTTCTATGTCCGTCCAGTACTCTTTAATAGTTACTATATCTTGCTGTATTTCAATTTGTAAGAACCAGCATCTTCCGAGGACAGAAGTTTTTTTCGCACCAGTGGTAAAAGCATAATTTACTTTCAATAAGTATTCTTGTAATCTATATTTAATTTAAAAAAAAATATTCTATTGCATGCCTTAAGCGCAAAGCGCGTAGGTATGTTTTACTAATGATTGTTGAATTTTTTAAAAGCGCTTTTAGTGGCATAAGGTTTAGATTTATCAAGTCCGCATGGAGGCGTAAACACGATAACTTTTGAAAATATCAATTGTTCAAATCAATCAATGTTTTAAACTCTTCATCTATTATGTGGGAAGCCATGGAATGTAAATGGTAGTTAAATTTTGTGTTGTTTAGTTATAATTAATTTTTTCGGCTGAGAAATAGCGAAATTTTTGGTGTTTTGAGCAGCCTTGTATTAATTTATTTTATTAAATGCACTTTGCCTCACTCCCGGCCACAGAGTACTTTTTTACTTCGAGCTCAGCCGCCGTCGTGAGTGGTTGTTTGTTTACAGCAGGTCGTGCTGAAAAATATCGATCGCTTAAGAAATACAAAATATTCCAAAAAACCAAATTTGATACATACTTGACCAAGGTAAGATATTATTATTATTTTTATAATCACAGATTTTTATTACAATATTTTGTTTCGCTAAAAGTACGCAGGATTTATATATAAATATACTTATACGTCTTGGACTTCATGGAGACCTGAAGGTGTACTTCGATATCTGCTACTGGAACTCCTCGACGAGTAGAACTAGTTGTGCCGAGATTGTGCTCGTCATGTTAGTTATGATGATACCTTACCCCGACTTGAAGGTGTACTTCGATGACTGCTACTGGATCCCCTCGACGAGTAGTAATAGATGTGGCGATTTTGGGCTCGCTTTGTTAGTTATGATGCGACCTTACCTCCAGACTTGACGGAGTGACTTGAAGGTCTACTTCGGTGACTGCTACTGGAACCCTTTGACGAATAGAACTACAATTTACATTTTTTTTAATGCATATTATGATAGTGACAAAATAATTTTAATTTTCTTGTACGTGGTAGAGCCATGCTGCAGCTATATTAGTAGTATAGTTGTAGCACGAATGGGTCGGCTCGACCGGGGAAGGACCACGCTCTCACAGAATACCAGCGTAAAATGGCAGCTTGACACTGCTGTGTTTCGTATGGTGAGTGTAGAGAACCGGAGACCCATTTTACTGGAAAAGAGGCATTCCATCTTAGTCCTCACGGGTGACGACGCATCTGCATTTTGATTCTTTATTGAGGATAAATGTAGATGTCTATGGGTCACAGCAACCACTTACCATCAGGTGGACTGTGTGCTCGTTTGTCACCCTATCCTATAAAAAAAAAAAAAAAAAAATTATGAGTAGTGCACTTTTGGATTTTCCAAACTTTTTTAAAATTAAAGTTTGACATAAAATTATCGGAAAATTGGAAGTATAGTAATAACGTTATTAGTGAAAACTAGTGTGTATTTAAACTACTTTAAAAAATTTAGGTATAATCATGTTATACGTAATTTTTTTAATGCGCTTAAGGCATGCACAATTGGATTAACGAATAGTTTTTTTATTCTATTCTGTTCTATTATATAAACTTTATGACGTCATCATAAAATAAATTAAAATATCCTTTAACTGCCAAAAATTCTTAAATAAAAATTATATATTTTTAAATTTCACCTGTATTTTTTGCTGTTATTTCTCCCGTTGGCTTCTCCCGTTGTAGACAGGATCTGACTTAATTGACAAGATTGGCAGACGGATTGACGATTGCCGCTCCCCGTCACCGGGCTGTGTATTTTAAGTCTGACGTAAAAGATATTTTTTTAAAACCGTTACTCCACACTAGGAGTTTCTCCTGTATTTTCGAGGCAGTTTACATACATAAATTTCACAAAGACATCCAGACCCGTACAAATATTTGGAGCAAATACTTGTTCTGTGCAGGATTTAAAGAACATTTTTCCTACAAAAGAGGGGGCAAACTAGCACTAAGTGATAGCCTATTGAAAAGCAGAAAGCTCGTTTCTTGAAGTTCTATAATTCGTATTAGTCTGGAAACATCGCTGGTGGTTGCTGATTTCAAAGGGAAGTCGTGCGAAGAAGAAAACTCCTTGTAAATCGTGCAGTGGTGGACCACAAAATAGCAACGGGTCTTGCGATAGGTAGCTAGTAGCAACATCGGAGGTACAACATTTATTTATATATATACGTGGTAGAGTCAGGCTACAGCTATATTATAGTTGTACCACGATTATGTCTTCACGTCCGAGGGGATACTGCGCTTTCACAAAATACTAGCGTAATGTAGCAAGTTACTCGAAATGCTGCTGTGTTTTTTAAAGTGAGTGTAGAGAGCCGAAGACTCTTTTTACTGGATACGAGGCATTCCATTTTTGTCCTCAGGGGTGCATTTTGTTTCTCAATCAAGGATACATGTAGGTGTCTATTGCCAGGGCATCCAATTACCATCATGCGGACTGTGTGCTCATTTTCACCCTCATTCTTAAAAAAAAATAGAAAAGCTGTTTTATTGTTTATAAAATTAAAACATGCATAGGTGACTGACCTTACCTGGTGAAATTTATATCGACATGAACATGAACTCTTTTATCATCGCTTGAATTTCATAAAACTCACGCTCAAGTATGTTTTGCTATAGAAATAATTTAATGAGCGCGATAGTGGCAAGCAATTGACTTTTGAACATAGTTCATACTCGTATTATTCTCGATAATTCCTTTTATTCGGTTCCATATATCTTATGAATCATATGTTACAGTGAAATTACATTTACGGCTTGGCAATCGATCGGACGTTGGGTGTTTAAAAACTTGTTTTATACTTAAAATAATTAGGTATAAGGTTTTGAATAAATTATAATGTATGTTGAATCCTTCAAGCACAGGTACGATAAAGAGAATGCATGAAAGTATTGCAGAAGTAAAGACCCCAATATCAGAATTAAAGAATGTTATTAAAATAAAGAGGGAGATAAATGTCATCAAACCTTTTCTACCTGGTACGATTTTTCTGCTCTCTGAGCTATTCCTGCTGCCAAGCATCAGTGCGTGCACTGCTGTGTTTTGGTCTGAAGGGTATACAGAACCAGTATCAATACAGGCTGGGAGCCATTAGATCTTAGTCCGATAACCCATTTATAGCCGTCTTTGTTTAAAGTTAGTTGCAGGTTTCCTTAGGCATTTACATATATACATCAGGAACTAACAGTCCACCTGATGATGAATAAATAGAATTTATATTTAAAATTATTATTTATTTTCTCATCACAAACAGATACAGAATAATTAATAACGAATGTGTTGAACTAAACTATAAACCTATTGAATCCTACTTTGTGAGAGACTGATGCTTCATAAAGGTAAAAGGTTTAACAACATCTGTTCTATAGGTGTTGTTACCATACCAGGTCCCCCCCCCCCCGCCCCGAACGGGTTCCCGCCTTATCGTAGCGGGGAGACTTAGTAGCTGCGCCTTGGTCACCCGCGGTGAACTAAGAGGAACCTACTTGGCTGGCCCGTGGTGATAACTCCGAGTGGGCTTGGCGAGCCCATTTCAGATGTGCGTTGTTAGGCTGTGGCGAGAGGGGTGTCCTCTCCCCCTACCGCTGCAGCCGAGGTGAAGTCGCGGAGGAAGAGGAGTGTTGGTATGGCGATGCGCCACTCGCCCTATTCTCCGCGACTATGACGGGACCGCACCGTTGATGCGATGTTGGTGGGGCTGCGGGCGGAGAGGAGTGTATATTGAGAGGAGCCGCATCGCTCTCCCTACCTTCCGTAGCCAAATCTTGGTTGGCGGATCCATAGACCAGTTTCGCCGCTGAGGTTGGGGAAGCTAGTGCTTCCAAGTGCTCGTTTTTCCTGACTCCATTGCCTTCGCGAATCAGACTCGGGGAAGTCCGTTTCGCAGTTGAAGTAAGAGGCCGCGGAGGAAGGAGCGCCTTGTGTTCCTGGTGCGCCTTACCTGAGAAGGAAGGTGGGGAGGAGTAGTCCTCCCCGAGGAGGAGCTGCCATGGGATGGATGTGTGCGAAAGAGTTCCCGTGGCCCTGCCAATATGCGGCAAAGGTGGAACACCATGGGGTTTTAGTCGGTGCGAGTCCGATATAACCCGTCCTTGCCCCCGCGACTGTATGCGTAGGCATTTCACCATGAAAAGAAAAGGCACCAGGTGCCACCTCTCGGATTATACATGTTTAAATTACACGATTGTAAAACATTACTTTCATTGAATAAGTTAAGAGAAAATCGATATTTAGTCAAAAGAAGGATTAATATTACACAGCCAAATACTGCATTTACTTATCATCAGGTGTACTGTTAGTTCTCTCGTGACTTCAGTTTTGTATTAAAGCAACATTAACTTTTAGCTTAAGAACAAAGCAGAAAGATACAAAATCCTACGCAACGTGATTGGATTTAAGTCTCATTGAGTGAATGTAAAATTAACAATGACAACAATCACTTGAATGTGACCTCAAAAATAACCAATAAAATCTCATTATCTACTGTCACAAATTAACTTTCAGCCAGTTAGAAAAATATGATATAAGATATAGAAAAATAATTGAGATTAAATTAAATGAATACATAATAATATACTTGTTGGGTTCCTAAACAGATTACAGATTACTGGGACTTCTCAGTGTGGAGAAAAGAATCTCGTAAGATAAGACCGCAGTCTTGATTATTAGTTTCATCGGTAATTAAAATATTTCAAAAGTATTTGAAAATTTAATTTATACGCTATGATTCAGATGAACCTGCCAAAAACTTAAAACCGAACTTTTTATAAAAAAACATCATTGCAACAAAAAAGATTTAAAATCATGAAAGGATAATTAGCATGTCTTTGAAATTACGATAACACTGACCTGATTAAGTTCACCCAAAAGTACCAGTCAAAAAAAACTATTACTTAAATTTAAAAATGCTCTCTCGATATTCATCACTATCATTACTGCCCATCGTTAATCCACTGCTGAACATAGAGATTCTCCTAAGAAATGACACAAAGCACGGTCCTGAGCCACTTGCATGCATTGACTTCCTGCTTGTCTATTCAGATCGTCACTTACTCTAGTTGGGGGCCACCCTACACCTAAGTTACCGGTATGAGGATGCCACTCGAAAACTTCTTCCCCTTCGGTTGTCTGTTTTTCGAGCTACATGGCCGGCCCTTTGCCATTGTCGGTTACTCTGGTTATACTGCAGATATCGTCATTCGCGCAGTGAAGCTCTGATCATAGCCCTCTCCGTAGCTTGCCATTTCTACCTAATATTAACTACCAAAATTTATAAGTTACCATTATGTTGAATATAAAGCTATTATATGTACAGAGAACGTGAATATTTGTCAGAAAAAAAACCTTACTAAAAACAAATATCTATGGGGGATTTCTGTTAAAGTTATTGCGTCTATAATAGATACGATCGCACCCCAACTTGCTATTATTTTCATAGTAAAGTTATACCTTTATTTAAATCTGTCAGTACATTGGACCCCTCTAATTTTAGACTTATTTCAGTACCGCCAACGCTCAGTAAAGTTTTTGAAAAAATTATTCTAGATCAAATGTTAAGTTTTTTTAATGTTAATAAATTACTACATAACAATCAGTTTGGATTTACAAGGGGTTGCTCGACAACTGATGCCGGTGTTGAGCTAATCAAACATATTTTCTGTGCATGGGAAAATTCAGAAGATGCTTATACATTATATATTATATAGCACAAGTTAGTTATACCAGTTACTCGACTCCAAAGCGTCAGTAATTCCTTCATGGGGCAATGTATACGCTTTTAAAAAAAAGTCCCAGAAAATATGCAGACCTTTTTCTATCAAAAAGTTTAAATTATTTATTAAGCAAAAATTGTCTGGTAAGGGTTATTATACTACTAAAGAGTACATGACTGATAATAAACCCTGGGAATGAGGTGATCACTACCATGCTGTTTCTAAATGTTTTCATAACAATTGTATAAAATATTATATCGTAAATTGTGCTTTTTTTTAAAAAAAAGTCCCGCTGGGTTTCTTGCTGGTTCTTCCCAGGGCAGAGGTTTTTTTGCGAACCAGTGGTAAAAGTAAAAAATGACTCACTAAGTACGATGTACTATAATCTATATTGAATAAAAATGATTCTATTCTATTCTATTAATGATGGTGTTATCCACAAAGCAATCCGGCTTACCATGCCCTGACGTAACATGTCTCGGAATATCGCGTCGGACTTTTCCTTGCTCCAAAATTAAGTGATGCTTTTCCTTTTTATATAAGAGTAGGCAAATTATCATGCGGCTCAATTGATGGTGAGTGTCGACCGCAGCTCATGAACATTTTACTATAATTAGTTTTTCTGTTCCGTGGATGCTGTAGCCTCGATTAGAAATGAAAATGTAGATGCGTTGTCTCCCCTGAGGACTAAGATACAAAGGAAGAAAAATTATTTATAACAAACACATATTTTACAAAAGAATTATTGACTAAACAAGTTATAATTACAGAACTAAAAAAAACTAAATCCTAAATAAAATGGAAGCAGTTCAATCATAAGCTTTATATGTGTGGGATTGGTATAAAAGGACTACATTGAAAACTGGTTTTCAATGGAATTTTGCTGTGGGGTAATGCGACTGACATCGAAGCTATATTTGTTTTGCAAAAGAGAGCCGTACGGGCGATTTATAACTTAAATTGTAATGAGTCCCTTAGAGAAAAATTTAAAGAAATAAACATATTAACTAATATTATAACATTTGGCATCACAATATATTAGGTACGTACGTATGAAATTGGCGTTTAGTACGGGAGAAATATAAAGAATTTTTTTTTGAAAAATATATTTAATTAATCAAAGTATGCACCGTTGTTATCTATGCACTTTGCCATCTCATAGGTAGTTCATTGATCCCTTTACTAAAAAAACTATGGGGGCGAGAATCAATAAACTCTTTGAAGGCGTTTTGGACTGCCGCATCGGAGTTGAATTTTTTTCCTTGTAAAAAGTTGTCTAAATTCCGGAAAAAATGGTAATCTGTTGGAGCAAGGTCCGGGGAGTACGGTGGATGTCGCAGCCATTCCAATTGTAACTCATCTAACTTAGTGGTTGTTTGTTGTGCAGTGTATGGTCTTGCGTTGTCGTGAAGCAGCAGTGGCCTAGAGCGATTGACCAATCTCGGTTGTTTAGAAGCTAGTTCTTCCTTCATGGTTTGCAGTTGCTGACAATAGATATCTGCCGTAATCGTTTGGCCAGATTTTAGAAAGCTGTAGTGAACGACACAGTCACAAGTAACTTTTTCTGAGTCAATTTTCGTTTAGGGCAGGATTTGGCTGGGTCTCCAGGGTTCAGCCATTATATCGTACAGTATCCACTTTTCATCACAAGTAATGACTCGATTTAAAATCCCTTCATTATTTTGTCGGTTGAGCAAAGTAACACAGCAGTCGACGCGTGTTTGCAAGTTCGATTCACTCAATTCATGAGGTACCCTTCGTTTAAGTTTTTTTACTTTTCCGATTTGCTTCGAGTGGATTAATACAGTTTTATCACTATATATAGCTTCAGGCTTCGGGGTAAGCCTGAAGCTATCTCTGAAGTGCTTTGCGATGGATCCGCTTCCACAATAGCCTTTAATTCTTCATTTTCCACTTTGGTCTCCGGCCGTCCACGGGGTTGGTTCTGAAGGTCAAAATTTCCAGAACGAAAACGTTGAAACCAAAAACGTACCGTGCTTTCTTTTGCGACACTAGCGCCGTATACATCATTAATCCTTCGAGCTGTTTCTGCAGCACTGGTGCCACGGTAGAACTCGTACTCGTAAATATACCGATATTTCATGTTTTCCATTGTGCGGTAATAAGCGACGACAAAGAATAAAATAATGAGGAAAAAACAAATGAATGACTGTTTTCAAAACTCAAATGTACCAGCTAAATGAATTTATAAATTTGAATTTGGAATTCTTAACCAAAGAGGAAATATTTCAGATCAAAATGGTCAGTACGACAAAACGCTAATTTCATGTAAGGACCTAATATTTATGAAAATGTAATGTATGTACATAAAAACATAAATAGCTTTGATAAGAATAAAGATGTTCATACTTTAAATACTTGGAACAAACATTAGCTTGTAATACCAGTTACTAGACTCCACAGAATTAGTAATTCATTTATGGGGCAATGTATACGCTTTTATAACAAAATCCCGGAAAATATACAAAATTTGTCAATAAATAAGTTTGAATGTTTTATTAAAGAAAGTTTGTACAAAAAGTGTTATTATAATATCAAAGAATACATAAGTGAAAAAAAACCCTGGGAATGACGTGATCGCCACCATGCTGGTTCTATTAAAACTCATTTAAAATTTGTACAAGCAAAAAAAAAACAAAATTATTGTAAAGTGACATATGTTTAAAAAAAAGGTCCCGCTGGGTTTCTTGCTGGTCCTGCCTAGGACAGAGGTATTCTCCGAACCAGTGGTAAATAAAAAAATGACTTTCTATAAGCATTATGTAATAATCTATATTGAATAGAATAAAATAAAAATTATTCTATTCTATTCTATTCTATTCTATTCAATGCGCCCTCTAGTTAGTAACGAACAGACGAATATGCAACAACAAGTACAACTATTACTACACCACAATCGTTACACTTACCAAACATATATATATTGTTAGTAAATAATTAAAAAATTAAAAATTTTGTTCAACCGACTTCAATATAAATTATTAAGAATAACTCAAAAACTATGGGTCAGTTCTTTAACAAATTTAGATGGGACCACATGAGAAGCACCAGTTTTCAAATACAAAAAGTATCATCGAAATCGGTTCACCCAGAAAAAAGTTATGAGGTAACACACATAAAAAAAAACATACAGTCGAATTGAGTACCTCCTCCTTTTTGAATTCGGTAGAAAAGAAGAAAATTGATGTAGATATTACAGATTTTATAATAAGTACATAGAATAATATTTATATAAATAATAACCAACAGTATAATATTTGTAAAATCTACTACTAGTACTACTAAATACTACAACTATTAAAACATACTAGAATATACACGTGATATGTGCTAATTAAGAGTACATTATTTCTGTTTGGAAGTAGCAGTAAATAATAATCGTGATTTATATACGTTTTTGTAAATTGAGAATATGAATTTTGTATTTTTTCAAAATTAGATAGAATGCCTCGTTACCAGTTACAAGCGTCTCCAGTTCTCTACACTCACCATACGAAACACTGCAGTATTAAGCTTTTATTTTACGCTGGTATTCCGTGAGAGTTCTTTCTCCGGTCAAGTCGACCCATTTGTTCTGCATAATAATATATCTGCATAATATAGCTGCAGCGTGGCTTTACCATATAAATATCTTTAAACCGGTGCTATTTGCCTTTGTCTAGATAGCCTTTATTGCCGGCATTATAATTCATAGTAGTATTAGAATGCATATTATGCAATAAACCAAGCGAAATATATTTGCTGGAATTTACGACTGTCACACTTTCGCCAGTATAGTCACTGGCGAGTGTAGCGCCGCTAGAAATTTCGTTAGGAACTTTATTTATACATCACGTGTAACTAAATTATTGAAACTGTTGTACAAGGCGTGGTTTTATTTTTATTCGACTTCGACAGAGTCGACGGAGTTCAAAAAGAGGATAATATTTTGGGTGTTTCTACGTTATAGGGCCACGATCTTGCGTTTTTATGGCTGTGGCACGAATAGGTCGGCTTCGAAACGAGGCACTCCATCTTCTTCCTCCGGTGGGAGACGCATCTGCATTTTGATTCTCAATCGAAGATATGTAGATGTCTATAGACCACAGCATCCACTTACCATCAGGTGGACTGTGTGCTCGTTCGTCACACTTAGGCTTTAAAAAAATAAAAAAATAATGTATCTGTTTCTATGTACGCCAGGTACTGTTTATTAATTACTCTATGCCGTTGGGTTTCTTGCTCACTTACTGGTTCCCATGACAGAGTTTTTTCTGAACCTGAGGTAAAGCATAATTGACTTTGAATAAGTATTCTTGTAATCCATATTGAATAAAATTATTTTATTCTATTCTATTGTATATTATTCTAGGTATAATAATAGTTTACGGATTCGTTAATGTAACATATTATACTGATGGACAAATTTAGAGGATCGCAAAAAAAAAAAAAAACATGGACATTTGTGACAGTTAAGTTTATTAATTTGGATTTTTCTTATTATTCGTAAATTTAAAATTGCAAAAGTAGAAAAAAACAAACAATAAAATGACAAAAATTAACCAAATAAAAAAAATATATGGATAAAACATTTTTGTACATACTTAATTTGTTTTCATAAATGCTTAGGAAAGGCTTTAACGTGGGCTATAATCAGTTCTTAGTGTTGCCCCTCTAGCTCTTCGAACTGCTTCCAGTCTCCTTGGAATACTCCTAATCAAGTTTTCAATAAAGTCTCGAGAGATTGCGTTACATTCTTCCTGTAATGCGTTTTTAAGTTCTTTTAAGTGAGTGGGGGCATGATTAATTTTCTTAATTGGTCTTCTAAGTTTATTCCCTATTTGTTTTTTGGGGTTTGAGTCGAGCAATCGCTGGCCACCACATAGCATTAACTTTAATGTCTCGAAGGTATTTGGCAACTAAGTTGGGGCGTGCATTATCATGCATGAGAACAAATCTTTTTTTTTATAGTAGAGGGAGCAAACGAGCATGCGGCTCCCCTGATGGTAAGTGACTACCGCCGCCCATGAACAACTGCACCACCAGGGGAATTGCAGATGCGATGCCATCCAGATGGTATGGATGGCATCGCGAGTTTTGTCGCGATGTGCGATGGTGAAATTGAGCGGCTGGAATTAGTCCGAACAATTCCTTAGAGCACTCCCCGTGATAGATGCAATAAAATACGCAAAGAGATGCAACATCTCTGTGCAGTACCAGTTAGTCCAGCCGATCGGAAAAACTCGGTCATCGACGATTCGAACCGCTCTGCACTGGATGCGGTCAAGTGGAAGGAGCTGGCACTGGGGAGCCCCTGCCCAGAGATGGGTAGTGTATTCCATGTGAGGCCGAACCTGCGCCTTGTAAAGTTGCAAGCGGTGTGCCGGCATGAAATACTGTCCCGCTCTGTTGAGCACGCCAAGCTTTTAGAGGCCAATTTGGCCTTCTCTTCCAAGTGACTACGAAACTGCACGTCACTTGATATGTCGACACCGAGGATTCCGATACTGGCTGAGGCAACAAGGGGATTGACTTAAAACTGAGGAGATACGACGAAGGGGTTCTTTTTAGCGGTAAACGCGCACACTTTTGTCTTCTGGGGATTGAACTGGACTAGATTTAGTCAACCTCAGTCTGAGACTTTGTTCAACAAAGTCTCGACTTCAGACACAAGTTTGTTCCGGTACTCGGCGACGTTTTCCCGAGAAATATTGGCACGGCCGGTGTATAAAGCATCACCAGTGCTGTCGTATGCATAGCAATGAATGTTACCGGTTTGCAACATATCATTGATATGCAGAAGAAACAGCGTTGGTGATAGCACTCAGCCTTGTGGAACACCAGCGTTAATGGGCTTGTAATCGGAGCATGCACCGTCTACTACGACCTTGATGCTTCGATCTGCAAAAAAGCTTGTGATCCAATTGCACAATTTTTCGGGAATCCAATAGGAAGGGAGTTTCGAAAGAAGCGCTTTGTGCCAAACCCGATCGAAGGCCTCCGCTATGTCCAAACTAACGGCCAACGCCTCCCCCGTGGACTCTACTGCCTCCGCTCATCTATGAGTTAGGTAACCTAGAAGATCACCAGCTGAGCGACCTCGACGGAAACCGTACTGGCGGTCACTAATCAGCTGGTGATCCTCAAGGTACCGCATGAGCTGGCAGTTAATAATAGTTTCCGTTACTTTGGAGAACAAGGAGGTGATAGCGATAGGCCTGTAGTTGGACGGATGTGAGCGGTCGCCTTTTTTAGGGATCGGGTGCACCACAGCTATCTTCCATGTGTTCGGGACTACGCCTAGGAGTAGGAGTACCGGAAAAGACGCGTTAAAACCGGTGCCAACTCCGAAGCACACGTCTTTAGCACAATAGGTGGGACTCCATCAGGCCCACTCAACTTGTTGACGTCACTTGACTTGCTTTACGCACCAAGCGCTGTGTAAACAGCACTTCCTGCATGGAGCACTCACACCGCGGGATGGTCGGCGGTGTGTTCCTCCCGTCATCGAGAGTCAAGTTGGAAGCAAAAAGAGTGCCTAGCAGATCGGCTTGCTCCTTTGCGTCATGGGCCAGTGAGTCGTCCATCCTGTGCAGAGATGGCAAAGATGGCTGACAGAAGTTCCCTTGGACAGCCTTGGCGAGAAACCAGAATGAACGTGTTCCCGATGGGAGGCGAACTAGTTTCTCGCCAATTCTGCCGATGTGCTCTGACTTTGCCTTGGCAATGACGCTTTTGAAGGACCTGGAGGCGGAATTATACTTTTTTTCAAGAGCGCTGGTGTTTACATCCCGGGACGTTGATGCGTCAGCCCAGGCCCGGTAGCACTCCTGCTGATAGGGTGATGCAATTTTACAGGAGTGACCAAACCATGGCTGAGTTCTGCCTCCGATAGGCACCACAGATGATGGAATAAATAATTCCATTCCCTGAAGCACCACATCAGTGACAGAATCAGCAACATCGTTGGGATCATCCGGCGAGAAGCAAACCTGCCCCCAAGGGTAGGATGCAAAAAAGACCGCATCCCGTCCCAATCGTCCGACCTGTAGTGCCAAACACAGCGGCGAGCTGCAGATCGCAACTGCGATGGGAGCGTGAGTGGCACCGTACTCCGGATCAGACTATAGTCCGAAGAGCCAAGAGGGGCATCGACGGAGACCTGATATCCGTCCGGGTGAGAGGTCAGCAGAAGGTCCAACAGGGAAGGTACATGATCCTCCACATCTGAGATCCGCGTAGGCGAAGTAACCAGCTGTGTCAGATCATATGCCAAGGCAAAGTCATAAACAGACCTACCCGCATGATCGGTTAAACGGGAACCAAGGCATTCGGCGTGGTGGGCGTTAAAATCACCGAGTATCACGATCTCTGCGGATGGGGTCGCCTTTGTCTTTTTGCTCCGCTTGCCCCGAGCAGGTTTCGTCTTGAGCGGAATTTGGCCCCCCCAGAATACGCGGGGCAGCCTGAGCACCTACGCTCAGAAGAAGTAGGCTAGCTTGGGCGTGGATGCTCAGCGAGGGATTCTCCAGGGATGCTGGTACCCTCCTGGGGTAGTCTTCCGTTTAAGTCCGCTACCATGTTGATGAGGGGGGAGGGAATAGGGCCTCCGGCCACCTGCACTCACCAGACGAAATGCAGAAGTAAATTTCTACTTCACGCTGGTATTCTGTGAGGTCGTGCTACCACCCCGGTTCGAGCCGGCCCATCCGTGCGACAGCAAAAGCTGCAGTGTGGCTCTGCCACTGTTCTATATATCTATCTCCTATAAAAGGATAGCATATGGCACTACAATTTCTTCCAAAATCTAAGTTACATATCGCGCCGCTGTTAGTGACCCAATCTCAATCACGCTGACCCTCGACCATATGCCTCTTTTCCAATGAGGTTGCACTAAGCGTACCTGTCTCTTGAACGTCTCCACACATTAATCTTTCCATCATCTGGTTTCAGGAAAAATCTAAATTCGTCTGTGAACAGAACTTGACTCCAAGCTTCGTCATTCCAATTTCGTGATTGCGAGCAAAATTTACTCGAGTTAGTCGATGGCATGTGGCAAAAGGGGCCTCTGGCAGGTAAGTGTGATTTTATTCTGGCCGATTTCAGTCTTTTTCTCACATTTTTTGTGCTTACTGTAACGCCTCGAACTTCTTGTAGATTCATTCTTACTTCAGGAGAAGTTAAGGTCCGGTTTCTAAGTTCGCTGGTAACGATTAACCAGTCATCTCTTGCCACAGTTTTTCGTTTACTACGTGACCAAAACAATTAGGCGCATGACAGCCAAGACGTCATTAGGACTAGTGAGGGAACACCGGAGCTGTGAATGGTCACTAGGGAAAGCGAGGGGATAGAGGCGGGTTGCGGGCGCCGAAACCGCATTCCTGTCATGCGCCTAATTATTTTGGCGTAATTGTACGTCGCTATCTTGAGAGTCCCGTATACCTACTGTCCGGTATGCCGATATCTCTTGACAACTCAGTGTACCACAGATTTTAATACTTGTAATGTTTGGGCCATATGTTTGTAGGTGTACCCAGTTGCAATTATAATAACAGCCCTATCAACTTTAGTGGCGTTTAGATCTGACATTCTTAGTTTATGTGCAGTGAAAATTCAGACTTAACATGATAACCAAGTCAGTCTAGGCAAAAATTTAAACAAAACTAAAATTTTTCGCAGTATGAAAGAACACAATATTACGAAGTAAATACATAAAAACAAAATATTGTTCCGGGTCTGGATGTTTGTCCTTGTGAAATTTATGTCTGTAAACTGCCCCCACGATACAGGAGAAAATCCTAGTATGGAGATAACGTTTTAAAAAAAAATTAAATACGAAAAAAACATTCCAAATCTTTCTTTTCTTTAATAGCATTTATTAATATTTGTGGTCAGTACGCACGATAATTACAACAGGAGAAATTAAACCTTTCTTTGGCGTTCCTCTAAATTTGTCCATGAGTGTCGTCATTACAAAATAAATCAATGTCCTTTAACAGTCAAAACTTCTGTAATAAAAATTATAGTTTTAAATTTCATCCTGTAACTGGTGACTTATCGTAATTATTATTATTATTACGGAGTGAGCTTGTTATGTACACATAAGATCTGGCAAACACTCACCTGGGTAATTTCTAAGCTGCCCGACGTTTACCGGGCCCGGTGTGATGTATCTTCTGGCCAAATGTGTCCACTATTTTCTTTTATCCACAGGTCAGGTATGGAGAACTGCGTTATTCGATGGAGCAGGGAAATGAGATCTTATCTACTGCCGATAACCGAACGTGCACGTAATGTGTACAGTCAAAAGCGTTATTGCTTGCGTTGACGAGGAAGTTGGCCGTTACTAGCGGTCGTTGCGGGTGTAGTTGAAAAGAAAAAGGTTGCCCGCTTCAAAGTTATAAAGTGCTTGGCAGTAAGAAAAAATATTTATGCGAAGTATTTTACGTAAGACGAAATTTTTTCCTTTCAAATTGCACTATTTCTAGTTATAAAAAATTGTACCGAAACTTTAATGAAAAAAAAGAAGATATCATATACGGAACAGGGCTTCTCCCGTTGTAGGGAGGATTCGACTTAAATGACACGATTGGCAGGCAGATTGACGACCGCACATTTGATGCCGCTCCCCGTCAACGGTCTGTGTATTTTACGTCTGAAGTGAAAGATATTTAAAAAAATGTTACCCCACACTAAAATTTTAAGTGAACTCCTAGTCAATTGCATAGTGGTAGACCAAGCATTTCGATGGTGGGGATGTTATCTTGCATTTTGTCATAATGTGTGATGGTGCAATTTGGCGACTGTAATTAATTAGAACAATTCTCTTAACAACGGATCCTCACGCACGCCCATTGAGGTCATGAGGCAACTAATCATCAAGATTTTTTTAGAGTGAATGCGACTAATCCGTAATTGAATTACATCAGGTGAGTATCGCGAGAAGAATAGGAAATACTAGAACAACCCTTTGATCGCCTATATATACACGTTACGCAATCTCATGTAAGTCGGATGCAAAATAGCAAAGGGTCTTGCGACCGATAACGAGGAGTAGCATTGGAGGTGCAATATTTATTTATTTAAATACGTGGTAGGGCCATGCTGCAGCCGTATTATAGTTGTAGCAAGAATGGATCGGCGCGAACGGGAGTACCACGCTCTCACAGAATCACAGCGTGAAATAGCAGGTTAATGTTACAGCGTTTCATGTAGCGAGTGTAGAGAACCGGAGACCCTTAAAACTCAGCGGAGGCAACGCATCTATATTTCGATTCTTATTCGAGGGAGATGTACTCGTAGATCCTTATGGACCATGACATCCACTTGACATCAACTGTCATGGACTGTGTGCTCGTTTGTCAATCTTTTTTCATTTTTAACTAAATCTTACAAAAAATAATTAAATTTTGCATGTTATATACAGAAATAAAAAATAAAATTATATAACCGTTAAATGATACGTATCCGTGCATCCACTAATCGTGACTATTATGGAATATTCTTCCAAAATAAGTAAGTATTATAAATTACACTTCTTGTACATGGCAACAATAATATGCAGATTAAACACAGTAAGGAGAAATTTACAATATCAATTAATGAATACAGGTTTTTGTTAAGGTATTAGGTACTCTTGAATACGCTAAGTGTTTACTTTTTTATATGTGAAGGGATTTTATTATAGAGCTCCTACAAAGGTAATTATTATTGTCGAAATTTGTTGTGACTTTAGGTAAAACTAGAAAATTATCTGGACAAGTTGTGCGATCACTAACTAGCTTCATATTTGTGAAAGTTGCATAATTGATATTAATGTTTTTACGGTGGGTTTTTTCTGACAAATATACATGTTCTGTATATAATACCTTTGTATTAAATACACCGGTTACTTATAAATTTTAGTAGCTAATAAGTAATTGTTATAACATTTATTTCCATTTTTATCTTAACAACGTTGTTTGATTCCGAGATTGGGGATCTTAGCTTACTTTCGTGCATTTTATTTAAGTGTTCCAAATGTGTTCAATGGATTCACCATACGTGACAATTTATTCAAAACCTTACCTACTTATTTTAAGTTAAAAACTAGTTTTTAAACAATTAAAATTTAATCGATTGCCAAGCCGTAAATGTAATTTCACTGTTCCATATGCTTAATAAGATATATGGATTCGAATATAAGGAATGATCGAGAATAATACGAGTATGAACTTTCTTCAAAAGTCAATTGCTTGTTTTTAAAGAATAAGGGTGACAAACGAGCACCTCTTAAAAGTCCACTGCTGAACATATGCCTCCAAATAACGATTGCTTCATAAAAGAAATATTTACCAAAGTTTAGCAGGCTTAGCAGGCGGTTTTTATATAGGATAAGGGTGATAAGGTTTAAGGCCCATAGACATCTATATCTATATTCGATTGAGAATGAAAATGCAAATGTGTTGTTTTCTTATATTTACGCGAAGACTACACATTAAATGAAACTAATTTTTACGGATTATATCACGTTTAATTTTAACTTTTTAATTCCCGACGTTTCGGGTGCTTTACAGCTGAACATATAGCTGACTTGAAGCACCGACGTATCGGGAAGTCTGCAGTTTGTAAACATCTTCAAGATCGTCCCCGCCATTACATTAGATTTGATAGACCACAAATCCTCGCAAAAGAACACCGATTCCTACTAAGGATGATTCGCGAGGCCATTGAAATTAAAAAACATCCTAATTTCAATAGAGAAGATGGATGGGTGCTGCCATCTGCTTGGGATCCTATAATTAATAAAATTAAATCCAAACCCAAGTATACCACTGCTAGACTTCAAGATACTGTAAGCTCATTCTGTGTAGATCGAACCAAAAATTAATATAAAAAAACTGAAGGTAGCAGGGCTAACTATGACATCGGGATGTCTAACACCTCAGTCCACCCCGTGACCATGGCTGCTGTAAAGCACCCGAAACGTCGGGAATTAAAAAGTTTAAATTAAACGCGATATAATCCGTAAAAATTAGTTTCATTTAATATGCAAATGTGTTGTCACCCCTGAGAACTAATATAATTTCATCTTAGTCGTCTTATCAGGTTCTCAAGTGTGTTCTTCGTTCTTCGTTTTTAGTAAATGAGTTCTCCAGCAGCTCTCTACACTTACTATCATTATATACTCCTTGGTACTTACTCTAAGACATTGGCAGTAGGAACGTCAACAAAAGACATAATTAATGCAAGCGACAGTTAGAGGAGAAACCATAGACTTAGAATATACTAGCGTATAGACCACCTGATAGCCCCAAAACGCGTGACCAATCTTGATTCGTCATTGTGTGCGTTAGCTAGTGATGTATATTTTACTTACAAGGCCTATCGAAAAATTATTGTTAAGGAAGCGGTAAAAAGATTTTAAATAAATTATTTAGTGCATGAAATTGAATAACTTCAAAAATTAACTGAATTTTACCATGATAGTTCTAAAACAATTAAAAAATATTCATATAAAATGTTCCTGGGAATAAGCTGAATCTGCCTGCCTTTTGTTGGATTTTAATTCAAATGAACAAAATTACTTTTACAGATTATATCGCGTTTAATTAACTTATTTTTATTAATTCCCGACGTTTCGGGTGCGCTTTACAGCACCCAAACGTTGGTGCTTCACATAGCTGACGTGAAGCACCAACGTTCCCGGAAGTCTGCAGTTAGTGATCATATTAGGATATGATCACAAACTGCATGACGGCCCCCGCCATTATATTAGATTTGATAAACCACAAATTCTCGCGAAAGAACATCGATTCCTGCCAAGGATGATACGTGAGGCTATTGAAATTAAAAAACATCCTAATTTCAATAGAGATGGAGGCTGGGTACTACCACCTGCTTGGGATGCTGTAATTAATAAAATTAAAACTAAACCCAAGCATACCACTGCAAGATTTTAAGACACAGTAAGTTTTTTCTGCGTAGATCGGACCAAAATTAATAATTAAAAAAGCTGAAGGTACTCCGGGTTCACTCTGACATCGGGACGTCAATCACCTCAGTTCCCCGTGACCATGGGTGCTGAAAAGCACCCGTAACGTCGGGAATTAATAAAAATAAGTTAATTAAACGCGATATAATCCGTAAAAGTAATTTTATTCAATGTGTAGTGTTCACGTAAATATAAGAAATCATTAATTCAAATGTATAAAATCCCAGGTGACTTTACAGATAAACTTAAAAAACTCCCCAATAATTAGATCGAAAAGTTGTATTTTCGAGCTATGATCTTTAGAGAAAAATATTTACTGCCGTTGGCAGTTTCGCCGAAATTTCTTTTTTACCATATTGTTAATATAAATACTTAACTAATTATTCAAAGGCAAAATTCCGCTCAGAACAATAACTGCTCGGGGCAAACTGAGCAACAAGACCAAGGCGACCCCTGCCACGCTATCCGTGAATTTCTGCAACATCAGGGGACTTCACTCGAACCTAAACGCCGTCCACTACCATCTCGAGACGGCGAAGCCGGCCTTGCTCTTTCTGACCGAGACGCAGGTGTCTCTTCCGGCTGATACTTCTCTCCCACCCAGGGTACAAATTGGAACACTCCTTTGTGCCTCGGGCTGGAGTTTGCCTATACGTCAGAGAGGACATCTGTTCTCGACGCCTCGGCAGTCTTGAAGGTTTGGACCTGTCCATCCTTTGGCTGTGCGTAGATAGCGACGACTATCCGCGCGTCTACGGGTGCCTCTATAAGTCCCATAGCGGTAATGCTGAAACAGACCGACTCATCGACCACGTCCAAATGGCTACAGATTCCTTGTTACAGCAGATCCCGTCCGCAGAGATCGTGATCCTTGGCGATGTTAACGCCCACCACGCCAAATGGCTCGGTTCACGTTCAACCGATGATGCGGGAAGATCTGTTTATGACTTTGCCTTGGCATATGGTCTGACACAACTGGTTACTTTGCCTACGCGGATTCCAGATGTGGAGGATCATACACCTTCCCTGTTGGACCTTCTGCTGACCTCTCATCCGGATGGATATCAGGTTTCCGTCGATGCCCCTCTCGGCTTTTCCGACCATTGTCTGATCCGGAGTGTGGTGCCACTCACGCTCCCCTCGCGGTTGCGTTCTGCAGGTTGCCGCCGTGTTTGGCATTACGGGTCGGCGGATTGGGACGGAATGCGGTCTTTCTTTGCATCCTACCCATGGGGGCGGGTTTGTTTCTCGCCGGATGATCCCAGCGCTGTTGCTGACTCTGTCACTGATGTGGTGCTACAGGGAATGGAACTATTTATTCCATCATCTGTGGTACCCATCGGAGGCAGATCTCAGCCTTGGTTTGGTTGCTCCTGTAAGACTGCATTACGCAGTAAGCAGGAGTGCTATCAGGCCTGGGCTGAGGCTTCGGCGGCTCGGAATGTAAACACCAGCACGCTTAAAAAGAAGTATAGCTTCGCCTCCTTCAAAAGAGTTATTGCCAAGGCAAAGTCAGAGCACATAGGCAGAATTGGCGAGAAACTAGTTCGCCTTCCTTCGGGAGCTCGTGCATTCTGGTCTCTCGCCAAGGCTGTCCAAGGGAATTTCTGTAAGCCATCACTACCATCTCTGCTCAGGGAGGACGACTCACTTGCTCACGCCGCAAAAGAGGAAGCCGACCTTTTAGGCTCCCTTTTTGCATTCAACTCGACTCTTGATGACGGTGGGAACACACCACCGACCATCCCGCAGTGTGAGTACTCCATGTCGGATGTGCGGTTCTCACAGCGCTCGGTTCGCAAAGCACTCCTCTCCCTGGACATCCACAAGTCGAGTGGGCCTGACGGAATCCCTCCAATTGTGCTGAGGACCGGAGTTGGCACCGGTTCTAACGCGTCTTTTCCGGTACTCCTACTCCCTAGGCGTAGTCCCGAAATCATGGAAGACAGCTTTTGTCCAACCGATCCCTAAAAAAGGCGACCGCTCAGACCCGTCCAACTACAGGCCTATCGCCATCACCCCCTTGTTCTCCAAAAGAATGGAGTCCGTTATAAACTGCCAGCTCATGCGGTACCTTGAGGATCACCAACTGATTAGTGACCGCCAATACGGTTTTCGTCGGGGTCGATCAGCTGGTGATCTTCTGGTCTACCTGACTCATAGATGGGTGGAGGCAGTAGAGTCCAAGGGGGAGGCATTGGCCGTTAGTTTGGACATTGCGAAGGCTTTCGATCGGGTTTGGCACAAAGCGCTTCTTTCGAAGCTTCCTTCCTATGGGCTTCCCGAGAAATTGTGCAATAGGATCACCAGCTTTCTTGCAGATCGGAGCATCAAGGTCGTTGTAGACGGTGCATGCTCCGACTACAAGCCTATTAACGCTGGTGTTCCACAAGACTGTGTGCTATCACCAACGCTGTTTCTTCTGCATATCAATGATATGTTGCAATCCGGTAGCATTCATTGCTATGCGGATGACAGCACTGGTGATGCTCTATACACCGGCCGTGCCAATGTTTCTCAGGAAAACGTTGCCGAGTACCGGAACAAACTTGTGTCTGAAGTCGAGTCTTTGCTGAACAAAGTCTCGGATTGGGGCTAAATCTAGTCCAGTTTAATCCTCAGAGGACACAAGTTTGCGCGTTTACCGCTAAAAATACCCCTTTGTCGTATCTCCTCAGTTTCAAGGCACTCCCCTTGTTGTCTCAGCCAGTATCGGAATCCTCGGCGTCGACATATCGAGTGACGTGCAGTTTCGTGGTCACTTGGAAGAGAAGACCAAATTGGCCTCTAAAAAGCTTGGCGTGATCAGCAGAGCGGGACAGTATTTCATGCCGGCACAACGCCTGCAACTTTACAAGGCGCAGGTTCGGCCTCACATGAAATACTGTTCCCATCTCTGGGCTGGGGCTCCCCAGTGCCAGCTCCTCCCACTTAACCGCATCCAGCGCAGAGCGGCTCGAATCGTCGACGACCGAGTCCTTTCCGATCGGCTCCATTCATTGGCGCTGCGAAGAGATGTTGCATCTCTTTGCATTTTCTTTCGCATTTACCACGGGGAGTGCTCTGAGGAATTGTTCGGATTAATCCCAGCCGCCAAATTTTACGAACGCACATCGCGGCAGAACTTCCGATACCATCCACACCATCTGGATGATTGGCGGTCCACCACTGTGCGATTTAGAAGATGTTGACCGATACGACTTAGGGACCTTCAAGAAAAGAGCCTACTCCTTTTTAAAAGGCCGGCAACGCATCTGCAATTCCTCTGGTTCCCCTGGTGTTGCAGTTGTTCATGGGCGGCGGTAGTCACTTACCATCAGGTGAGCCGCATGCTCGTTTGCCCCCTCTCCTATATAAAAATATATATATATATATACCTATTTATATTTTATATATTTTATAAAATCTTTTGATGGGGAAATAAAAACGGGGACACGGAGTACATAATGGCTGCTTTATTTTTCATATAAGAATTACTTTTGATAATTACAAACATTTAATAATTAATAATTAAATACATTATAGAAGTTTATTTTAACATTCGACTTAAGTATGAATGTAAACTTAATAATTTAAGGAAGGAAACTTCTAGGAATCAGTTAAATAAGATTGCTCTGTTTAAAGGCCAATATGTTTATGAGGCTTCATCATGCTTCATGTTTATATTCTTTAATCTGTCCCAGAAAAGTATAAAGTAATAATAAACTTATTATAATTTTTGCTGCATGAATTTTAAAAACATAATGATCTTAATAGAGTAAAGTGCACCAAGTGTCTGAGGATACAGATGCACTCTCTATTCTCTCAATCTCGGTATGTTAAGAAAATGGTCACTCATTCATGAAACTACCGCGGCAAGTGCAACTTAATCTCGCAGATCTATTGGTCTGCGCAGAAATTACTTAACCACGAGTTCCTCTTCTCTACGACTAACGCTGTAGGGGATGAACCACGCTATTTAAGCCCTCGGCACAATGTCGTCGGCCATTAAGCATGAATCGGGTATCGACCGTTGTGAGTATCAAATACTATGGAATTTATACTATCACGTCTCATGCGCGGTCGTATAGTAGCTCTTCAGGAGCATTACTAAATATCTATACCTAATTACGCTAAAAGTTTTATCATTGTGACTTGGGAATATAATCCGAAGTTCCGAAGCTCCGCTCAACCCCCTGGGGAAAATAGCGTGATGCTATGAATATTGTACTAGTGTGACCGTGAGGTTGTGCGGTTGGTTAAGTAAGGTTATACATTTATTTTGGTTGATAAATAGATACTTAGTTGGGTTCATGATGGCTTAAAGAGGATAATGTCAAAATTTTTTTTTGTCTTTAATATACTACAGTTTTATAATGTATGAAAATCTCTCTCTATATTTATCTAAAGTTTTGAAAGTTAAATTTTTGAAGTTTTATTATAACAATATTTTATTTACTGGTACAAATAATGTAGAAATGACTCCTTTTAATAAAATTGTTTTTATTCTACTTTTTATTTTATACTTCTCAAGAAAATGTTTGCTGCAAATTGTTGAGTTCTTCTTTGCATTCCAACCAACCCATCAAATTAGCCTTAACCATTTTTTCTAATTATAGAATCCGGAGGGAATCTGTTTAACAAACGGCAAAATAAAATTACATTTTAGAACGCAAACCGAGGATTTATTTTCTTGTTGTGTGGGCAAGACTACCGATTCATTATAAACATTCAAGATAAATATCGACATTAATTTTGATTTTGTTTAGTCAATCCCTAGCGTACATGTAAAATATTTTGTATAAAAATGTTTTTACCAAATTCATGCAAAGTGACTTTTTTCTTTTCAAAATATCAAAATTAACAGAATAATTGAAATCGTTCTATATTTTAAACAGTATATAAAATAAATTTAACCAAAAATAAACGCTTCATAACATTGACGACGTCTTGAGAATTTACCTGTGAAATGTGCAATTATCAGGATTATTTCTATTATTCACACCACAATCACTCACAGAACAAGTAAGCATTTTGGAAAAAAGTTACTTACTAAAAATAACCACTATTACACTTTAAAAAATTACAAAATATCTAGGAGCTATTTCTTGAGTGCCGAATTGTGCCGACCTGTCATTCAAAATCGGTTACAGAGTCATGAGATTTGGTATCCTTTTCTATCTTGCATTTTTGCCATAAGGAATTTTCTTCTCCCTTGCACACTATGTTGGTCTATACGCCAGTATATTCTAAGTCTATGGGAGAAACAGACTGCTATCACGTACGCAACGTATTCGATGCAACGCTTCCACGTTTGAGTACACACTTGGCCTACGTATGCAACGCAAGTTGCACGTCAGACCCTCTTTCCGCTTCTTAGCGGACGTACGAGTACAAATATATACCATGTTTTCTGACTCTGAGAGTAAGTTTGAGAATGATTTACTTAGTCTGATGATCATTAAGAAATATATCCACGCCACAAAAAAAAAACGTTTAGGTAGTAATTCTGTTAAAATTTATGATTTACAATGCAAACAATTTTTTTTTATAGGAGAGGGGGCAAACGAGCATGCGGCTCACCTGATGGTAAGTGACTACCGCCGCCCATGAACAACTGCAACACCAGGGGAACCAGAGGAATTGCAGATGCGTTGCCGGCCTTTTAAAAAGGAGTAGGCTCTTTTCTTGAAGGTCCCTAAGTCGTATCGGTCCGGAAAAATCCCTGGTGGTAAACTATTCCACAAGGAAGTTGTGCGAGGAAGAAAACATATTCTAAATCGCACAGTGGTGGACCGCCAATCATCCAGATGGTGTGGATGGTATCGGGAGTTCTGCCGCGATGTGCGTTCGTGAAATGTGGCGGCTGGGATTAATCCGAACAATTCCTCAGAGCACTCCCCGTGGTAAATGCGAAAGAAAATGCAAAGAGATTCAACATCTCTTCGCAGCGCCAATGAATCGAGCCGATCGGAAAGGACTCGGTCGTCGACGATTCGAGCCGCTCTGCGCTGGATGCGGTCAAGTGGAAGGAGCTGGCACTGGGGAGCCCCAGCCCAGAGATGGGAACAGTATTCCATGTGAGGCCGAACCTGCGCCTTGTAAAGTTGCAGGCGTTGTGCCGGCATGAAATACTGTCCCGCTCTGCTGAGCACGCCAAGCTTTTTAGAGGCCAATTTGGCCTTCTCCAAGTGACCACGAAACTGCACGTCACTCGATATGTCGACGCCGAGGATTCCGATACTGGCTGAGGCAACAAGGGGAGTGCCTTGAAACTGAGGAGATACGACAAAGGGGTCCTTTTTAGCGGTAAACGCGCAAACTTGTGTCTTCTGAGGATTAAACTGGACTAGATTTAGTCGCCCCCAATCCGAGACTTTGTTCAGCAAAGACTCGACTTCAGACACAAGTTTGTTCCGGTACTCTGCGACGTTTTCCCGAGAAATATTCGCACGGCCGGCGTATAGAGCATCACCAGTGCTATCATCCGCATAGCAATGAATGCTACCGGTTTGCAACATATCATTGATATGCAGAAGAAACAGCGTTGGTGATAGCACGCAGCCTTGTGGAACACCAGCGTTAATAGGCTTGTAGTCGGAGCATGCACCGTCTACAACGACCTTGATGCTCCGATCTGCAAGAAAGCTGGTGATCCAATTGCACAATTTCTCTGGAAGGCCATAGGAAGGGAGCTTCGTAAGAAGCGCTTTGTGCCAAACCCGATCGAAAGCCTTGCAATGTCAAACTAACGGCCATGCCTCCCCTTGACTCTACTGCCTCCGCCCATCTATGAGTCAGGTAGACCAGAAGATCACCAGCTGATCGACCCCGACGAAAACTGTATTGGCGGTCACTATTCAGCTGGTGATCCTCAAGGTACCGCATGAGCTGGCAGTTTATAATGGATTCCATTATTTTGGAGAACAAGGGTGATGGCGATAGGCCTGTAGTTGGACAGGTCTGAGCGGTCGCTTTTTAGGATCGGTTGGACAAAAGCTGTCTTCCATGATTTCGGGACTACGCCTAGGGTAGGAGTACCGGAAAAACGCGTTAGAACCGGTGCCAACTCCGGAGCACACGTCCTCAGCACAATTGGGGATTCCGTCAGGCCCACTCGACTTGTGGATGTCCAGGAGAATAGTGCTTTGCGAACCGAGCGCTGTGAGAACCGAACATCCGGCATGGAGCACTCACACCGCGGGATGGTCGGCGGTGTGTTCTCCCGTCATCAAGAGTCGAGGTGGACGCAAAAGTGAGCCTAAAGGTCGGCTTTCTTTTTGCGGCGTGGCCAGTGAGTCGTCCTCCCTGTGCAGAGATGGTAGTGATGGCTTACAGAAATTCCCTTGGACAGCCTTGGCGAGACCAGAATGCACGGGTTCCCGAAGGAAGGCGAACTAGTTTCTCGCCAATTCTGCCTATGTGCTCTGACTTTGCCTTGGCAATAACACTTTGAAGGACCTGGGCGAAGTTATACTTCTTTTAAGCATGCTGATGTTTACATCCCGAGCCGAAGCCTCAGCCCAGGCCTGATAGCACTCCTGCTTACTGCGTAATGCAGTCTTACAGGGCGACCAAACCAAGGCTGCGATCTGCCTCCGATGGGTACCACAGATGATGGAATAAATAGTTCCATTCCTGTAACACCACATCAGTGACAGAGTCAGCAACAGCGCTGGATCATCCGGCGAGAAGCAAACCCGCCCCATGGGTAGGATGCAAAGAAAGACCGCATTCCGTCCCAATCCGCCGACCTGTAATGCCAAACACGGCGGCAACCTGCAGAACGCAACCGCGAGGGCGTGAGTGGCACCACCCGGATCAGACAATGGTCCGAAGAGCCGAGGGCGTCGACGGAAACCTGATATCCGTCCGGATGAGAGGTCAGCAGAAGGTCCAACAGGAAGGTATATGATCCTTCACATCTGGAATCCGCGTAGGCGAAGTAACCAGCTGTGTCAGACCATATGCCAAGGCAAAGTCATAAACAGATCTCCCGCATGATCTGTTAAACGTGAACCAAGCCATTCGGCGTGGTGGGCGTTAAAATCGCCAAGGATCACGATCTCTGCGGATGGGACCTGTTGTAGCAAGGAATCTGTAGCCATTTGGACGTGGTCGATGAGTCGGTCTGTTTCGGCATTACCGCTATGGGATCCATAGAGGCACCCGTAGACGCGCGGATGGACGTCGCTATCTACGCGTAGCCAAAGGATGGACAGGTCCGAACCTTCAAGACTGCCGAGGCGTCGAGAACAGATGTCCTCTGACGTATACGCAAACTCCAGCCCGAGGCACAAAGGAGTGTTCCAATTTGTACCTGGTAGGAGAGATACGAAGTATCAGCCGGAGAGGACACCTGCGTCTCGGTCAGAAAGAGCAAGGCCGGCTTCGCCGTCTCGAGATGGTAGTGGACGGCGTTTAGGTTCGAGTGAAGTCCTCTGATGTTGCAGAAACCACGGATAGCGTGGCAGGGGTCGCCTGGTCTTGTTGCTCAGTTTGCCCTGAGCATTTATTGTTTTGAGTGAATTTGCCCCCAGAATACGGGGCAGCCTAAGCACCCACGCTCAGGAGTGGAGTAGCATGGTCGTGGATGCTCAGCGAGGGATTCTCCAGGGGTGCTGGTACCCTCCTGGGGTAGTCTAAAATTTAATTCCGCTACCATTTTGATGGGGGGGGGGGGGAGAATTGGGCCTCCGGTCACCTGCAATCACCAGACGAAACGCAGAAGCAGAGCTTCCACTTCACGCCGGTATTCTGTGAGGTCGTGGTACTAACCCGGCTCGAGCCGGCCCATACGTGCAACAGCAAAAGCTGCTGCGTGGCTCTACCACCGTTATATGAATTTGTAGAATACAATGTGTTACTTCCGCAATATTTATAAAATCATGTTTCATATCTTAACATAACCAGAATAAAAATACAAAAAAACTACGACCTCTCCTTTTCACGTTAATAATAACAAAAATGATAGCAGTAGGTGGATAGTTACTCACTAGGTATACCATTTATCTCTTCCTATACCTTGTGACGGAATTTTTAACAAAAATGATAGCAGTACGTGGATAGGTACTCACTAGGTATACCATTTATCTCTTCCCATACCGCGTAACGGAATTTCGCATCGCGATATTGTACACATTTAGTCATATAAATACATTCGTATCGTCGTACTAAATCGATGAGCTGTTCATCATAAATTTTGACAACAAAACGTGTGTAATGACGCGCTACACTTAAGTTCTAGGATAGTCCTAGGTCGTACGCGTGGGATTGCGTAAGAACATTCCCTCCACCTTCCCACGCTGATCTAGACATCGCAGATCGACGTTGCGTCGGATCGTGTGATCGGTGATTGGTGATTTCGTTGCATACTGTGTGTTTGTAATGGCTGATTTACACAGGGACAGTAACTGGCTCCAAATTAGAGGCAAGTCGGTGCTGACCCGCTATTGGTATAATGTAAATTGATTTGAAGTCAGTACAGCACTGTCTGCGCGCCTACTGATTGCGTGTAAACGGTGCAAGTCAGTCCTCGGCGCCAGCACTGGCGCCTGTTACTGACCCCGTGTAAATCAGCCTTAATAGCTGATTTGCACAGGGTCAGTAACTGGCTCCAAATTCCAAGCAAGTCAGTGCTGACCCGGTACTGACATAGTGTAAATTGACTTGGAGTCAGTACAGCGCTGTCGCGCCAGTGCTGACTTCAATATAAATACATTACATACTTCTTGAATATTTTGAAGCCAATCCACTCCCCTTGCCATCCGCGCCAGCGGTAGCACCGCACCTTGTCTAAGCGACCAAGTCAGTACTTGGTCAGTCGCTGGCGCTACATTGTAGGGTGACGTCACGTCAACAACGAAGCAGAACCTCCAGTTTCTTTTCTGTCGTCTATCCATTTTTTAATCCAAAGTCGTTATCTTTTTAAATATCTCTTCTTCTAACATTTCCGTCAACTCTTTTAACAGCAAATAGGAACATTATCACAATAAATATTTCAATCGTTGTAAATTCTGCCGTTTCCGTGAATTAACTTTGTCCACTGAATTCAATAACGTGCTATTATACGGGTTCCCTCGGTAGGGTTTTTAAAAAAAGACTTTTAAATGAGCTGCACAAATAAACGTTTAATTACGAAATATGAACTAGAATTATGAACTGGCAGACACAAAAGCAAGAGATGGTAACGATTCGGCGTTTGAGATCGGACTGAGCTCCCCAGGAGCGCTGGGCAGTAGCATTCCTTAAATGCTGACACCGCGGTTTTGATGAGACACTTACCTAATCACCTTAAGATGATTATTAAGCATTTTACTTAACATTGGCAATCTATAACAGCCCCCCGATTTAGTGTAAACTACACCTTTTTCTTTAAGTGGAGTTTACCTATTTTAAAAGTAAATGAATTATATTCTAGCCAATTCTAAGAGAGTGTCCCGTATTGATGTTTGAAGTGCTAATTTCATCTAATTCGTGGTTATCATTTTCAGGAGTATTATTTTCTTTAGATTTCCTTAGTCTTTGTGTATGCCGGTTTTATACATCTTATAGGTAATAAACAATACGATAAAGATTGCAATTACAATCATAATGCTAGAATAATACCTTTGATACAGAACAATATGTAGTTTTTCAATAATATTATTAAGGCTTTTCAGAATTTCAGGATTATCATAAGCTAGCGAATCTAAATTTACATTCTTAAGGTTAACAACAGGTAAGTTTGATACAATATTATTATATGCTATGACATTACAACAAGAGTCGTTTAAAATATTAAAATTAGAGACAATAGTTTTCATTTGGATTTCACGGTTTTCATGAAGTATTAAACGAGTATCTTTACAATAGGCGATACATTCAGCAGGTAAGTATAGTAAACCATTTCCATTAATTTCCATTTCGTTAGATTGAGAGTTATTACATTCAATGCTTATTTTAGTTTTTCAGATATTACAAATAACCATCTATTATGGCGTAGTGGCTGCCAAATGCTGACGTGGCCGTGAATGAATTTAGTTTTACAAATCGGCGGTATCGAGGTAAGTACCTTTGTAATAATTTCCGTTTCACAGGAAGGTGTAGCAGAGAGGTACAATGATGTTTCACAAAGGTAATGATTATTATTAATTATTCTACAGTAATCTAGCTTATCTAATTTACAGTACATTGACTTATCTTTACTTATACCTATGTACTTAGAAGATGGGATGATGGTCGAATACGACCTTGGATTATTTTATCATGAGGAACCAGAGAAGGTAAGTTATGATATACATTTAATTGTAAAGGATTAATTAGAGGAATTTTACTATAAACACTACTTTTCTTTATTGAAGTAACTAGATATTTCAGATATATTCAAAATAGTATGAATGTTATCAAGATTTAAAGGAACCGGAAGTTGTTTGGATTCAGGTAAGAATCTGTAATTATCTACCAGTTCGGTGTAGAGTTCTTTAGGTGTTAAGATAGTGGGATATAGGATGTTAGATTTACTAAACATGATAGAGTTAATTATGTCTTCAACCTTGAAAGATAAGGCTAGTAGGCTATTTTCTATCATAGACGTTAATTCTAGCATGCGAGACCTAATACCTAATTCTCTTGAGACGTATGTCAGATTTAGAATATCTTGAGATATCGCGTCAATTGCATTTTCAGGTGTTTTCATTTTCTTTGATTGTGGATAGAGTTTCATTAACCGATTTAAGTAAAGAGGTGGTGACCAATATATTTTCCTTCATTAAAAGGGCTAGATTCTTTGGTCTTTTCTACCTCATTAATGGCATTGTCATATTGAATGGCAACGTCTTCATCCATAGTGCCAAATAGTTTTTAGATAGAGTGCCTACGAAACCTAGAAGTGCAGATCTTCTCGACTGGCGAGATGTAAGGTGAAAAATAGCTTCGTTATCGTGAGCTATATCATTGAAACGCGTATTTAATGGTTCAAAAAGATTTGTACATTCTAAATAATCGAAAATTTTATCATTATCACATACTTGTTTAGATTTATCAAGAATTTGACGGAGATTTATAATATGTGGGTTAATAAAGGAAATATCATATGGGATAACTATACTAAGGTGACTATCAACTAAACTTAAGGAACCTAGAGGGTCGAAGTAGATGCCAGAACTAGAAGGAAGTGACTTGATAAAGTCCTGGTGTGCGTTGTTCAATGTGCTGAAATAGAATGAACGAGGTTAGATAAATATATTACTGATTGATACTTTCTATAACTAGTATTACTGCGATACAAGATCTCTGACTCCCTGGTTTCATTTCATCGAAGTGGTGCGTCACGTGACGTCTATTAATTAAGAGTGGCTGTATTATTATTATTTACCTTTATAATTTTATATGGCCCTTTCCAAACAGGTGATAAGGCCTTCTTGAGTCTCAGATGATTTTTAAGGTAGACGTAATCACCATTCTTGTATTGTGGTGGAGATCTGGTGTGAGAATCATAATAGGATTTAGAAGATTCTTTGGATTTTAGTATGTTTTCTAGGGCTTGTTCTAGTATATTTGAATTTATATTGTAACATTCTTATGTAGTAGTATGTTGCGCTAGGTTCCTTTCGTATATAGAGTTGGGAATAAAAGGTTTGTGACCGAAGACTAGTTCGTAAGGATGAATTTCGTGGTAGAATGCGTTGTTGTGTTATATGTTAGCATAGCTGTATATATATATAGGCCAGTTATCTTGGTTTTGATTAACAAATGATTTTAAATTCCTTGAGAGTTGAATGACTTCGTTCAAGGGCTCCTTGTGTCTGAGGATGATAAGGCGATGACCAAAGTTGTTTAATCTTGAGGAACTGACACGTTGTTTTGAATAAGTCGGATGTGAAGTTGGTACCTTGATCGGTAAGAATAGACTTAGGAATTCAAAGAGAGAAATAAAGTGGATAAGACAGTCACAAGATTCTTCAGCAGTTGTACTGCGTATAGGATAAGCAGTTGAATATTTCGTTAGGTCATCTTGTAAGGTTAGAATATATTTGAGTTTGGCGGTGCCAGATTCAGGCAAAGGTCCTACTATATCTAGTGCCACCTTTGAAACGGTGATGTGGATGTAGTTGTGATTTCCATAGGGGTTTGTTTAATTTTCTTAGTGCTTTATTTTCTTGACAAAGTTTACATTTCTTGACATAGTCGTCTATGTCGCTTCTCATGCCTTTCCATAAAATTGTTCTCGAATTCTGTTATACATCCGTACACATCCCAAATGTCCAGATGCAGGGATATCGTGGTTTTCACGCAATATTTTAGTCTTTCACTTAAGGTAGGATATATTATTTTATTTAGGTAAACATGAATTTGAATTTTGTGTTATTAAAAATATGAGTAAGAATATTGTAAATTTTAGTATATGAATGATGATCAAACGGATTTCTGAAGTCGGAAATGCAATCTCGGTTGTTTGTTCTGATTTCAAGATTTCGTCTCTTACTTGTTTGAGAGTATCGAAAATAGCAGGATAGGATGATTCATCAAAATGATGAACTTTAGTGAAGATGAGGTAAACCGTCTTATTTTCGTAATTAGTTTTAGAAATCGGTGTAATTCTTTTCAGAGCTATAAATTTCATCAACGTTTTCGGAGAAGGGGATTATATCAAATATAGGGATTGGATTCGTCTAAGTCTATAGATGTAGGAATTAATATGATTTTGCAATTTGTTTTCAAAAGGTTTTCGTTATGTTCCTTTAGGATTGTATTGTTGCTTCCTTTATTCGGATTTGTTTTCAGAAATTGCGAGTAGTTGTCGTTGTTTAGATTTCGTTGCGTTTCTGGCGAAGGATCTGGAGTGAGTCGAAGTCAAGGTTGAGGTCTGCGCTGTCAGGACTGAGGTCAAGATAAGGTAAGTCGGGTTCTAGGTCAAGCAATTCTGGAGATAATGTCGGTTGTGCAGGATTCGGTGGATTAGTAGGTATAGTATTAGTCAGTGTTAAGATCCTGGTTGAGCAGGTCTTCGTTTTCAAAGGAGAATGGAATGGGAGAAGGTAAGTTTAACAGAGGGTCTTGTAAGAGATTTTCAAGTTCGGAGTCGATGTTTTGTTGGAGAGAGTCAGGAATTGTAGGAGGTTCATCTTGAATAGGATTAACTGGAAATCGAGACAGAGCATCTGCATTCGTATTTATTTTTCCTTTCTTATGTATGATTTCATAGTCAACTCTTCTAATTTGAGTCGCCAGAATTAGTCTGGATCCAGGGTCTTTACAGTTGAAAAGCCATTGTAAGGGCTTGTGGTCTGTAACTATTGTGAATCGATTCCCATAAAGGTAGGGACGAAAAGCTTTAGTTCCAAAGACGATAGCTAAGCATTCTTTCTCAGTAACACTGTAGTTACATTCAGCTTTATTAAGGGTTCGTGACGCATATGCAATTGGACGGTCTTTTCCTATAGGACCTTGTGATAGGATAGCAGAAACAGGGAAGTTTGAGGCGTCAGTGAGGATGAAGGGTTTGGTAAAATCAGGGTAAGCAAGGACAGGTGACGTTACTAGTTTTTCTGTAACGTTTCGAAAGCAAGTTGCTGTTCGTTTTCCAATTAAAAGGTGTATCCTTTTTCAGGAGAGAAGTTAGTGGTTTCGCTAGTTTGGAAAAGTCTGGAATAAAGCGTCTATAGTAGGATGTGAGTCCGAGAAAAGATTTAATGTCTTTGGGACATTTTGGTACGGGAAATTCCGTGATGGCTAAGATCTTTTTTGGATCTGCTTGTACACCGTCTTTGTTAATGACGTGACCAAGATAAGCGACTTCTTTGCACAGAAATTCACACTTATCTGGTTGGAGTTTAAGGTTATAATCTCTGAGTCTATTGAACACACAGGATAAATTTTGGATGTGACTTGGAAGGTCAGGTGAGTACACGACGATATCGTCTAAGTATACGAAGTAGCGTGAGCCTTGTAGTCCACATAGGCATGTATTCATGAGTTTCTGAAAAGTTGACGGGCATTTTTAGCCCAAACGGCATTCTTGTGAATTGGAAATTCCCTTGGGTACGGAGAAAGCGGTTTTAGGGCGTCTTGTTCAGATACTGGAATTTGATGGAAGCCTGAGGCCAAATCTAAAGTTGTGAAATATTGACTTTCCCAATTGATCTAGAATTTCTGTAATTTGTGGGATAGGATAAGTTTCTCCGATGGTAATGTCGTTGAGTTTTCTGTAATCTATAACGACTCTCCATTTCGCTTTCCTGAAGCATCTAATTTTTTAGCACGACCAAATGGGTGATGACCAGGGTGAATTTGAAGGTATCACTATTTTTGTTCCAACATCTTATTTAATTGATTTTCTACTACTTCTTTTTGTATTCAGGGAATCTATAGGATTTGGTTTGAATAGGAATATCTGTGGTCGTTCTTATGTTATGTTCAGTGGCTTTAGTATAGGTAAGTTGTTCATCTGGAAGGTGGAAGATGTCGGAGAAGTCTTTACAAATTTGTAGTAAGGCATTGGATTCCTCTTCATTGAGGTGAGATACTCTAAGTTGTTCGAGGACCTTTTTAGTTCGCGTAGTAGCGTTAAGTTGAGGCTTTGGTTCATCGTGATTAGGATAATTTTGACTATTTAAAGGTTCTATTGCTAGGTTAAGGTTATATTGAAGGACGACGGGATTTTCGGAAGTGTTTACAACTGTAATGTTGACACGATTATTGTCTTTTACTTTAACAATGCAATTTGCGATTAGTAACGAGGCAGAGATGTGTTGGTCTAGTATAATACCTTCTTTTATATTAGGATTATTTACAGTGTACTCAATAACGGTTTCGAACGAGGCGGATATTGTATAAAGGTTCAGCGAATTTTAATTTAATACAGTTCTCGTCTGTTTGCAGCACTCCTGGTGATAGTCTATTTGACAACCTAGGTTCTTTAACAGATCGGTACCTATAATACCGTCATAACTGAGGCTAATATTTTTACAACGTGAATTTGTGACTGTAAGGTTTATTAGATTTTGAAATATTTGTAGTTTAAAACTCCCTAATGTTGAGGTTGTTTCACTTCCAGGGTCGATTCCTTTAAGGGTATTATTTCATCACTTAATTCCGGGATAGTGGTCATGGAATCTAATTTTAGGAGGCTTACGCAAGAACCAGTGTCAACTAGGAAGGACAGAGGTCTGTCGGCTACTGAAGTTTGGATAATGACAAGGTAAGTACTTTTTTCAGTATTCTTATTAATTTTATATAATTTCATATTGTTTTTATTTTCAGGTTTTGTAAGGAGTTGGGAGAAGAATCGTCTGGATTTGGAACTGGGATGGAAGCAGTGGATTTAGAAGATTTAGTATAAGATTTTTGCGATAGAGTGGTTGGTAGATTTAGTAATTGGATCTGTGGATTTAGTAGATTTGGTATGTGATGCAGAGGTTCAGTGGGTTTTTAATTGATTTAGGAGATTCAGTGGAAACAGTGAATTTAGTAATTGATTTAGGAGATTCAGTGGAAACAGTGGATTTAGTAATTGATTTAGGAGATTCGGTGGAAACAGTGGTTTGGTAAGTTTAGTAGTAATAGAGGCATCGTCTTCGAAATAGTGAATAATTTCGTGCGACGCATATCGGGAAATTTTACTCGTTAAATCGTTGCGATCAACTTCGTCAACGCCTCTTCGTTATCTAGGTTTACGTTAAGGACCTTGCGCGTTGGGTTTGAATTAGGATTTTGGGCAAGGTTTGGTTGGCGACCGTAGGAGTTGGAAGCAGAGGCTGATTTCTGCTATTGTTATATTGTCTTTGCGACAATTTTCAATACTGGGTCCTCATTTTACAATAACGACAGATCATGTCGTTGGTATTGATTGGTTTGGAATAGTCAGGACGATAATTGCGTGAAATTGGTTGAGATTCGCGGCGAGAGTTTGTATTTTTTGTTTTATCATTGTAAAAGTTCACGTTCGGGTTTGACCTTCTTTGTATGCTGGAAATAATTTTTTCTTCTTCTACCGCGAAACTTACAGCAGAGTTCAGTGAGTCAGGTTACGACATCTGACTACTTGTGAGATGCGAGGATTGAGTCCTATTATAAAAGTGTGGAGAGAGAGATCCTGTATGGCAGCGACACGTCCTGCTAGTTCTGTTTTCCTTTTGGTTGGTATAGAAATATTTATTTCCGTTAGTAATTTTGCTAGGCACGTTTCAATTTTTAGTGCAAACTGATTAACTGTCTCGGTCGGGCTCTGTTTACAGTCTTGGAGCTCCGTGAGTAGGTGAGCATAATGTTTCCTCTCAAATTGTTGTTTAATGAAATCAATGAACTGTTCGAAAGAATCAAAGTCTTTAATACTACACGTGCTCTCGGCTTTGTCAACTAATTGACTTAGTATAAATTTGAACAGAATGGGTTTTGCGATTTTGTAGCAATTCAAAGCGCTTTGACAGTTAGTAATGAACGGATTTAATTTTTCTCGCGATCCGTCGAAGGGTTTGATGAACTTAAAAGAATACTGAGTTCGATTTTTCGTCGATTTCTAATTTAGGGCCTTTAGAGCCGCTAGCGCCATCTTCAGATTTAGAAGTCATGGTTTAGTAACACAGAAAACAAAACAACAAAACAAAAACAACAAAAAAAGAATAAGAGTGATATACAAAAGGTCAGGTCCTCCTTATGCTAGCTTACTTATACACTATAGACGTTTGTAGGTGAGTCGTCGCAGCGCAGTCAAAAAACAAAGTCGAGCGCGAGTCTATCAGCTCAGTTGGACGCGCAATGAGATAGTTTGGTATTCGCACAAGGGAATAGTAGGTTGTTTTAATCACTCACAGGAACGTAGCTGCTATGATGATGATCAGCATCGTTTCCACAGATCACTGTGGACTGCGGACCGTGGAACAGTGGTTGCTGGAGACCTCCGTTTAAACGGAGGATGGAGAGATGATAATTAATGATTTTGTCCAAACACTTTAGCACTTTGCACTTTAGCTTTTGTTGTACTTTAATTTTGGCACTTCACTTTAGGAACGCTATTATGACGTAGTAAGTTCTTCGGAGCGTAGTTGGTTAGGGGATTTCGTATCCCACCGCTGCCACCAAATATTATACGGGTTCCCTCGGTAGGGTTTTAAAAAAAAGACTTTTAAATGAGCTGCACAAATAAACGATTAATTACGAAATATGAACTAGAATTATGAACTGGCAGACACAAAAGCAAGAGATGGTAACGATTCGGCGTTTGAGATCAGACTGAGCTCCCCAGGAGCGCTGGGCAGTAGCATTCCTTAAATGCTGACACCGCGGTTTTGATGAGACACTTACCTAATCACCTTAAGATGATTATTAAGCATTTTACTTAACATTGGCAATCTATAACAGTGCGTACACTCTGAAAAAGTTACCACGACCACTGACTGCTTGTAAACAGAGCGATTCAGTCCTCGGCACCAGCACTGGCGCCTGTTGCTGACTCAACAAAATCAAGCGTTCAGATGTCATAATGCGTTACATAAGTTGCGTACGTGACGCCATTTTTAATCCAATATGGCGGACGTTACAAAATAGCAATTTATTATTTCCACAGCAACCCCTATATTATGGGTATCAAATAAAAGAGCTTGATAAGCGAAACACAATAAATAAAATGACGTAATTCTAAATCTAATACGATGGACGTCACAAAATGGCATGGCTAAAAAAGGCTGCTAACCAAATGGCCGCCATACCAATTTTAAGGAGTTATAACTCAGCAAAGGTTAGAAATAGTTTGTTGGTGCTCGAACAAATGTTGTAGGGGACAACCGGGGTCAAATGTTGGCAATAAAAAAACTCAAGATGGCTGATCGAAGTTGGTGATCAAGAACTTAGTTGCTTTAATCCGCCTGTAATTTTGTTATCCCGGGGTTTTGGAGTCCCCGATTAAGATTTTGGGGTCGAATTGTTCGGGTCAAATTTTGCAACTGAATTTTAAATGCGCTAGCTAATTGACGTCATTCTAAATCCAATATAGCAGACCGACCGAAACGAATTGTTGTTTTTTATACATTCCCATAATATGGGTATTATATGAAAGGGTTTGCTGGTAAGAATACCAAAAATAAGATGGCGTCACTCAAAATCCAATATGGTGGACTCCCAAAGATGGCGGACTTTGTTTTTATTCACCCTCATGATATGGATATCAAATGGTGATATGGATTCAAATGATGACAACAAGATAAACCTTTGTTCGCTGAAAAGGTTACGAATAAAATGACGTCCGCGTTCAGCTCTTCAAGGACATGGTGTACTACTGCCCGGCTTAACGTCAAGACTAAGTGGGGTCGTGTCTTAACTAAAATCGACCTACAGCCTGGGAAAATTCTAGAGGTGGTGAAAAAAAATCAACATGGCGGAAAACAAGATGGCCGCCATACCAATTTTAAAGACTTATAACTCATCAAAGGTACTTTGGTGGTGCTCGAACAAATTTTGCAAAACCTGACAAGGTCCGAATCTAAAATGGCGATCAAAAACCAACAATAACGCATTAAAATAAATGAACAGACTTAGAAACATGTCCAGCCTAAACTAAAAAATAAAATATTAATTAATAGTTTTTTTTAAACAAGTTTTTATTTAAATGCTATAAAAAAAAGAAAATAAATTAAATTAAATCAAACCCATCAAGTTATTATATTACACAATTTATATGATATAAAAGCTTGTTGCGAGATTTACCTGTATACATAAACAAGAATATAATATGTAACTTGATATTGACATAAGCACAGAATAAATAATAGTACTACGTACAGAAGTTGCACTCCTTTGATGTTGACTGCTTGCCGACGTTTTAATAGCCTACATAATAATTATTAATCAAATAAATTACGCACGCAAGCTAAATAAAACTTTATCGCTGCGCGCGAGTGTCCGTATTACTTTGCATCTTTTCCTTTTCCTACGTCACAACGGACTTTCAGTGGTTAGTAAGGGCTGTTAAAAGAGAAAAAAATACATTGTGAAATGGCAAGTAAATTACTTGGGTACCTATTCTGACTATGATCGACCATATTTCCACTACTATGTGAGTTCTGTGATGCCCAACGCATGCAACTTACGAGGCCTCACAAGGAATCGCGATGTTTGAATCGGAAGAAATAGCACAGAATAAATAATAGTACTACGTACAGAAGTTGCACTCGTTTGATGTTGTCTGCTTGCCAACGTTTTAATAGTCTACATAATTGTTATTAATACAGATAAATCGCGCACGCAAGCTGGATAAATCTTTATCGCTGCGCGCGAGTGTCCGTATTACTTTGCATTTTTTCCCCGTCTTACGTCACGACAGACTCTCCGTTGTTATTGAGGGCTGTTAATAAAGAGTAAAACATACCTACATTGTGAAATTACTAAATAAATAATATAAAGAGTAAAAAAATACATTGTATGTTAGGTGAAGTACATATTCTGATTATGATCGACCATATTTTCGTGAGTTCTGTGATGCCCAACGCATGCAACTTGCACGGCTATTCGTTGGGAATCGCGATATTTGGCTCGGAAGAAATAGGTAGATAGTGTAAACAACAAACAAACCCGAATTACGATTCCTAACAGAAATGTGATCGTATTCTACTTAGTTAAAAACTAAACAAAGTTTATATTTCAGTATTTTGTGTTATTATAACTTGAAATATTTTAATTACAAAAGACAAGTATAGGTATGTAAGTAGGTCCTTGGATAGTGAAGTAAATTTCAACTAACTTTTGTAATAAAGTACTTAGGTATTACTTCTAAAGTTAAATTATTACTTAATCCTTTTTTCGCTATAAGTACCTATCTCACAAAAAAAAAAGAAATATATTCACCTTTCATTATTTTGCGGTATAACTTAAAAAATGATATATCTGATCCTTTGTGGCTCATTAAGCATCCATCCATCCACGCAACAAATATAGTAGAAACGAAGTTTTGCCATTATAATTTATCAAATAGATAAGTAATATACATATTATATATTATTCTTAAATTACATTAAAACTTTTTCATCTATTTTATCCTACAATTAAATTTACTAAACACTAAACAACTATTTCGACGAGTATTTCAACAAGTATTTACAAAAAACTATTTACGTAAACAGCGTTAAAAAACTTTAACATTCAATCGCCTAGAACGCACTAGCCCCGACTTTTTAATAATTATTTTACACAGGTAGCAAGAGTGACAGAGGCCTGGAAATAGGTAGATAATGTAAACAACAAATAAACCCTAAATACGATTCGTAACAGAAATGTGATCGTATTCTACTTAGTTAAAATCTTCTAAAACAAGTTTTAATTTCAGTATTTTGTGTTATTATAACTTGAAATATTTTAATTGCAAAAGACAAGTATAGTTAACTTAGTAGGTACTTGGATTGTGAAGTAAATTTCAACTAACTTTTCTAATAAAGAACTTCGGTATTACTTCTTTAGTTAAAATATTACTCAATCCTTTTTTATCTATAAATATCTATCATTAAAAATATGTTTTTTTTTTTAAATAGGTTAGTTTCGCGACAAGCTTTTATATCATATAAATTGTATAATGTAATAAATTGGTGGGTTTTATTTAATTTAAAGTTTATTTTCTTCTTTTTATAGATTTAAATAAAAGAATGTTTTTAAAAATGTTTTCTTCCTATTTATTTATTTATTTTACGGATTTACTTTATGATAAATAATATAATGCGGCGTTATTTTGCTCCAATACATTATACTATAGATGTTAAAAATGAACTAATTAAGATTTGCGTGATAAAAACGCGGTTCTTAGCTAATTAATTTTTAGCGTCTTTAGATTTTACTTTATTTTAGTCTACCTCAAATAAAAAAAAAAACATTTGTAATATAACATACACAATATTATTTAAAAAAAGAACCCGTACGAAGTCTGTTCGCTTGTAATACATATAAATATTACATGGAATTAAAGCTTAAAAGATTTTTCGGAAAAGCGTTCACGGATAAATTATATTATATTGAATTTCGATAGAACGTTACATTCAAGCAATTGAAGCAAATTTTCCATTAGCAAAATTTCAAAGTGAGTTATTACGTATACATCCAAAATCATGACATCCTGGTAAGTTTCTAGCTTTCAACTTTTATGCTATTAGGACTGAGCTTTCCCATACTACCTACCCAGTTTCTAGGCTTCTACTATCATATAATTTATATCAGTAAGAATTTTGTAGAGGTAGTTTAATGTAACAGGTCCATAGAGTATGTGCATGTTATTTACATATTATTAAATAATTAAAAAATACTTATTTGTATTTCCAGAATTATGTGAAGTTTCAAGCAAAAAGGCGCAATTTTTAAAAGAACTGTACTGGTTACAAGAAAGCTGGTTCTTTTATTGACCAATGGAAAGTATAACCATTTAGTTAGGATACGCAGAGAGTGAGCTTGACACTATATTGCAAAGCTATTTGATAACTATTATTTAAGTTTTTCTCATTGTTTTAAAATTTTGTATACTTATGCAAATAAATAAATACATGTTAAATGCTGACAAGTTCACATAATTAGTCGCTTTAAATTTAAGATCTCTTAAAAATATTAAACTAAAAACTAGTAAATTATAAAATTTATTAAATTCCCGTAAGCATAATCCCATAGATTGCAAATGCTAATAAAATAAAAGAATATTCAGAAAACTAAAATAAACATAAACACGTCATTTTAAATAAATATTAATATTAAAATATAACAACAGTACAAGAAGCAAAATTAATTTTCAGTGTTACGTGACAAAATCACCAAATCGTCTGTGACATTGAAAGACAAAATCTCATGGATGTCTGTCTGTGTTTTAATGTCACAGACGTATCCTCGGCAACTATTTTATGTAGATAAAAGCAGTTATAAAATATTTTTAGTGCAGATAAAAGGAGTAGTAACTTTTTTAGAGATTTTGAAGGACAAACACAAAAAATTAAAATCTATTAATATGTGTTTAATTGTATTTCTTCTCATATTATAAATGAACATACTAGTGACTTAACAGAATAAATAGTTAATTTAAAATTCTCGTTTACTCGGTCAAGATCTAAGAAACAGATTTTTTATTTTAGTATAGAAAATGTGCGTCATGTGGTCCGTTTTCCCAATGTGCCTGTGACATAAACAGTTAATAATAATGTTAGTATCCAGATATTTTTGATAAAAGTTTTGTTATGTCTTTTTGATTGTCCATCTATTATTCAAGATCTATTGTGGGTTACATGATTCTACTCAATTATAACTCAATGTTTAGTAGTTAATTTATATACTTTTTATAGAATAAAGGTGACAAACGGGCACATAGTCCATCTGATGGTAAATAGATACTGTGACCAATATACATCCACATCTATCCTCGATTAAGAATCAAAATGCAGATGCGTTTTCACTCTTTTGGACTAAGATGGAATGAATCGTTTCCAGTAAAAAGGGCCTCCGGTTCTCTACACGCACCATACGAAACACAGCAGAATTAAGCTGCTATTTTACGCGGGAATTTGTAAGAACACGGTACTTCACTTGTCGAGCAGATCCATTCCTTCTACAACCATAACATAGCTGCAGCAGGTAGCCACGTCACACAGCCACTTACTGTTAAGGAATGAACCAGAAAACTAAACAACTGCTATTCGATATTCTTTCATAATTGAAGATTTAATTAATGAGGACACTTTTAATTAACGCTTTTTTCTTTTAAGTTAGAGACTGCACTAAACGCATTGTGCATGAGCAGATCTACTGCTCTAGTTTTCATAAGTCCTAAGGCTTTATGACCATTGACACTGGTTCCTAATAAGTAAAAAAGCTCCAGCCCATGATCATGATCATCGAAATGTCGGGAATAAATTATATAATAAGGAAAAACGATTTTTGTTTATTTAAAGTAAAAAAAAAACATAAAAAACGTGTGTGTGTGTGTACTTATGTACACACGTAGGAAGTTATACTTCTTTAGCGTAAGAAAACAAAATAATAACTAAAAATTATTTAAGATCCTGGTGACAATTAATTGACGGCCCCGTGGTGCAGTGGCTTAGCAATGAGTTACAGCGCTGAGGGCGCGGGTTCCATTCCCGCACGGAACAAGTATTTGTATGGCCTACAAATAATTGTTCTGGGTCTGGATGTTTGTACTTGTGAAATCTTTGTATGTAAGCTGCCCCCGCATTACAGGAGAAAATCCTAATGTGGAGGTAACCTTTAAAAAAAATGTTTTTTATTAACATTTTTAAACTTTATATTTACTCTTAATATTGTTTCACAAAATAAACATACATCAATCACGTCTTTTGATGGGTAAATTTAACCTCTTTTATCTTTATAAAGATATAAATAAATATATTAACGATTTTACATCATTATGCTGAGAATGCAAAACTGCGATACAATCTCCACACTTAAGTTTGTTTTACAAAACTCTTCCTCTCTGTCCACCTTTAATATATTGCAAAACAATTTTTTTTTCTTATGCGCATGGAAAGAAAATCACTTAATGCTAATATACTTGAAGTGGCAGAGAATTTGTGTTTTATAAATATAATATATATGTTGAATTTTTTTAGATCCTATACTTTCTTTTGAGAATGTCCATATTTTTACTTTTTTTGTCAATTGTTCTTCTCTTGAATTAAGATATTGTTTTTAACCGTTCCCTCTTTCTTGCTGTCACTTCAATACCACTGATTGATGTAGTATAAGCAAATAAGCTAGGTGCAGGTTCAATATCGCTGTGATGATATGTAGATGAGATACCTGGAAGATGAAGATCAACCTGGAATTTAAACAAATTAAATAGACAAGGCCGACTTATTTCACATAACTTATGTAATGCAAGGGCAATCTAACATATAATCTAGTTTAACAATAGTATATAGAAGAATAATTCAACTTTTATACAATTATTTTGTCTTTACAATTCTTAATATATGCACTAAGATATTAAGAACATCATTTTATTGTTATGAATGTAATATTATACAAAATATACGAACTATATATTTTGAAACACCCATTTTCAGTAGAATAGGTTACAGGTTCCATTATTTATTCCACTGTCTTTTAGAGAGGAATGTCAGATGATTTGAATTATCATACTGCCTTAGATCGAACGCTCTCATTGGTATACCATTTAAACACCCTATATTATAATGTCACAAAATCAAAAAATCTTATGAACTACTTTTTACTAAATCGTTGTCATCCACCTCCAAATAATTGTTGCTCTTATATTATATACTCTTACAAACACGATTTAAATGCCTTTTTTTATTACATTTTTAACAAAAATAATTCGCATATCGACATTTTTCTTTAGTATGGTTCCTATATCCACAATTTTTCTGTAGTTTGACGAATATAATTTTCTTGGGCTCGTAAAGCGAAAACGAGTTACGCTGCCGCTGATGATATGGCTAGGCCCTCATCTTGCAATGAACTTTGAACTGCAACTCGAGCACATCGCCAAGCTATCGATGTTTTCACTAAAAAACTTTTCTTTTTCCTCGGCATTCGCCAATCCTAGCACAAACTTGTCTCATAATGCCATCTCGAGTTCTATTTTAAAACCACAAAACCGTGCAAGATGGCGAACCCGGGCCGCCCATTCAGTTAAGTTTTCGCCTGGTCTTTGTTCCGCTTTATAAAAAAGATGTCTCTCCGCAAACATACATTTCTTTGAGGTAAACTGGTTGTCAATCTTTTCAATAAGAGTCTTATAAGCTAAGTCTTCTAGTTTTAACGGAAAAACTAAATCGCTTACTAGGCGATATATATCTTCTGCTAATGACGTGACCAAAAAAGCTCTTCTCATAACTCCTGCTTTGTCAGTGTCGTCATGATAATCATTTGCCATACAGAACTGAACAAATCGACTCTTAAAAATATCCCACTCATGCATGTGGTGATCGAATGTGATTTTGTTGCCGAACAACACACTTCCTTTATTTGACATTATTTATTTGTAACTATTTAACTTTATTGCACTCAATAATGCGTGAATAAGGTCCTCGTCGAAAAATATGTGTGTATTTATGGGAATTTCACCACTAAAACACAAATGAAATTTGTACCTATTATTGAATGACAATACAACTGTCAGGTCTTAGTTTTTCATAAGCATATAATATGGCTTATGAAAAAACTAAGTCTACAATAAAGTATCTAAACTAACTCTACAATAATATAAACAAAACACGTGTTGTAGATTCATATATATTTGAATAACTACCTTAAATATAGTTATCAGTTCCCACGAAAACTTGAGAGACAATTACCCACTGAAGTTGTTGCTTTTAGATGTCAGTGTGGGCGCACATCGTAACAACTTCATGGTGTCGATTTTAGGTGTCGGTGTGCGCGCGCATCGTAAAAATTCACTCTCATCATTTTTCCCAAACGCCCCAAAAGAAGTTTAACTTCAAAACCTACATTAATGCTTAAATTATGGAGGAAGTTGGCAGCGTTTCAACCCCGTGCCTCGGAAAGCACGTAAAGCCGTTAGTCCTGCGCCTGATCTTTCGCCGGTCGAGTCGATTTACCATCCCATCGGACTATGAGAGTGATAGAATAGAAAGTGCACTTTTGCTTGCGCATACACATGGATACTATAATCTTGTCCTGCGCACAAGGCTAGTTTCCGTTGAGACTAGGCATCATGATCGAAATTTGGTATGAAGGACTTTATTATTATGTATAATATAAATCATATTTAATAATGCGATGTTACTCATTGTTATTAGATTCTTAAAATTTACCTAGACATAACCTTATCAATATTCTCTAAGCGCGCTTGATTTGTGGTTTCCAGTAATGAGAATGCACATACAATAATACAAGGTGGCCCATAAGTCGTTAGAAATGTAAATTTCGAATAAAATACAAAAGGCGCGCATGAGTGGCGCGCGGTGCGGGGAGTACCGATGGTTTCTGGGAATTCAGTCGCCATGGAGTGTTTCACCGGTGCGGACCGTGCATTTTGTGCGCGAGTTTTATCGAAACAATGATTCGGCTACATTGCGCGGCGTAAATTTCGAGAATATCAGAATTTACGCAACTTTAAAGACATTCCAAGTGTTCAAACGATTAAGAACTGGGTTATTAAGTTCGAAGAGAGTGGTTCAACGTTGAATAAACAACGGTCAGGTCGACCAAGGACATCACGGACGGAAGAAAACATCGATGTAGTGAAACACTCAATTCGTGAAAATCCTACCCAGTCTACTCGTAAGCGTTCCAGTGCATTAAACCTACCCAGAACATCGTTACAGCGAATTTTAAAGAAAGATTTACATCTTCACCCTTACAAGATTCAGATAGTACAGGAATTAAAAGATACTGACACTATCCACAGACTAAATTTCGCAAATGAAATGTTGAACCGCTTTACTTCGTTTAATAACGTGTTATTCTCTGATGAGGCTCACTTTTACATCAACGGCCATGTCAATAAGCAAAATTGTCGCTACTGGAGTTGCAAAAATCCAAATCGCAAACATCAAAAGCCCTTACATAGCCCTAAAGTGACAGTTTGGGCGGCTATGTCAGCGCATGGCATTATAGGCCTCATTTTTTTGAGGACGGCAGAGGCCGCGCTTACTGTTACTTCACAACGGTATGTAGCTATGATCCAGGACTTTTACACCAGAGTTGCAGAATTTTCCAGGCTTCAATACGCGGACCTGGTTTCAACAAGATGGAGCAACTGCCCATACCTCTAACGTCGCTATGCCGGTCGTCCGTCAACTTTTCCTAATAAAGTGATCTCGAAGAGGAGATATTCCTTGGCCACCACGTAGTCCAGATCTGACCCCAATGGACTTTTTCTTATGGGGTTATCTTAAGACTAAAGTACGAAACCAACCCGCGGTCAATTGACGTCCTGAAAGAAAATATCCAAAGAGAAATGGCAAACATTACAGAGCTTACTTGCCGCGCAGTGATGGATAATTTTAAACATCGCTTACAGGAGTGCCGCGATCGTAACGGATTACATTTAGATGATGTAATTTTCAAAAATAATTCCCATTTTATAGGATTATGAAAAAATAAAACCTTTTCATAATGTCATTAGTTTTTAAATTATTTTTTACATTTCAAAGGACTTATGGACCACCTTTATTATTAATGGCTTATTGAAGCCCACGATCTTCTTAACGAATATTTAACGACATTCGGTGTTGATTTATGTTTTCAGTGGAACGGATTTTATCCTCTAAATGAAGATGTTTTTGTAACTTTTATTATTTATTTATTTATTTATTTATTACAAGATCCACAGCACTAATTACAATGTAAATGAACTTAAGAAATAAACTTACAGCCAATAACGGATCTACTTTATACATTTTTTAACTTATATTAATCGACCGACAATCAATAAGTTTGAGCCACAAAAACATACTAATTTTAGAATTAAAAACGGTGCGTCTCTCTCTCTCTCTGATCTGTGTGTCGTGTATGGTGTGTGTATGTGTGTGTGTGTGTGTGTATGTGTGTGTGTGTATGTGTGTGTGTGCAATATACATATTAACCATTTCCTTCAAGTACTTCAAGAACTTCCCTTTTAAACACATTATTACTGCTATGAAAAATGTCAGTAACATTAAATTGGTTATTAAAAGTTCTATGCAATCGACTGACCAATGCGTTTTGTGCGTAATTTGTTTTTGATCGTTACAGCAAATAATTTTGTGTGTCTCGTTCTAACTTTCGGGGCGCAGAAACTCAGTATTTTGGTTGATAGTTCAGGCTATCTATATATCCGTTGCATATTCCGTGTAAAAGGACATGTCAGCAAGTACACGCCTATTTTTGAGAGTTGTGAGATTATAATAATGGCAGGATTCATCATAGTTTTAAAATGGCAATGCGACCGATAATTTAAGTGTTTTATGAATTTTTCTTGCATTTTCCAAATCTTGAGTATAAATGATATACTGAGGGTTCCAAATTATGCTACAGTATTCTAGGATGCTCTAACATAAGCGTAATATAGTACTTTTAGGCAACCTATGTCTGAGAAGGGACGACTAACACGCAATACGAAACCCAGGCTTCTGTACGCTTTGTTTTCAATAATTTATGTATGATCAGAAAATGTCAATTTGCAATCAATGTGAACACCTAGATCCCTAACACAAGCCGATTTTGCAATTTTAACATTATTAATATAGTATTCAAAATTGATTGGATGTTTCTTGCGAGTAAACGAGATAAAAGAACATTTATTTATATTTATTCCAATTCGATTATCAGTACAATATTGTTCTAGATGGTTAATATCAGCTTGTAGGCCAGTATAATCCATATCATTTTTAATTTTCATAAATATTTTGTTGTTATCAGCGTACATAGGGATCGAGCGTGTTCGAAGCAAGCACCTATGTCGTACAAATATGAAGCGTACAGAAGTGGTCCCAGATTGGATCCTCGTGGGACGCCGGAAGGTATCGCAATAAAGTCTGAGCAAAATCCTCCTATAACGACAGCTTGAGATCGATTGCAACAGATTCCATCCATCTCAGCAAGCTACCCCGGATACCAAGTTCATAAAGTTTACGTAAAGAATAATGTGATCCACACGGTCAAACGCCTTCTCAAAACGTGTAAATCACATCAACCTGAGACCCACCATCCATGTTACTTAATACGTAATCGATAAATTCTCCCAGATTGGTAGCTGTGGACCGACCCTTCATGAACCCATGCTGCTCTATTGGTATTGAGGCAGATATTACAGGATAGATAATTTATGTACGACCCTCTCGAACACTTTGCTCAACACGTTAAGTATAGATATAGGTCGGTAATTTTCAACTGAAGTCCTCAATCCTTTTTTATGAATTGGCACTATATGGGCCTTTTTCCAGATATTAGGAAAGTATCCATCTTGAAGACACCTGATGAAGACCAATGACACAGGACCCGATAGAGATTTAGCACATTGAACGAAGAATACCGGTGGAATACCGTCGCAACCAGCTCCCTTTTTGACGTCAAGATTTTTAAGCATTTCATAAGTACACTCTTCAGTAACATTAATGTCATGTAAAGTATCAGATCTGGAAGTTTCATTTATTAAGTTAGCTGGGTATTGATTCCCTGGTTCACAGAAGTTTCTCTCAAAAAACTTGCTGAATGCGAAACAGATATCCGATGGTGCATTTAACACATTCTGATCAAAGGTCATTTGTTGGGGATAAGAGGAGCCTACTTTTCTCTTGGACTTTATATAAGACCAAAAATATTTTGGATTAGTCTTAATTTTTGCGTGAAACCAATGAATGATTGATAGCATTCGGTCTGTAGTTTCTTAATATTCCGTCTGAGATAGCTAAAATGTGCGTAATCAATCGGGTTTCTATGACGCTTCCAATTCACATGAGTCCTAACTTTTTCTTTAATTAATTTTATTAACGCTTTATTATACCAAACTGGGTAAATGTAGGTACTTGAGCAACGAACTTGTGGTACGAAAGTTTGTATTATATTATTTAAAATCGAGTAAAATATCGTTAATATGTGCTCTATGTTACTATTTTCGAGTAAAAAACTCCAGTCCTGATTTCTAAGCGATTCGTTGATACTATCAAAGTCAGCTCGTTTATATTGATATTTAGTGCGAGATTGAGGTTTAATTGAAGGGACTAGAATATCGGAAGCTACAATAGAAAGAGTCGGATGTAGAGGATCTTCCTTTACTAAAGGCGTCGTAGATTTCTTTATGGTGACGGACGAATCAGAGTAAATTAGGTCCAATGTATTATTACATTTGTTAGTGTAATTGTTAAACTGTGACAAACCAAGAAAGGAAGACTGAGTGACAAAACTCGATGCAGCATTCTGAAGCTCGATAGAGCCCTTCCTCAGAATTATTGGTTCCCCATATTGCCAGTCAATGATAGGAAGGTTAAAGTCGCCCGCAATTAAAAAGTGATCATTGCAGTTTTGGCTTTTGATTTCAGAGAGTTGATTCATAAATATGTGCAATCTTGATGGAATTTGATCATTGGGTGGAATATACACTGTAGCATTAGAAACGGTAAACACAAAAAGTACTTATAATATTTACGCATAATGAAATTTAATAGGAATATATAATAATATATAATAAACTTTATTTATATTAAAGTGATTGTAGTACATGGGTGGGACAATAAATCGTTTGTACTATCTATAAAATATGATCTTCAATCTAGAGGACGTAGCTCTGCACTCCTAGCTAGGGTACAGAATAACCTGTATTAAGGAGTAACACTCTCAATCCCCATAATATAATATGGCTTTGATTTATTATTATAAAATACTTTTTGATATATTAGATGATTCTAGTAAAGACTGTTTTTCTCTATATTTTTTTATTTCTATTTTTAATCCTATTTTTCTTAATACGTAGTAGAGCCGTGCTGCAGCTATGTTATTGTTGTAGCACGAATGGGTTGGCTCGAACGGAAAAGGACCACGATATCACAGAATACCTGCGTGAAATAGCAGCTTAATACTGCTGTGTTTCGTATGGTGAGTGTAGAGAACCGGAGATCCATTTTACTGGATACAATGCATTCTATTTTAGTCTTCAGGGGTGAAAACGCATCTGCATTTCAGTTCTTAATTGAGGATAAATATATATGTCTGGGCTACAGGATTAGGTGGACTATGTGCTCGTTTGTCACCCATATTCAAAATAATTACAAAATACTTTTTGATACATATGATGATTCTGGTAAAGATGGTTTTTCTTCTACTCTATCAACCGTAACAGTACACTTGAAAATGAACCTGTTCCATAATAAGGTTTTAGTTATAAGTGGTTTAGCAATGAGTTGTGGCGCTAAGGGCAGTGGATTCGAATTTTGCACAGGTCAAGTATTTGTATGGCCTACACATAATATTCCGGGTCGGGATGTCCTCGTGAAAATGTATGTAAACCACCTCCACGAAACAGGAGAAAATCCAAGTAACGGGGTAAGGTTTTAAAAAAAAACACTAATGATAAATAGCAATACCAATGGCTGGCTGAGGAGCACTGAAAACATGGTAAAATAGCAGCGACTGGCTGAGAAAATCCGACAAATAAGGCAGCAGCAGCAGGTACTTATCATCCCGCTGATTCTCTCTACCACGGGAATGATTCCTAAATCCCTTACTAAGAATTTAGCGAAGCTGGGTATCTCAGTGAGAGTGAGGAACAAAACACAGAAAACCGTAATCTTGGATACGACAGCAATCGTGCGTCGATACCTATCAATTTAAAAAAAGGTCGGGATCTTGCGACCAAACGATGCCGCTACTAAAACAAGAAAAGGAGTGCTAAAGAAAGTTACCGTTACGGTTACAGCCTATTAAAGTCCTCTGCTAAATCTAGGCCGCCCCCATATATTACCTCATAGGGATATTTGCCATAGTTGCCACGCTTGGCAAGCGGGTTGACACCCGCAGTTTTTTATTTTTAGTCGTTATTAGGAAGCTGCTGCCCATCTCCTGATTTGTTTCCCTCTTTCGCCTCTTACGACACCCACGGTGTGATTTGGGGTAGTGGATATTCTTACACCGCCACTACAAGCTTAAGAAAGTGTCTATAATAAATAGGTAGGACGATTCATCATTATCACAATGCAGATTGGCAACCCCCGCTACTGAAACCTTTCACCCTGATCCCCGTGACTGTTACGGGTACTAAAAATTCTAGTGCGGTCACAAATCTGCCTGCCGCACATGGCGATTACCGTTACCGTTACAGCCTTTTAAAGTCCACTGCTGAACATAGGCCTCGATGATATCAACTTTTTTGCCTGATATGGCAATATATGGGGGGATATTTTTCATAGTTACAACGCTTGGCAAGCGGGTAGGCAACTGCAGTTTTTAAGTCGTTATTAGAAAGACGCCTCTGCCCACGTCCGGATTTGTATCCCCCCTGTCGCCTCTTACGACATCAACGGGATGATATGGGGTGGACATTCTTACACCGCCACTACACGGTATCTTGGCGATTATGGTAAATATTTTCACTATAGTATAATAATAAAGTAATTGCCTTTATACGTTCCACTGCTGTATTCAAGCCTTTTGTAATTTCGGAGTGAGTTTAAGGACCAAAAGTGGCCTTCAAAAGTAAGTTAATACAGTAATACATTTTTGTATCGACAGATGATGGAATAACTCTAAGAATATTATAAAATATGATTTATGCAGTAAATTACCTATGTCGTGTTTAATATATTTTGTTTCGGGATTTTGATAAATTGCAAGTGATTTATATCGTTCATTGTTACACAGTACCACATGACCCTATGTATTGTTTGGAGCAATTAGGCTGTGAGTACGATAACAATGGTGGATGTTTTACCCTCGCACCGTCCCGAAATTCGAAACTGTGCTCGTATTTCTTTTAAAATAAAGATGATAAACGAACGTATAGTCCACCTGATGGTAAAAGGATGCTGTGGCATATAGACATCTACATCTATCCTCGATAAAAAATAAAAATGAATATGTGTTGTGTACCTGTGGAATAAGATGGAATGCGTTGTTCCCAGTTAAAATGTACTACGGTTCTCTACACTCACCCAACGAAACAAAGCAGTATTAAGCTTAACCCGGCACGCTTCTCTAATAATGTTTTATTTTTATTTTTCCGGCATGCAAGTACTTCCAGATGTTTTCTTGCAACCGCAGAGCACGTGGTAAATCAACACTAAAAATTACAATTATCAACTTCATTGGTGCCAACAGGAATCGAAGCTGGGTATTTGCGTACGGAAAACACTTAGTCCTTGAGTTACCACGGCTTTACGTCTATTAATAAGTAAATATGGCATAGTTGTATCCAAAGAAAATTCATCATTCCACGTCTTTTTATGGGCTTCGTAATAGGTGACTATGGAAACGGCAAAGAAGACTTTTTTAGAGAATAAGGATGACAAACAAGCACACAGTCTACCTGATGGTGGATACTGTAGCCCATAGACATCTATATTTATCTTCAATTAAGATTCCAAATTCAGATGCGTTGTCATCCCTGAGGGTTAGGATGGAATACCTCGTTTCCAATAAAAAGGGTCGCAGGTTCTCTACCTCCTGCACAGCAGCATTAAGCTGCTACGCAGTATTTTATACTCTATGAAATCGTGGTCCTTCTCTGCTCGAGCTGACCCATTCGTGCTACAACCATAATAAAGCTGCAGCGTGACTCTACCACGTATAAAGTCTCGCGTGTGCAAATAGGCCAGGTGAAATATATTCGTGTGAAACATCTAGAACTAGCATCGTCACTCCACCTGCTAAGCGTGGCAATCATTAAGTCAAGTCCTCCCTACAACGGGAGAGGCTCCCGTACAGATATGGTCTTCGGGAAGATGATGAAGAAGAAGGCCATAATTGATGCGAATTACTGATTTATTTTTAATTATGATATTTACGCAATTTTACACAGCACAGTAAATAAACTAATTTTACGGAATGTGTGTGAATGTTTTTTTATTTATTTATTTATTTTTATACTCTCTACTTCCATCGTGTGTGTGGGACACCAGCTGGTATGAAACAAAAGGTATTCAACGACCTGATGACAAAACTAATCTAAGCTACTTTGGTCAGATCCACGAACTACAAGTCTTACAGTGATATTCCTCCACCAGCTTTTTCCTGAAAAATAGAGGTCTTCAACTCCACTGAAGGAAAGGTTATAAAGTTTATACTAGGTAAAAACCCAAGAAATACGTGATAGAGCCAAGCTGCAGCTATATTAATGAGGGCTAATAATTTTCTGCTCACCAGATGCTGCTAGTATACATTGAGGTAAAGTTTTTTGTTACACAATGTAATTTAATTGAGAAGTTGTTTTTTAATAAAAGTTTATCAGTTTCTAGAGTATTTTATTAATACACAAAACAAGCATCAGTGGTTTGCTCTGTAATTTTTTGCACATTTTAACTTTAAAAAAAAAAGTCTACTTTTATGAATATTTGTGGTTTGGTTTATTTATTTTTAATGTTATTAATATAAAATATAGCTAATAGTACAGAAAGCAACAGAAACAGAAATAACTTTTACGTTTTCCAAACAAATTAACTTCCCCGCTATGAAATCTGTCAAATATTATACCTCACTTTCTAGTGGCGCCGCCCTGGTGGCAGAAAAAGTCGTGGATGCCCTCATTGTATAGTTGTAGCACGACTGGGTTGGCTCGACCGGGGTAGGACCACGCTCTCACAGTATACCAGTGTGAAACACAGTGCATGCACTGTTTATTGGCGGCAAAAATACGTAACAGGGTGGTACTTATCCAGACGAGCTTAGCCAAAGCTGAAAAGGAGTCCTACCACCTAGAAAGTACCTTGTTAAATTACAAACTTTCGGAGTTAATCAGTGACTGATTTTCAGTGTTTAATTTAGATAAGTGCTTAATTACCAAAGTTATTTAACATGATATCATTAAATAAAAGGCCAAATTGCGAAGGTAATTTGGTTTGCGGAACTAACTCCGATTTAACTATCTCTATTTTCATAGAATAGAATAGAAAAGAACCATTTTTATTCAATATAGGTTACAATACACAATACTTATTGAAAGTCATTTTTTACTTTTACCACTGGTTCGCAAAAAAACCTCTGTCCTGAGAAGAAACAGCAAATAGGCGGACCTTTAAAAAAGCACAATTTACAATATAATATTTTATACAATTGTTATGAAAACATTTAGAAAAAGCATGGTAGCGATCACCTCATTCCCAGGGGTTATTATCAGTCATGTACTCTTTGTGTATAATAACCCTTACTAGACAATTTTTGCTTAATAAGTTATTTAAACTTTTTGATAGATAAGGTCTGCATATTTTCTGGGACTTTGTTGTAAAAGCGTATACATTGCACCATAAAGGAGTTACTGACTCTTTGGAGTCGAGTTACTGTTATAACTAACTTATGCTTGTTCCTAGTATTTACAGAATGTACATCAATATTTTTAATAAAACTATTTTTGTTTTTGTGTACATACATTAAATTCTCGTAAATATATTGAGGGGCCAAAGTTAATTTCTTTAAATTTTTCTCTAAGGGATTCCTTCGGACCTAGGTTATAAATTGCTCTTATGGCTCTCTTTTGCAAAACAAAGATAGTTTTAATGTCAGTCGTGTTACCCCATAGCAAGATTCCATATAGCATTATTCACTTCGTCATATTTCAATAATTACCTTTTTAGTCGGAAAGTCAACGAAGTATCATCAGCAAATAATACTATATCATGGTTATTCCCTACCAAGTTAGGTAAGTCATTAATATAAACTAAGAACAGAAAGGGATCATGAACTAAGCCCTGAGGAACACCCATAGATACTAACGATCCGGAAGAACTGCATCCATTAATGACAACTGTTTGCGTTCTATTATTTAGATATGACATAATAAGTTTTAGTTCTATGTTTTTTACACCATAATGATGTAGCTTCCTGATTTATGTCTCATGGTGAACACAGTCAAAAACCTTGCAAAGATCACAAAATATACCCAAAGCAACTTCTGAATTTTCCCACGCACAAGAAATATGTTTGATTAGCTCAATACCATTTCATTGTAAAGGTCATATAACTTTTGTCTACTCCTATGGATTCCTACTGTCGCCCACTCATTAAGCGATTGTTTAAAGAGAGTGTTTTAGAAGTAAATGTTTTATTTAATTCAAGACTTATTAGTTTAAATAATGATCCATATAAATAGTTAGTATTGTTTTTATAGTGAAGAAAAGGCAGCTTTTTCACTATACTACTTCTAAATCTCTCTAAGTGATGTTCATTTATTGGAACAAGCACAACTTTCTTTAATTTCTGTTTTTTGTGCATGTAAGGTAGCGAGACTAACTGTCCACAGTGATCAGAACTTAAATTTTGAATAATTAATTTTTGTAAGGGCTCAACATCAGTAAAAATATTATCTATACAAGTTGCACTAGGCCCTGCAATACGTGTTGGCTCAAAGAACGAATTAACAAGGTTGTATGATTTGAGCAATGATCTAAACTTAATACTCATGGAAGAAGTTTTAAGGAGATTGATAATAAAGTCTCCACATATGACGACAGATTTATTCTGTTTATTAAGTTTAAGCAAAACTTCCTCCATTATTTTTTCAAAACAATTATACATAGAATGTGGGGGTCTGTAAACACTGACAACAATGAAGTGCTCGAACTCAACACATGCCATTTCTACAGTTTGCTCAACTGAGAGGCTCAAAATATCCTTACGTTCTTTACCTATTAAAATTTTACTAGCTATTATTAAGGAGCCACCGCGTAAATTTTTTCTCTGTTAAACCAACTGACCACCTGGTGTTTACTGAAATTAAACATATTATAGTTATAATCTTTTAACCAATGTTAAGTTATACAAAAAATATGTATGTTGTTACTATTTAAAAACAATTAAAGAAAGAATTGTTTTTAAATAGTAACAAATCAAAATATGCAAGGCATGTTGGGCAAAGGCCCAACATGCCTTGCATATTTTGATGCACCAGGTGTATACAATTTTTATGATTGTTTTATGAGAAATTATACAATTAACTATTTGTGGGCTACATTCTGGATAATTTAAATCGTTAATATGATTGCTAAAGATTACCTCTATTGTCTCATTTTCTAATATAAATTACTTGGAACTGATTCCAAATTTAATGTAAAGTCATTATACTGCTCAATACAAGCAGATGTCTGGGTAGCCAAATCCTTGGCTGAGTTAAAATATAAATAATAAGTAATACCTAAAATACCTATCTCTTGTTAAAAACTTCTTAGTTAAATTATTATATATCAATGAAATGAAATTTATCATTATTATTCTTACAATTAAATATCGAATTTAAATTATTGTTACATGTCAAATTATGCATGAATAAATTTAAACTAAATGAGGATAAAACATATGAGGATAACTTTCCAATCGATTATCGTACGTATTGATGAGATTTTGATGAAAAATAATTTCAATATTAAATAGTAAAAACAATTTATTACCGCTATTACTAAGTTTTAGTATGTAAATATTATGTATTAAAAGCTTCAGTAATATAGGTAGAGCTGAACGTTCCGCTGCTGGGCATCGGCGTCTTATTTCTAAGAGGGTTATCCTCAATTTTGAGGGCTCCGTGGCGCAAAGGCTTAGCAATGAGTTGCAGCGCTAAGGGCCGCGGGTTCGAATCCCGCACGGAACAAGTATTTGTATGGCCTGACTACAAATAATTCTTCCGGGTCTGGATGTTTGTCCTTGTGAAATTTATGTATGTCAACTACCCACCACGATACAGGAGAAAATCCCAGGGAGAAGGAGGTGAAGTTTAAAAAAATAAATAAAAAAACTCGGTTTGTGCAATTTATTATATTAAATATCTTCTATGGGGTCGGTTGATTTTGCTTTGAACTTCGTAGTTAACCTCAGTAGTATTTGCCTATAACCAAATAGTATTCAAATTGTATTCAATTTTCATTGCTTAGGACGATTGGTTGGCGGCAAGTTAGATTAATACGGGCCATTTTACTCTAGTACAGATGTGTTACAAATGCAATCGGTAATTATTTAGTTTCTTATTTATATTCCATTCACGATTAGTATGTAACAGTGAACTGCCTTGTTGATCTAGTGGTGCAACTGCAGATCATGTGATCCCAGGTTTGATTCCCAAGATACATCAAAGTCAGTTATTGGGTTTTTCTGTCAAGAAATTCTCAGTAATAGCTCCGAGTCAGGAAGTTGGCGGTGTTTCACCCCCGTGCCTCGAGAGTACGAGGAACCGTTGGTCCTACGTCTGATCTCTCTTCAGTTATGTCGGATATGGCCGTCTGCTTAGAGAGTGACATTATTATGTAACAGTTCACCGCTGGACATGAGCCTCATAAAAATTCCACTTCGGAACATCGCTGAACAAAGAGAGCAATTAGATTATCTATATTTATACAAAATACTCGATACTAATATTATTAACATCCATCCACCAAATCCATTACAGCCTATAAAAATCCACCGTTGAACATATGCCTCCCCCATAGATTGCCTCATATTGCCATAGTTGCCATGTTTGGCAGTTGTATGTATGTAACTTGATATTAAAATAAGTGGGTAATAAGTGGGTGGTTACAAAAGGCTGGTTCTTTTATTGACCAATGGAAAGTATAACCATTTAGTTAGGATACGCAGAGAGTGAGCTTGACACTATATTGCAAAGCTATTTGATAACTTTTATTTAAGTTTTTCTCATTGTTTTAAAATTTTGTATGCTTATCCATATAAATAAATACATGTTAAATTCTGACGAGTTCACATGATTAGTCGCTTTAAATTTAAGATCTCTTTAAAATATTAAACTAAAAACTAGTAAATTATAAAAATTATTAAATTCCCGTTAGCATAAACCCATAGATTGCAAATGCTAATAAAATAAAAGAATATTCAGAAAACAAAAATAGACATAAACACGTGATTTTAAATAAATATTAATATTACAATATAACAATAGTACAAGAAGCAAAATTAATTATCAGTGTTACGTGACAAAATCACCAAATCGTCTGTGACATTGAAAGACAGAATCTCATGGATGTCTGTCTGTGTTTTAATGTCACCGACGTTTCCTCGGCAACTATTTTTTGTAGATAAAAGCAGTTATAAAAATATTTTTAGTGCAGATAAAAGGAGTAGTAACTTTTTTAGAGATTTTGAAGGATAACCACAAAAAATTAAAATCTATTAATATGTGTTTAAATTATATACAATAAGGGTGACGAATGAGCTTACGAATAGATGCTTTGACCTATATACATCTACATCTATCCTCGATTAAGAATCAAAATGCAGATGCGTTTTCACTCCTCTGGACTAAGATAGAATGAATCGTTTCCAGTAAAAAGGGTATCCGTTTCTCTACACGCACCACACGAAAAATAGCAGAATTAAGCTGCTATTTTAAGCGGGAATTCTGTGAGAACGTGGTTCTTTCCTTGTCGAGCAGATCCATTCCTGCTACAGCCACAACATAGCTGCAGCAGGTAGCCACGTCCCACAGCTACTTAGTGTTTAGGAATGAACCAGAAAACTAAACAACTGCTATTCGATATTCTTTCATAATTGAACATTTAATTAATGAGGACACAATTAATTAATCACGCTTTTTTCTTTTAAGTTAGAGACTGCACTAAGCGCATTGTGCATGAGCAGATCTACTGCTCTAGTTTTCATAAGTCCTAAGGCTTTATGACCATTGACACTGGTTCCTAATAAGTAAAAAATCTCCAGCCCATGATCATGATTGAAATGTCGGAAATTAATTATTTAATAAGTAAAAACGATGTTTGTTTATTTAAAGTAAAAAAACATAAAAACCGTGTGTGTGTGTGTACTTATGTACACACGAAGGAAGTTATACTTCTTTAGCTTAAGAAAACAAAATAATAACTAAAAATTATTTAAGATCCTGGTTATTTTCGATTCCCGCACGGAACAAGTATTTGTATGGCCTACAAATAACTGTTCTGGGTCTGAATGTTTGTACTTGTGAAATCTTTGTATGTAAGCTGCCCGCGCATTACAGGAGAAATTTCTAGTGTGGAGGTAACCTTTTTAATTTTTTTTTTGTTTTTATTAAGATTTTTAAACTTTATATTTACTCTTAATATTGTTTCACAAAATAAACATACATCCATCACGTCTTTTGATAGGTAAATTTAACCTCTTTTATCTTTATAAAGATATAAGTAAATATATTAACGATTTTACATCATTATGCTGAGAATGCAAAACTGCGATACAATCTCCACACTTAAGTTTGTTTTACAAAACTCTTCCTCTCTGTCCACCTTTAATATATTGCAAAACAATTTTTTTCTTCTTATGTGCGTGGAAATAAAATCACTAAATGCTAATATACTTGAAGTGGCAGAGAATTCGTGTTATATAAATATAATATATATGTTGAATTTTTTTAGATCCTATACTTTCTTTTGAACATGTCCATTTTTTTACTTTTTTGTCAATTGTTCTTCTCTTTAATTAAGATATTGTTTTTAACCTTTCCCTCTTTCTTGGTGTCACTTCAACACCACTGATTGATGTAGTATAAGCAAATAAGCTAGGTACAGGTTCAATATCTCTATACTGATATGTAGATGATCTACGTGGAAGATGAAGATCAGCCTGGAATTTAAACAAATTAAATAGACAAGGCAAACTTATTTCACATAACTTATGTAATGCAAGGGCAATCTAACATATAATCTAGTTTAACAATAGTATATAGAAGAATAATTCAACTTTTATACAATTATTTTGTCTACACAATTCTTAATATATGCACTAAGATATTAAGAACATCATTTTATTGTTATGAATGTAATATTATACAAAATATATGAACTATATATTTTGAAACAACCATTTTCAGCAGAATAGGTTACAGGTTGCATTATTTATTCCACTGTCTTTTAGAGAGGAATGTCAGATAATTTGAATTATCATACTGCCTTAGATCGACCGCTCTCATCGGTATACCATTTAAACACCCTATATTATAATGTCACAAAATCAAAAAATCGTATGAAATACTTTTTACTAAATCGTTGTCATCCACCTCCAAATAATTGTTGCTCTTATGTTATATACTCTTACAAACACGATTTAAATGCCTTTTTTTATTACATTTTTGACAAAAATAATTCGCATATCGACATTTTTCTTTAGTATGGTTCCTATATCCACAATTTTTCTGTAGTTTGACAAATAGAATTTTCTTGGGCTCGTAAGGCGAAAACGAGTTACGCTGCCGCTGATGATATGGCTAGTCCCTCATCTTGCAATGACCTTTGAACTGCAACTCGAGCACATAGCCAAGCTATCGATGTTTTCACTAAAAACCTTTTCTTTTTCCTCGGCATTCGCCAATCCTAGCACAAACTGGTCTCTTAATGCCGTCTCGAGTTCTATTTTAACAACTTCCCTGTCCGAGAAATAGTCACAATAGTTAAACAATTGAAATGTTCATATATGACTCATGGGACAGTGAAATGGTTAAAACCACAAAACTGTGCGAGATGGCGAACCCGGGTCACCCATTCAGTTAAGTCTTCGCCAGGTCTTTGTTCCGCTTTATAAAAAAGATATCTCTCCGCAAACATACATTTCTTTGAGGTAAACTGGTTGTCAATCTCTTCAATAAGAGTCTTATAAGCTAAGTCTTTTAGTTTTAACGGAAAAACTAAATCGCTTACTAGGCGATATAAATCTTCTGCTAATGACGTGACCAAAAAAAGCTCTTCTCATAGCTCCTGCTTTGTCAGTGTCGTCATGATAATCATTTGCCATACAGAACTGGACAAATCGACTCTTAAAAATATCCCACTCTTGCATGTGGTGATCGAATGTGAGGTTGTTGCCGAACAACACATTTCCTTTATTTGACATTATTTATTTGTAACTAATTAACTTTATTGCACTCAATAATGCGTGAATAAGGTCCTCGTCGAAAAATATGTGTGTATTTATGGGGATTTCACCACTAAAACACATGAAATTTATACCTAAGCCTATAATATGGCTTACATACTCTACAATAATATAAACAAAACACGTGTTGTAGATTCATATATATTTGAATAACTAGCTTAAATATAGTTATCAGTTCCCACAAAAATTTGAGAGGCAATTACCCACTGAAGTTGTTGCTTTTAGATGTCAGTGTGGGCGCACATCGTAACAACTTCATGGTGTCGTTTTTAGGTGTCGGTGTGCGCGCGCATCGTAAAACTTCACTCTCATAATTTTTCCCAAACGCCCCAAAAGAAGTTTAACTTCAAAACCTACATTAATGCTTAAATTATGGAGGAAGTTGGCAGCGTTTCAACCCCGTGCCTCGGAAAGCACGTAAAGCCGTTAGTCACAGAGTATCTTTTATAACCAAGGACCGTTAGTCCTGCGCCTGATCTTTCGCCGGTCGAGTCGATTTACCGTCCCATCGGACTATGAGAGTGATGGAATAGAAAGTGCACTTTTGCTTGCGCATACTCATGGATACTATAATCTTGTCCTGCGCACAAGGCTAGTTTCCGTTGAGGCTGGGCAACATGATCGAAATTTGGTATGAAGGACTTTATTATTATGTATAATATAAATCATATTTAATAATGCGATGTTACTCATTGTTATTAGATTCATAAAATTTACCTAGACATAACCTTATCAATATTCTCTAAGTGCGCTTGATTTGTGGTTTCTAGTAACGAGAATGTACATATACAATAATATTATTAATGTCTTTTTGAAGCCCACGATCTTTTTAACGAATATTTAACGTCATTCGGTGCTGATTTATGTTTTCAGTGGAATGGATTTTATCCTATAAATGAAGATGTTTTTGTAACTTTCATTAGGAAGGTAAAAACAAAAATTACTCATATTATTTACGCATAATGAAATTTAATAGGAATATATAATAATATATAATAAACTTTATTTATATTAAAGTGATTGTAGTACATGGGTGGGACATTAAATCGTTTGTACTATCTATAAAATATGATCTTCAATCTAGTGGATGTAGCTCTGCACTCCTAGCTAGGTTACAGAATAACCTGTATTAAGGAGTAACACTCTCACTCCCCATAATCTAATATGGCTTTGATTGATTATTATAAAATACTTTTTGATATATTAGATGATTCTAGCTAAGATGTTTTTTTTTATAATTTTTTTATTTCTAATTTTAATTCTATTTTTCTTAATAAGTTGTAGAGCCGTGCTGCAGCTATGTTATTGTTGTAGCGCGAATAGGTCGGCTCGAACGGAAAAGGACCAAGATATCAGATAATACCTGCATGAAATAGCAGCTTAATACTGCTGTGTTTCGTATGGTGAGTGTAGAGAACCGGAGACCCATTTTTACTGGATACAAGGCATTCTATTTTAGTCCTCGGGGGAGAAAACGTACTTGCATTTCAATTCTTAATCGAGGATAAATATATATGTCTGGGCTACAGGATTAGATGGACTATGTGCTCGTTTGTCACTTATATTCAAAAAAAAAAACAAAAGACTTTTTGATATATTCGATGATTCTTGAAAATATGGTTTTTCTTCTACTCTATCAACCGTAACAGTACCCTTGAAAATGAGCCTGTTCCATAATAAGGTTTTAGTTATAAGTGGTTTAGCAATGAGTTGCGGCGCTAAGCGCAGTGGATTCGAATTTCGCACGGGTTAAGTATTTGTATGGCCTACAAATAATTATTCCGGGTCGGGATGTCCTCGTGAAAATGTATATAGACCACCTCCACGAAACAGGAGAAAAACCAAGTAACCGGGTAAGGTTTTTAAAAAGAAACATTAATGATAAATAGCAATACCAATGGCTGGCTGAGGAGCACTGAAAACATGGTAAAATAGCAGCGACTGGCTGAGAAAATCCGACAAATAAGGCAGCAGCAGCAGGTACTTATCATCCCGCTGATTCTCTCTACCACGGGAATGGTTCCTAAATCCCTTACGAAGAATTTAGCGAAGCTGGGTATCTCAGTGAGAGTGAGAAACAAAACACAGAAAGCCGTAATCTTGGATACGTCAGCAATCGTGCGTCGATACCTATCAATTTAAAAAAAGGTCGGGATCTTGCGACCAAACGATGCCGCTACTAAAACAAGAAAAGGAGTGCTAAAGAAAGTTACCGTTACCGTTACAGCCTATTAAAGTCCACAGCTAAATCTAGGCCGCCCCCATATATCGCCTCATAGGGATATTTGCCATAGTTGCCACGCTTGGCAAGCGGGTTGACACACCCGCAGTTTTTTATTTTTAGTCGTTATTAGGAAGATGCTGCTGCCCATCTCCTGATTTGTTTCCCTCTGTCGCCTCTTACGACACCCACGGGGTGATTTGGGGTAGTGGATATTCTTACACCGCCACTACAAGCTTAAGAAAGTGTTTATAATAAATAGGTAGGACGATTCATCATTATCACAATGCAGATTGGTGACCGAAGCTACTTAAACCTTTCACGCTGATCCCCGTGACTGTTACGGGTACTAAAAATTCTAGTGCGGTGGTCATAAATCTGCCTGCCGCACATGGCGATTACCGTTACCGTTACAGCCTTTTAAAGTCCACTGCTGAACATAGGCCTCGATAATATCCTGATATGGCAATATATGGGGGGATATTTTCCATAGTTACAACGCTTGGCAAGCGGGTAGGCAGCTGCAGTTTTTTTAAATCGTTATTAGAAAGACGCTGCGGCCCATGTCCTGATTTGTATCCCCCCTATCGCCTCTTACGACATCAACGGGGATGATATGGGGTGGACATTCTTACACCGCCACTGCACGGTATCTTGGCGATTATGGTAAATATTTTCACTATAGTATAATAACAAAGTAATTGTCTTTATACGTTCCACTGCTGGATTCAAGCCTTTTGTAATTTCTGAGTGGGTTTAAGGACCAGAAAGTGGCCTTCAAAAGTAGGTTTGTAATTAATAATACATTTTCGTATCGACAGATGATGGAATAACTCTAAGAGTATTATAAAATATGTTTTATGCAGTAAATTACCTATGTCGTGTTTAATATATTTTGTTTCGGGATTTTGATAAATTGCAAGTGATTTATATCGTTCATTGTTACACAGTACCACATGACCCTATGTATTGTTTGGAGCAATTAGGCTGTGAGATCGATAACAATGGTGGATGTTTTATCCTCGCACCGTCCTGAAATTCGAAACTGTGATCGTATTTCTTTTAAAATAAAGATGATAAACGAACACCTGAAGTCCACCTGATGGTAAAAGGATGCTGTGGCATATAGACATCTACATCTATCCTCGATAAAGAATAAAAATGAATATGTGTTGTGTACCTGTGGAATAAGTTGGAATGCGTTGTTCCTAGTTAAAATGGTCTCTATACTCACCCAACGAAACAAAGCAGTATTAAGCTTAACCGGGCACGCTTCTCTAATAATATTTTATTTTTATTTTTCCGGCATGCAAGTACTTCCAGATGTTTTCTTGCAACCGCAGAACACGTGGTAAATCAACACTAAAAATTACAATTAACAACTTCATTCGTGCCAATGGGAATCGAAGCTTGGTATTTGCGTACGGAAAACACTTATTCCCTGGGCTACCACGGCTTTACTTCTATTAATAAGTAAATATGGAATAGTTGCATACAAAGAAAATTCATCATTCGACGTCTTTTTATGGGCTTCCTAATAGGTGACTATGGGAACAGCAAAGAAGACTTTTTCATAGAATAAGCATGACAAACGACCACACAGTCTACCTGATGGTGGATGCTGTAGCCCATAGACATCTATATTTATCTTCAATTAAGAATCCAAATTCAGATACGTTGTCATCCCTGAGGGTTAGGATGGAATACCTCGTTTCCAATAAAAAGGGCCGCAGGTTCTCTACAGTCACCATGCGAAACACAGCAGCATTAAGCTGCTATTTTACGGTGGCTTTATACTCTATGAAATCGTGGTCCTTCTCTGCTCGAGCTGACCCATTCGTGCTACAACCATAATATAGCTGCAGCGTGACTCTACCACGTATAAAGTTTCGCGTTTGCAAATAGGCCAGGTGAAACATATTCGTGTGAAACATCTAGAACTAGCATCGTCACTCCACTTGCTAAGCGTGGCAATCATTAAGGCAAGTCCTTCCTAGAACGGGAGAGGCTCCCGTACAGATGTGGACTTCGGGAAGATGATGAAGAAGAAGGCCATAATTGATGCGAATTACTGATTTATTTTTAATTATGATATTGTATATTTACGCAATTTTACACAGCACAGTAAATAAACTAATTTTACGGATTGCGTGTGAATGTTTTTTTTATTTTTTTTTTTTATACTCCCTACTTCCATCGTGTGTATGGAACACCAATTGGTATGAAATAATAAGGTATTCAACGACCTGATGACAAAACTAATCCAAGCTACTTTGGTCAGATCTACGAACTACAAGTCGTACAGTGATATTCCTCCACCAGCTTTTACCTGAAGACTAGAGGTCTTCAACTCCACCGAAGGAAAGGTTATAAAGTATTATACTAGGTAAAAACCCAAGAAATACGTGATTGAGCCATGCTGCAGCTATATTAATGAGGGCTAATAATTTTCTGCTCACCAGATGTCGCTAGTATACATTGAGGTAAAGTTTTTTGTTACACAATGTAATTTAATTGAGAAGTTGTTTTTTAATAAAAGTTTATCGGTTTCTAGAGTATTGCATGAATACACAAAACAATGCTCCAGTGGTTTGCTCTTAAATTTTTTGCACATTTTTAACTTTATTTTTTAAAATTTTCTACTTTTATGAATATTTGTGGTTTGGTTTATTTATTTTTAATGTTATTAATATAAAATACAGCTAATAGTACAGAAAAAAAAAACAATAACTATTACATTTTCCGAACAAATTAACTTCCCCGCTATGAAATCTGTCAAATATTATACCTCACTTTCTAGTAGAAAAAGTCGTGGATGCCCTCATTGTATAATTGTAGCACGACTGGGTCGGCTCGACCGGGGTAGGACCACGCTCTCACGGTATACTAGTGTGAAACACAGTGCATGCACTGTTTTTTGGCGGCAAAAATACGTAAGAGGGTGGTACTTATCCAGACGAGCTTAGCCAAAGCAAAAAAAGAGTCCTACCACCTATAAAGTACGTTGTTAAAGTACAAACTTTCGGAGTTAATCAGTGACTGATTTTCAGTGTTTAATTTAGATAAGTGCTTAATTACCAAAGTTATTTAACATGATATCATTAAATAAAAGGTAAAATTGCGAAGGTAATTTGGTTTGCGGATTTATCTCCGATTTAACTATCTCTATTTTCATAGAATAGAATAGAATAGAACCATTTTTATTCAATATAGATTACAATACATAATACTTATTGAAAGTCATTTTTTACTTTTACCACTGGTTCGCAAAAAAACCTCTGTCCTGGGAAGAACCAGCAAGAAACAAAGCGGGACTTTTTTAAAAAAAAAAACACAATTTACAATATAATATTTTATACAATTGTTATGAAAACATTTAGAAACAGCTTGGTAGCATCACCTCATTCCCAGGAGTTATTATCAGTCATGTACTCTTTGTAGTATAATAACCTTACTTGACAATTTTTGCTTAATAAGTTATTTAAACCTTTTGATAGAAAAGGTCTGCATATTTTCTGAAACTTTGTTGTAAAAGCGTATACATTGCCCCATGAAGGAGTTACTCTTTGGAGTCGAGTTACTGGTATTACTAACTTTTTCTTGTTCCTAGTATTTACAGAATGTGCATCAATATTTTTAATAAAACTATTTTTGTTTTTGTGTACATACATTAAATTCTCGTAAATATATTGACGGGCCAAAGTTAATATACTTATTTCTTAAAATTATTCTCTAAGGGATTCCTTCGGACCTAGGTTATAAATTGCTCTTATGACTCTCTTTTGCAAAACAAAGATAGTTTCAAAGTCAGTCGCATTACCCCATAGCAAGATTCCATATGACGTTATGCTATGAAAATAACTAAAATAAACTAATCTAGCTGCTTCAACACATTTAAAAAGTAATGATGTAGCTTCCTGATTAAAGTCTCATGGTGAACAAAGTCGAGAGCCTTGGAAAAATCACAAAATATACCCAAAGCATCTTCTGAATTTTCCCATGCACAGAAAATATGTTTGATTAGCTCAACACCATTTCATTGTAAAGGTCATATAACTTTTTTCTACTCCTATGGATTCCTACTGTCGTTCAATCACTAAGCGATTGTTTAAAGAGAGTGTTTTAGAAGTAAATGTTTTATTTAATTCAAGACTTATTAGTTTAAATAATGATCCATATAAATAGTTAGTATTCTTTTTATAGTGAAGAAAAGGCAGTTTTTTCACTATACTACTTCTAAATCTCTCTAAGCGATGTTCATTTATTGGGACAAGCACAACTTTCTTAACTTTCTGTTTTTTGTGCATGTAAGGTAGCGAGACTAACTGTCCACAGTGATCAGAACTTAAATTTTGAATAATTTATTTTTATGAGCTCAACATCAGTAAAATATTATCTATACAAGTTTCACTAGGCCCTGCAATACGTGTTGGCTCAAAGAACAAATTAACAAGGTTGTATGATTTGAGCAATGATCTAAATTTAATACTCATGGAAGAAGTTTCAAGGAGATTGATAATAAAGTCTCCACATACGACGACAGATTTATTCTGTTTATTAAGTTTAAGCAAAACTTCCTCCATTATGTTTTCAAAACAATTATACATAGAATGTGGGGGTCTGTAAACACTGACAACAATGAAGTGCTCGAACTCAACACATGCCATTTCGAAAGTTCGCTCAACAGAGAGGCTCAAAATATCCTTACGTTCTTTACCTATTAACAAATTTACTAGCTATTATTAAGGAGCTACCGCGTAAATTTTTTACTGTGTTAAAGTAACTGATCACCTGGTGTTTACTGAAATTAAACATATTATAGTTATAATCTTTTAACTAATGTCCAGTTATACAAAAAATATGTATGTTGTTACTATTTAAAAAAAATTCTTTGCCCAACATGCCCTGCATATTTTGATGCACCAGGTGTATACAATTTTTATGATTGTTTTATGAGAAATTATACAATTAACTATTTGTGGGCTACATTCTGGATAATTTAAATCGTTACTATAATTGCTAGAGATTACCTCTATTTTCTCATTTTCTAATTTAAATTACTTGGAACTGATTCCAAATTCAATGTAAAGTCATTATAATGCTCAATACAAGCAGTTGTCTGGGTAGCCAAATCCTTGGCTGAGTTAAAATATAAATAATAAGATAGCACATTTGCTATCAGTTTTATCCTATACTTTGATAGGTAATACCTATCTCTTGTCAAAAACTTCTTACTTAAATTATTAATATCAATCAAATGAAATTTATCATTATTATTTTTACAATTAAATATCGAATTTAAATTACTATTACATGTCAAATTATGCATGAATAAATTTAAACTATATGAGGATAAAACACATGAGGAGAACTTTCCAATCGATTATCGTACGTATTGATGAGATTTTGATGAAAAATAATTTCTTTATTTATATTTATATTATATTATTTATATTAAATAGTAATAACAATTTATTACCGCTGTTACTAAGTTTTAGTATGTAAATTTTATGTATTAAAAGCTTCAGTAATATAGGTAGAGCTGAACGTTCCGCTGCTGGGCATCGGCGTCTTATTTCTAAGAGGGTTATCCTCAATTTTGAGGGCTCCGTGGCGCAAAGGCTTAGCAATGAGTTGCAGCGCTAACAGCCGCGGTTTCGTATCCCGCACGGAACAAGTATTTGTATGGCCTGCCTATAAATAATTCTTCCGGTTCTGGATGTTTGTCCTTGTGAAATTTATGTATGTCAACTGCCCACCACGATACAGGAGAAAATCCCAGGGAGAAGGAGGTGAAGTTTAAAAAAATAAATAAAAAAACACGGTTTATGCAATTTATTATATTAAATATCTTCTATGGTGTCGGTTGATTTTGCTTTGAACTTCGTAGTTAACCTCAAGTAGTATTTGCCTATAACCAAATAGGTTAAACGTGATTGTATTCAATTTTCATTGCTCAGGACGATTGATTGGCGGCAAGGTAGATTAATACGGGCCATTTTACTCTAGTACAGATGTGTTACAAATGCAATCGGTAATTATTTAGTTTCTTATTTATATTCCTTTCACTATTAGTATGTAACAGTGAACTGCCTTGTTGATCTAGTGGTGCAACTGCTGATCATGTGATCCCAGGTTTGATTCCCAAGATAGATCAAAGTTAGTTATTGGGTTTTTCTGTCAAGAAATTCTCAGTAATAGCTCGGAGTCAGGAAGTTGACGGTATTTCACCCCCGTGCCTCAAGAGTACGAGGAACCGTTGGTCCTACGTCTGATCTCTCTTCAGTTATGTCGGATATGACCGTCTGCTTAGAGAGTGACATTATTATGTAACAGTTCACCGCTGGACATGAGCCTCATAAAAATTCCACTTCGGAACATCGCTGAACAAAGAGAGCAATTAGATTCTTAATATTATTAACATCCATCCACCAAATCCATTACAGCCTATAAAAATCCACCGTTGAACATAGGCCTCCTCCATAGATTGCCTCATATTGCCATAGTTGCCATGTTTGGCAGTTGTATGTATGTAACTTGATATTAACATAAGTGGGTAATTCTTAGAAAAAAATTATGTTTTTTATAAAATAGGTAAATCTCGCGACAAACCTTTATATCATACAAATTGTGTAATGTAATAAATTGATGGATTTGATTTAATTTAAAGTTTATTTTCTTCTTTTTATAGATTTAAATAAAAGAATGTTTTTAAAAATGTTTTCTTCCTATTTATTAATTTATTTTACGGATTTACTTTATGATAAATAATATAATGCGGCGTTATTTTGCTCGAATACATTATACTAAAGATGTTAAAAATGAACTAATTAAGATTTGCGTTATAAAAACGCGGTTCTTAGCTAATAAATTTTTAGCATATTTGGGATTTAATTTACTTTAGTCATCCTCACATAAAACAAAAACATTTGTAACATAACATACACAAAAAAAGGACCCGTGAGAAGTCAGTTCACTAGCAAATTTTCCACTTACCAAATTTCAAAGTGATTTATGATGTATACATCCAAAATCACGACATCCTGGCAAGTTTCCAGCTTTCAACTTTCACGCTATTTGGACTAAGATTTCCCCTACTATCTACTCAGTTTCTAGGCTTTTTCTATCATTTATATCAATAAGAATTTTGTAGAGGTAGTTTAATGTAACAGATCCAAAGAGTATCTGCATGTTATTTACATATTTTAAATTAAAAAAAAATACTTGTTTGTATTGCCTGAATTATGTGAAGTTTCAAGCAAAAAAGCGAATTTTTTAAAATAACTGTACTGGTTACAAGAAGCCTGGTTCTTTTATTAACCAATGAAAATTATAACCATTTAGTTAGGATAACCAGAGAGTGAGCTTGACACTATATTGCCAAGATATTTGATAACTTTTATTTAAGTTTTTCTCATTGTTTTAAAATTTTGTATGCTTATGCAAATAAATAAATAAATACCTGTTAAATGCTCATGAGTTCACATGATTAGTCGCTTTAAATTTAAGATCTCTTAAAAATATTAAACTAAAAACTAGTAAATTATAAAATTTATTAAATTCCCGTTAGCATAAACCCATAGATTGCAAATGCTAATAAAATAAAAGGATATTCAGAAAGCAAAAATAGACATAAACACGTGATTTTAATAAATATTAATATTACAATATAACAATAGTACAAGAAGCAAAATTAATTATCAGTGTTACGTGACAAAATCACCAAATCGTCTGTGACATTGAAAGACAGAATCTCATGGATGTCTGTCTGTGTTTCAATGTCACCGACGTTTCCTCGGCAACTATTTTATGTAGATAAAAGCAGTTTTAAAAATATTTTTAGTGCAGATAAAAGGAGTAGTAACTTTTTTAGAGATTTTGAAGGACAAACACAAAAAATTAAAATCTATTAATATGTGTTTAATTTTATTTCTTCTCACATTGTAAATTAATATACTAGTGACTTAACAGAATAAATAGTTAATTTAAAATTCTCGTGTAGTCGATAAGATCTAAGAAACAGATGTTTTTATTTTAGAATAGAAAATGTGCGTCATGTGGTCCGTTTTCCCAGTGTGCCTGTGACATAAACAGTTTTAATGTTAGTATCCAGATATTTTTGATAAAAGTTTTGTTATGTTTCTTTGATTGTCCATCTATTATTCAAGATCTTTTGTGGGTTACATGATTCTACTCCATTATAACTCAATGTTTAGTAGTTAATTTATATACTTTTTATAGAATAAAGGTGACAAACGAGCACATACATAGTCCATCTGATGGTAAATAGATGCTGTGACCAATATACATCTACATCTATCCTCGATTAAGAATCAAAATGCAGATGCGTTTTCACTCTTTTGAACTAAGATGGAATGAATCGTTTCCAGTAAAAAGGGTCTCCGGTTCTCTACACGCACCATACGAAACACAGCAGAATTAAGCTGCTATTTTACGCGGGAATTTGTAAGAACACGGTACTTCACTTGTCGATCAGATCCATTCCTGCTACAGCCATAACATAGCTGCAGCAGGTAGCCACGTCACACAGCCACTTAGTGTTTAGGTATGAACCAGAAAACTAAACAGCTGCTATTCGATAGTCTTTCATAATTGAAGATTTAATAAATGAGCACACAATTTATTAATCGCTCTTTTTTCTTTTAAGTTAGGGACTGCACAAAGCGCATTATGCATGAGCAGATCTACTGCTCTAGTTTTCATAAGTCCTAAGGCTTTATGACCACTTACACTGGTTCATAATAAGTAAAAAAATTCCAGCCCGTGATTGTGATCATCGAAATGTCGGGAATTAATTATATAATAAGTAAAAACGATTTTTATTCATATAAAGTAAATCCCATCGGACTACGAAAGTGATGGAATAGAAAGTGCACTTTTGCTTGCGCATACACATGGATACTATAATCTTGTCCTACGCACATAGCTAGTTTCCGTTGAGACTGGCCGTCATTATCGAAATTGGTTATAAAGGACATTATTATTATGTATAGTATAAATCATATTTAATAGTGTGATATTACTCGTTGTTATTAGATTCATAAAATTTACCTAGACATAACCTTATCAATATTCTCTAAGCGCGTTTCAACAAATTTTAACTTGATTTCTTCTTGGTTTCTAGTAAGGAGAATGTATACAATAATATTATTAATGGCTTATTGAAGTCGACGATCCCCTTAACGAATATATAATGTAATTCGGTGCTGATTTATGTTTTGGTGAAATGGATTTGTGGCGGGTGGAAGGATAAGGGGAGATCTCCCGCCGGGCAATGTGTTCTGCCCGGGGAAGCGGCCAACACTCCGAGTGGTAGTTCGGAGCTATTCTATATATACTGTTTTTGCTTCGGAACTTTGATAGCGCGATTTAGGCTTCGATGTATTTTCGCTTGTGGCGCGATGACAGCGCCGCCACAGATTTTATCCTCTAAATGAAGATGTTTATGTACCTTTTATTAGAAACAGTAAACAGTAAACATAAGTACTCATATTATGACATTCTTTGATTATTATATAATACTTTTTGATACATTAGATGATTCTAGTTAAGATGGTTTTTTTTCAATTTTTTTTATTTCTATTTTTAATTATATTTTTCTTAATACGTTATAGAGCCATCCTGCAGCTATATTATAGTTGTAGCATGAATGGGTCGGCTCGACCGGAAAAGGACCACGATCTCACAGAATACCTGCGTGAAATAGCAGGTTAATACTGTGTAAGTGTAGAGAACCGGAGATCCATTTTACTGGATACAATGCATTCTATTTTAGTCTTCAGGGGTGAAAACGCATCTGCATTTCAGTTCTTAATCGAGGATAAATATATATGTCTGGGCTACAGGATTAGGTGGACTATGTGCATAATAAGGTTTTAGTTATAAGTGGTTTAGCAATTAGTTGCGGCGCTAAGGGCAGTGGATTCGAATTTCGCAAGGGTCAAGTATTTGTATGGCCTACAAATAATTATTCCGGGTCGGGATTTCCTCGTGAAGATGTATGTTAACCACCTTCACGAAACAGGAAAAAATCAAAGTAACGGGGTAATATTTCTTAAAAAAATACTAATGATAAATAGCAATATCAACGGCTGGCCGAGGAGCACTGAAAAAATGGTAAAATAGCAGCGACTGGCTGAGAAAATCCGACAAATAAGGCAGCAGCAGCAGGTTCTTATTATCCCGCTGATTCTCTCTACCACGGGAATGGTACCTAAATCCCTTACTAAGAATTTAGCGAAGCTGGGTATCTCAGTGAGAGTGAGGAACAAAACACAGAAAGCCGTAATCTTGGATACGACAGCAATCGTGCGTCGATACCTATCAATTTAATAAAGGTCGGGATCTTGCGACCAAACGATGCCGCTACTAAAACAAGAAAAGGAGTGCTAAAGAAAGTTACCGTTACCGTTACAGCCTATTAAAGTCCACAGCTAAATCTAGGCCGCCCCAATATATTGCCTCATAGGGATATTTGCCATAGTTGCCACGCTTGGCAAGCGGGTTGACACCCGCAGTTTTTTATTTTTAGTCGTTATTAGGAAGATGCTGCTGCCCATCTCCTGATTTGTTTCCCTCTGTCGCCTCTTACCTCTACGAACCACGGTGTGATTTGGGGTAGTGGATATTCTTACACCGCCACTACAATCTAAAGAAAGTGTCTATAATAAATAAGTAGGATGCATCATAATCGTAATGCAGATTGGCGACCGCAGCTACTGAAACTTTACCTTTCACGTTGATCCCGTGACTGTTACGGGTACTAAAAATTCTAGTGCGGTGGTCACAAATCCGCCTGCCGCAATGGCGATCTCCGTTGCCGTTACCGTTACAGCCTTTTAAAGTCCACTGCTAAATATAGGCCTCAATAATATCCCCTTTTTTGCCTCATAGGGCGATCTATGGGGGGGGGGGATGTTTTTCATAGTTACAACACTTGGCAAGCGTGTAGGCAGCTGCAGTTTTTTTAAGTCGTTATTAGAAAGACGCCTCTGCCCATGTCCTGATTTGTTCACAACGGGATGATATGGGGTGGCCATACTTACACCGTCACTATAAGGTATCTTGGCGATTATTTTTCACTATAGTATAATATAATAATAAAGTAATTGCCTTTATACGTTCCACTGCTGGATTCAGGCTTTCTCTCATTTCCGAGTGGGTTCAAGGACCAGAAAGTTGCCGACAAAAGTAGGTTTGTAATTAATAATACATTTTTGTATCGACAGATGATGGTGTGATGTTTTATAATTTGGAACACGTTAATAAAAGACCGTGGTTGAGCTGAGACTAACTTTATTTTATACCCCACATGCAAAACATAAAATATAAATATTCAAACCACACACATTCTCCTTCTCAAAGAAAAAAACACAAAACCATTAATTAAATCATAAATAAAATCATTAATTCACAACATTCATTAAAAAAGATACTTTCTCTTTTTTAAGACAAAAATATGTTAAACTTTTGTACACTTAATTCTATTCTAACCTTATATTTATTTGCATACACTTATTGTTAAATTATTGCAATTCTAATTTACTACAATTGATATTTATTAATATTGTTCTTTTATAGTTTATAGTTCTTATTATATACTTATTAAGATATGTTTTCTTTTATAATATATATTATATAGAAAAGTATATTGATAATATAAAGTGTACATATTAGATATTATTTATTAATTTAATTTATTTGCAAAATCATCTTTTTATCAAATTATAAACAATAAAAATAACATTAATTTGCCATTATATAATTATTATAGCCTTGCAATCAAGCAAAATTATTTCTTTTCATGAGTTTTTTTTATGTGTGCCATTACATTTACAATAATTATTTTTAACTTTCATTAAAATACAGAATACAAATTAGTACAAATTCAAATTAAAATTATAACGAAAATTAAAATTATATAGAATATAAAATTATCACATTTAGCATTCATAAAATTAATTCTTAGTACTGGCATTAAGTAACAAAGTTTCTTTTTACAATGGTAAATTTCAAGTGGGTATGTATATATATTTTATCACGATATAATATTATGTATAATCAAAGTTAGATTAGAGAATCCGATTATTCTGTTATTACTAATAATTCACTCATATAAAACAAAGTTTTGAGAGATTAAAAATTATGCATATTAAAATTAAATTAAAATTCACAAATTCATTATCAATTTATAGCAGAAATTTTGGATTATTGAGTAAATTTGAATTATATCTTCATATCACTACTACATAATTATTTTAAAATATAAGCAAATTGATGATATTTACATATTATTAAAATTACATTAGCCACATTAACTTACTATTCTTCAATACTTAAGACTGGTGCGGAGAAGCCCCACCGATCAGGAGGTCTCACTTCCCTGCCGGAAAGAGTGCGATAACAACGGTTAGTGAAAACAGTTGAGTGATAAGCTGGTTGTGATTGTGATTGCGAGTGTGGTAGGGGCGGGGTACTGGAGACATGCGGGGAGACGACGCGCCCTTGGCACCTGTTATTGTTTACAACTATATCGTCATATTGTTTTTATTATACAAGATGATGTATAGACTCGCCGATCGGAATCAGCTATAATGTGCCTTCTATTCCGCCTTAAAACATTTCCAGATGTCACCTTTATTAAATATGATCTAGGGCCTAGAATACTTTTTATTGAACCAGATGCCCATTTTCCGTGCATTCGAACTTTGACTTTTTGCCCAATTACTAGAGGTTTTAAGTTACGAGAACTTTTGTCATAGTACATTTTTTTCCTTTGTTGCCGGCGACGTAATATGTTTACCACGTTGTCGTTAATTTTCGGTAGCAATAACTTTGGCGAGCACGGAACTATACTGCGGAGTTTTCTATTATATAACGACTCTGCTGGACTGGCTAATTCATTACTAATCGGGATGTTTAGATATTCCAGTAACGCCAATAAAAACTCCGCTTGATCGTAAGCCGTTTCTCTCATTATATTTTTTATTGTCTGTATCGCACGCTCGACTTGGCCATTAGACTGAGGATATCTAGGCGATGATGTCACATGCTGGAACTTCCATTCATGTGAGAATTAACAAAAAAATTTAGATGCAAACTCCATTATCGGTGATCACTATCTCTGGTATACCGTGTCTGCTAAACACTTGTTTGATTTTTTCAATAATAATTTCCGATTTTAAGCAATTAATCCTTATTACCTCGATAAATTTACTATAGTAATGTAGAATTAAAACAAATGATTTTGTTCCAAAGTGAAAGACATCAATGCCTACTTTTGACCATACTCTATTTGATACTTCATGCGGCATTAATATCTCTTTAGAATTTTGTTATTATAAGTTAAACTAGCTTGACAATGCGACAGGTAATCTTCAAGCTGGAAATTCATATTAGGCCAGTACATAATCTCTCGAGCTCTGAGTTTGCATTTTTCAATCCTTACTTATGTATATTGATCTTTTTTATCATGTCACATCTCATACATTTTGGTATCACAACCCAATAGGGCTATCCATACTATGCGGAAATTGATTGATAACTCATCCCTACAAAGGCCTAATAATATCCACTACTTCGCTTTTGTGACAGGGCCAACCATGTTTTATTATTTTATTTAATTCTTGCATTTATTTTTAAATCTAAAACCTCTGTCGTACATTTCTGTATTGATAAGAAATGCGAGTCAGTCAACGGATTACTTAGGGTAAGTGCGCATACTTGCGCCTGCACGTCTAAATGGTCGCGCGGCGGCTCGGACTCAGACAGTTATCGAAAAAGTACAGATATCGACCCAGCTTATAAACTAATTTAAACTCGTACGGTTGGAGACGTAAAAGCATCCGTTGCAACCTCGGAGGCGCGCTCGCTGAAGGTTTAATAATACCGACAAGCGGTTTATGGTCCGTTTCCATTGTAACATCCGTGCGGCCATAAATGTACATATAAAACTTTTCGCATGCAAAAACACATGCGTACAACTGCTTTTCAATCTGTACGTACGACTGCTCAGTCTTTGTAAGCTATTTAGATGCATAACACACCGGTAAATCGTCTTGCATCAGGCAGGCTCCCAACCCATTTTTACTAGCATCAACTGAAATTTTAACTGGTTTTTCTAAACTATAATATTTTAAAACCGGTGGATTACTCAGGCATTCTTAAATTACCTTGAAACACTGCTCGTAGCTACTATCCCAATGCCAAGCTACTTCCTTCTTTAATAACTCGCGCAATTTGAAAGATTTTTCTGCAAAATTAGGTATATAATTACTAACGTATGTCACTAAACCTAAAAACCGTTCAACCTCTTTTACCGTGGTTAGGGATGGCATCTTTTTAATAGCCAGAATGTGCGAATCGTCTGGAAATGTTCCATCTTTCGTTATTCTGCGGCCCAAATATTTAAGTTCTGACAAACCGATTTTGCATTTATTTAAATTTAACTTAATATTAATCTCGCGGCATCTTTGTAATACCGAACGAAGTATTTCATCGTGTGTTTTTTAGTTTTTTGCATAGACTAATTAAACATCGACGAATAGAATAACCCCCTCAATGTCTGCAATGTATTCATACAACTTTTTGTGAAATATTTCTGATGCCGAAGATATACCGGTAAAAATGCGCAAAAATTTAAACCGGCCAAATACCGTGCTGAACGTACACAGGTCTGTACTAAACTCACGAAGCTTTACTTGCCAAAAACCTTGTTTTGCATCAAGAGTGCTGAAGTATATTGCCCCTGATAGATTAGCAGTTATTTCTTGTAAGGTAGGCAATTTAAAATGTTCACGTCTAATTGCCTTATTAAGGTCCCTAGCAGGTCAAGACAGATACGAATATCCCCATTAGGTTAAATTCATATGAACGCGCGAAGCATTCACATGACGGCATATGCACGCGCGGCAGTCTGGAATTTTCGCTACTCATTTTTCCTGCATCTATGCGTCAGTCCGTCTCAACTCGCGCGGATCATCTGAACAAATCGATATAGGTTCGTAGAACTTGAAACGCGCGGTACCCCGCGGTGTCTCGCGGTTCAAGATCTTGCGCGCGGGTCAGAGTGCGCCGCGCGTTGCCGTGCGGTACCGCGCGGTCATGTAGACGATAATTGCCATTTACTTAGATCTTGTACCGCACGGTCGGTAGTTCCGCGCGGTACCGCGCGGTCATGTAGACGATAATTGCCATTCTTGTACCGCGCGGTCGGTAGTTCCGCGCGGTCATGTGAACTTAGCCTTAGGCTTCTTGACGACTGTCATGCTATTAACCCAGTCGGTCAGCCCCTCTACTTTTGCAATTATACCCTCTTTTTGCATTTCCATTAATTTATTTTTTATTTGGTCTTTAAGAGCTATCGGTAGTTTTCTCGGGGGATGCACTACTGGCTTAATATCCGGTCTAAGTCGTATTTTGTACTCGCCAGGCAAACATCCCATACCAACGAAAACATCCGAAAACTTCTTAATTATTTCACTTTCTCTTTTTCCGCCGATATGAAAAACTCTCATTATTAACTTCTGCTCCTCACACGAAGTTCTTTCTAAAATAGGGGGTGAATCTACATCCACGACAATAAATTTTAAAATATAAAAGATATTTTTATAACGTACTTTTAAGTAATATTTACCGATTACTTCGATATTGCTCCCCGAATAACTTTGTAAATTAAGTACTTTTTAATTCTGTGTCACTAATATTAATTTTATTGATATATGTTTTAGGCAATACATTTACATCTGCCCCCGTATCTAACTTAAATGTGAGAAATTTGTTATTTATTTGCAATTTCATTAACCAGTCATTACTGTAATTTTTATTTACCTGATCGGTGGAGTCTTCATGCACCGCACAACTGCACATCCGCGAATAATGATTCATCCGTTGACACTTATGGCACTTCTGACCATAGGCAGGACATTTGTATTTTTCGTGTGTCAAACCACAGCTCCCGCAAATATGATTATACTTGGACTTATCCAAAGAAGTGGAACGTTGCAACGGCATGGGCCCACGTCGCCTACGGCCGCGGGCCGAGGATGTCGAGGAACGGTGTCCCAGTGTGCTTCCGCTGCCACCGTCTACCCGCTGCTGGCGATTCTGGCGCTGACGATGACCGGCCGCGACACCCGAAGTACCACTAACATTGCACTGGCGGTTCACCCAATTAATATCCGCATCACCTTCATCTTACTCAGAATCACGTTTTATTTCGGGAACGTGATGATCAGACTTCTCCGAGCTTATATTGATAGCTTGTGCTCGTGACATCTCAGCTAAACTACAGATTTCTACTGCTTTCTTTAATGTTAAATCGGGCTCTCTTAACAACCTTTCCCTCATACTACTGTCTCTTATACCACAGATGAGTCTATCTCGTACCAAATCTTGACATAAATCTTTAAATTCGCATTTTGCCGCCATCTTGTTTAACTCAAAAACATATTGTTTGGTTGACTCCATTTCCGTTAATCTCGCGTAAAAAATAAATGACGTGTCATTGTAACTTTTGTGGAAGAAAGAATGAATCAAATTTTTGAATAACTTCATCGATTGATTTAATATCCTTTTTTTCATTTTCCGGTAAAAATTGATCGTACACTTCCTGATATTTGTCTCCGATTATATACAGTAAAATATTTATTTGTAGTTTTGCCTCCTTTTTTACAAATTTACATGCTTGATAATATATTAAAAATGATTTTTTCCATTTTTCCCATTCTTTGCATAAATTTCCAGAAGTCACATTATTTAAAGTGTTTTCGAAAAGAAAAGGTTGCGGCGGTTGTAATATGGATTCCATTGTGATTTTTTTTTTCGTTATGTTACTCTCTTCAGTTTCGTTGAATTTTTACTTTCACTGTTCATCTAATTACTTTTACGATTAACACTATTATTTCTTTGCTAAAATCCTACCGACTGCGCCATGTGATGTTTTATGATTTGGAACACGTTAATAAAAGACCGTGGTTGAGCTGAGACTGACTTTATTTTATGCCCCACATTCAAAACATAAAATAAAAATATTCGTGGTTTGCATATTTATATTTTATGTTTTAACACAGATGGAATAATTTTGAGAGTATTAAAAATATATTTTATGCAGTAAATTACCTATGTCGGGTTTTTGATAAATTAGAAGTGATTTATATCGTTCATTGTTACACAGTACCACATGAGCCTACGTATTGTTTGGAGCAATTAGGCTGTGAGGTCGACAACAATGGTGGATGTTTTATCCTCACACCGTCCCGAAATTCAGAAACTGTGTTCGTATTTCTTTTAAAATAAAGATGATAAACGAATATACACCACCTGATGGTAAAAGGATGCTGTGGCATATAGACATCTACATCTATCCTCGATGAAGAATAAAAATGAATATGTGTTGTGTATCTGTGGAATAAGATGGAATGCGTTGTTCCCAGTTAAAATGGTCTACTACTGATATCTAATATTTTATTTAAATTTTTCCGCCATACAAGTACCTCACGATGTTTTCTTGCAAACGCAGAGCACGTGGTAAATCAACACTTAAAATTACAATTAACAACTTCATTGGTGCCAACGGGAATCGAAACGGGCACTTGCGTACGAAAAGAACTTAGTCCCTGGGTTACTAAGGCTTTACGTCTATTAATAAGTAAATGTGGCATAGTTGCAGCGAAAGAGAATCCATCATTCCATGTCTTTTTATGGGCTTCGTAATAGACGACTACGGGAACAGAAAAGAAGACTTGGATGACAAACGAGCACACAGTTTACCTGATGGTTAGTGGATGCTGTAGCCCATAGACATCTATATTTATCCTCAAGTAAGAATCCAAATTCAGATGCGTTGTCACCTCTGAGGATTAAGATGGAATACCTCGTTTCCAATAAAAAGTGTCGCAGGTTCTCTACACTCACCATGCGAAACACAGCAGCATTAAGCTGCTATTTTACGCATTTTTGCTTCTATGAGAGCGTGGTCCTTCTCTGCTCGAGCTGACCCATTTGTGCTACAACCATAATATAGCTGCAGCGTGACTCTACCACGTATAAAGTCTTGCGTGTGCAAATAGGCCAGGTGAAATGTATTTGTGTGAAACATCTAGAACTAGCATCGTCACTCCACCTGCTAAGCGTAGCAATCATGGTAGTTTGGATAGTTAAAGATAATGACTCCCATTCATCGCTTACCATCGCTGACAAGACGGCTAACAGAGATACTCTGTGTAGAATCCAGCTAACCAGGATCGCCTACTCTTGTGTCCACTATGGAATATGTCCATTATCTGTCTTTATACGAGTTGATTTACCATCCAACATAATTGATAGGTTACGCGACTTTTGACTAATAGACTTATTTTTGGAAAAATTCGGTCCGAATTTTTATGAATATCACATTAATTATGAAAAGTATATCCACTATTCCATATCGTCTAGTCGGTATCGTAAGAGGTGACAGGGGGAAACAAACCTGGAGATGGCCAGCAGCGTCTTCCTGCGGCTGTCAACCCACCTATGGCAACTAACCCCCTATATGGCAATACATGGGGAGGCTTATGTTGAGCAGTAGACTTTTATTGTTACTCAGTACTTTTATATAGATCTGTTTACTTTTGTGTTCTTTTCTGGAGTACAATAGGTCAACGAATTTCAAATCCTACGTGCTCCAGGTTCCTGTAAAATACAGACATTCCTCGCTCCCGATTCCTGGCCCTCTGGGGTAATGTTTCACTGATACAAGGACGCGCCAAAGAAGAAAGTTCCCTAAATAGTGTTAAGCTTATGTTATGTTTATGTTTATATATATATATATGCTAACTCCACGCGTGCCAAATCACGGGCGAAATCACGTTTCCTCCCCCCATTCGACGCCATCTTCTAGTTGCGTAAGCAGTACTATCAGTGTTCACGAGAGTTTTATTCTAAAAAACATAAGGTTTTTTTTGCAGCTTGGCATGTAACTGGTATTTTATGTAAAATGTAAGTACTATTCTATAATGTGTTTATAATACGACACCCACGGGATGATATGGGATAATTGATATTCTTACACCGCCACTACACGGTACATTTATAATTAAACCCATTCATTTTACTTACATTCTTCGTATGTCTCTCTAATCCAAAATTTGTAACCAAATTTTGTAGCTTTTTATGACATCCGGTTGAGCTGAAATTTGGCACATTTACTCGCATGTAACCTTGATGGCAATGTAAAAATACCTTAAAGCTGATCTAGTGATAAACTCAGATACTGGCTCTAACTACGCCTATAAAGCTGGTTTTAATATTTTCGCGCTTTTAATATTTTTCGCACGTGCTTTACTTGATGAAATAATACGTATCCAATATCATTAATATACCTCTAGCATTGTAGCAAGAGATCACTTTTCATATTATATAATAATACCTCTCATAGCAAACATGAATGCTGGCGGTATCTATTGTGCTTCTAAAAATAACACACATTTAACTTATTTATTGAAGATTGCGTGTAAAGTGAGCGCGTATTTATTACTTAAGAAGGATAAAGGAAATTGCAATTACTGTGATGGAAATTTGATTTCAGTTTAACAACAACGGTTCTCATCATCATCATCATTACAACTCTTAACAAGTCTACTGCTGAACATAGGCCCAAAGAATGTCACAATAGAGTACCATTAAAAAAAAATTAACTTTTATAGTGTAATTTTATTATAGAACATGTTTTGATTACTTATGGGTCTATTCTTTTTCAACTTTGATTAACAATATCATGCATACCTCCGAAATTTCTTTCACCATATCTTATCCGGACAGAAGAACGTCATTTTGAAACGGTAATAACTTATTAAATATGTTGATGTTTGTCCAAGCGAAATTTTAATTTCATACATTGAAAAGTAAAAAGCTTACATTATACTTCACTTCATTTCATTCACAAAAAAACGAAGTGACGTCAAGTGGGTGTCGTAAAAGGTGACTAAAAGCATTGCCTAAAATACCTTATAGCTTTTTTTATAGATAAAGGGTGACAAACGAGCACACATTCCACCTGATGGTAAGTGGATGCTGTGGTCCATAGACATCTACAATTATCCTCGATTAAGAATCAAAATTTTTACGGTTTTCATCGGGGTTGATCAGCTGGTAATCTTCTGGTCCACCTGACTCATAGATGGGTGGAAGCAATAGAGTCCAAGAGAGAGGCATTGGCTGTTAGTTTGGATATAGCGAATATATTCGATCGGGTTTGGCACAAAGCGTTTCTTTCGAAGCACCATTCCTATGGTCCTGAGAAATTGTGCAATTGGATCACCAGCTTCCTTGCTGATTGGGGCATCGAGGTCTACACTAGTCGGTGGTCACTACTAGGCGGTGAATGCTCTGATTACAAGCCTATTAAAACTGGTGTTTCACAAGGCTGCATGCTATCAACAACGCCGTTTTTTCTGCATATCAATGATATGTTGCAAGCTGGTAACATTCATTGCTATGCGGACGACAGCACTTTAGATGCTTTATACACCAACCGTACCAATATTTCTCGGGAAAACGTCACCGAGCACCGGAACAAACTGGTGTCTGAAGTCGAGACTATTTTGTACAAAGTATCGGATTGGGGTCGACTAAATCTAGTCCAGTACAGGCCCAAGAAGACACAAGTTTGTGCGTTTATCGCTAAAAAGAACCCCTTTGTCGTATCTCAACAGTTTCAACCCACTCCCTTTGTTGCCTCAGCCAGTATCGGAATCACGAGCGTCGATATATCGAACGATGTGCACTTTCGTGCTCACTTGGAAGAGAAAGCCAAATTGGCCTCTAAAAAGCTTGGCGTGCTCAGCAAAGCGGGACAGTATTTCATGCCGGCACACCGCCTGCAACTTTACAAGGCGCAGGTACGGCCTCACAAATACTGTTTCCATCTCTGGGCCGGGGCTCCCCAGTGCCAGCTCCTTTCACTTGACCGCATCCAGCGCAGAGCGTCTCGAATCGTCGACGACCGAGTCCTCTCCGATTGGCTCGATTCACCGGTGCTGCACAGAGATGTTGCATCCCTTTGGATCTTCTATCGCATATACCACGAGGAGTGCTCTGAGGAATTGTTCGAATTAATCCCAGCCGCCCAATTCCACGAACGTACGTCGTGACTAAATTCGCGATACCATCCACACCATCTGGATGTTTGGCGGTCCACCACTGTACGTTTCACTAGGAGTTTTTTCCTCGTTCGACACCACTATGGAATCGTCTACCACCGGGCATTTTTTCGGACCGATACGACTTAAGGACCTTCAAGAAAAGAGCTTACTCCTTTATAAAAGGCCGGCAAGGCACCTGCAATTCCCCTGGTGTTGCAGTTGTTCATGGGCGGCGGTAGTCACTTACCATCAGGTGAGCCGCATGCTCGTTTGCCCCCTATTCTGTAAAAAAGAAACGTAAAGCTATTGTAGTAATGCATGTTAGTCGTTTTCTTCATAAAATGTTTATTTTTTACAATTTACAATAACACAACAAAGTTCTAATGCAGTTAGTTTTAGGTAATTTTCTATGGAGTTGTAACGAAATTTATACTAATCCGAGTGCATTTTATAATTGGTCGACTATTACTCGTTAACTTTTTAATTCTACTTAGGTGTGATAGTTTTTCTTTTAATTTCCTTATACTACTATTTTCCTATACTACTATATTGTATACTTTTCACATTTCCAAAAATGTGACTCTAATGAAAAATACCACTTTAAAGCTAAATATTTCGAAAACAGACCCCTGAATCGAAAAGATGTTGTTCCACACCCCCAGTGTTTTTAAAAGACCTATCCAACGATATCCCAGAAGATGGAATAGACGGGTAAAAAAAATTCAGCCTCCATTTACTTGTATGGGAGGTACCCAAAATAAAAATATTTTTTTAAAATTTTATTCTACAGTTTTGTAGGCGTGATTAATATCTATAACTATGGCAAATTACAGATTTGTAGTACCTAGGTCTATGATCCTTGTTGTGTTACTACGGAACCCTAAAAATGCAGACGCGTTGTCACCCCTGAAGACTTAGATGGAATGCCTCGTTTCCAGTAAAAAGAGTCTCCGGTTCTCTACACTCACCATACGAAACACAGCAACATTAAGCTGCTATTTTACGCTGGTATTCTGTAAGAGCATGGTCCTACCCCGTAGAGCCGACCCATTCGTACTACAACCATAATATATCTGCAGCATGGCTCTACCACTTTAAGCTTCCAACTGATGGCGTTTTAACCGTCTCGATTTTGCCAGGCGTAAAATAACCAAGCCGGCAATGGGCAGCAGCGTAAAGGTGCGACACCTCTGGTACTTGTCAATCCGCCTGTCAAGCGTTACGATTAAAGCAAATCCTCTTTACAACGGGAGAGGCTCTTGTCGAGTAGTGGACTTTTATGGACTTTAGAATAATAAGGCCATAGTCGATGCGAATTACTGGTTTATTTTTAATTATGATATTGTATATTTACGCAATTTTACACAGGACAGTGGTTAAACTAATATTACGTATTTTTTTTTATACTCCCTACTTCCATCGAGTGGCGTGAAGGATTTTCTCCTGTATCCAGGGGGCAGTTTACATATATAAAATTCGAAACCGCGGCTCTTAGCACTGTAACTTATTGAGAAGCCACTGCGCCGTGGAGCCGTTAAAATTGCTGGATAACCCTCTTAGAAATAAGACGCCGATGCCCAGCAGCAGGACGTTCTGCTGTACCTATAATACTGAAGCTTTTGATTACTAAAACTTAGTAACAACAGTATTAAATTGTTATTACTAGGTATTTAGTATTAAAATTATTTTTCATCAAAACCTCATCAACACGTACGATAATCGATTGGAAAGTTATCCTCATATGAAAATAGAGACAATTAACTCTCAGATAGTCCCGCAAACCAAATTACCTTCGCAAATCTGCCTTTTATTTAATGATATCATGTTAACTAACTTTGGTAATTAAGCACTTATCTAAATTAAACACTTTTAAAATCTGTCACTGATTTACTCCGAAAGTTTGTACTTTAACAATGTACTTTCTAGGTAGTAGGACTTCTTTTCTGCTCCCTGTATACCATGTACCATCCTCTTACCTACTTCTGCCGCTAAAATGACAGTGCGTTATACGCTGGTATTCTGTAAGAGCGTATTCCTACCCTGGTCGAGCCGACCCAACCATGCTACAACTATACATATAGATGGTATCAATGCAGCGTGACTCTACCACGTATTTCTTGGGTTTGTGCCTAGTTTAAACTTTATAATCTTTCTTGCAGTTTCAAAACACTGCTGTGTTGCAGTCTGAATGGTACAGAGAGCCATAATTACAGGCTGTGAAGCATTCCATATTAGTCCTCAGAAATTATAACACAACAGTAGCTTTCTTTATTTGAAGTTGGATCCAGGTGGATAACTGGTAAATAACTGAACGTCCTCTATAGCCTCAAGGCGCAGTCTCGCAAATACACACGCCTTTTCGCGTGATGAGGCGAAATTGATAAAATCAAAGTTCCGTTCCATTCCGTTCCGCCGCAATATAAATTGAGCCTAAAAACCCGGAGTTAGGAAGTTGGCGGTGTTTCACCCCAGTGCCTCGAGAGCACGTGGAGCCGTTGGTCCTACGTCTGATCTCTCTCCGGTTATGCCGGATATAGCCGTCTGCTTAGAGAGTGGCATTATTATGTAACAGCTCACCGCTGGACAAAAGCCTAATAAAAAGTGCACTTCGGAACACAAAGAGAGCAATTAGATTTTCTATGTTTATAATAAATGCTCAATACTTATATTATCCATCCATTAAATCCATTGCAGCCCATAAAAGTCCACTACTGAACATAGCCCCCCCCCATAAATTGGCTCATAGGGGGGATTTTACCATAGTTGCCACGCATGGCAGGCGAGTAAATGACAACCGCAGTTTTTATTATTTTGAGTTGTAATCAGGAAGATACTGCTTCCCATTACCGGTTTCAGTTTCCCTCTGTCGCCTCTTACGACACACAAGGGATGATGGGGTAGTAAGTAGATATTCTTACACCGCTACACACGGTATTAATATCTGGTTCTGTTCCTGGCGAAGGCCCAACAATTGTGTGTTGGTTTATATGACCAACTGTTGGTTTAGTGTTATTAAAATAATAATTTTCCGTAAATTAATGGACCGTATTTAATTTATTATCTATTTCGCGATACTGCAAATGCCCCTAAATTCGGGATACAGGAAGTATGTAAAGGAATGCATGTGCACTCACCTGGACTTCTGCTAATCTGCCTCGTGTCTCAAGGGCTGCGGCCACGATGGTCGGATGCCGGCTGTCTTTACACATATTAACCACACAGATTATCGCGAAATATAGCGTTATAGCAAATGTCTAAACACTTTACCATATTTTTGTATATTTTAATATCTAAATTACACAATGGCGGCGGGAGCTATGACGCGAGATATACGCGATGCGGTTGGTGGCGTGTCTGAAGAGCTTGTGAGAAACCCGTTAACACAAGAGTGCACATGCTAGGCATAAAAGGCGGTAGATAGGAAACCCGGAAATGGGCTTTGAAGTACTCTTATTGGATAAGAAATTACATAAACGCTAGGCGGTAGCGCAAATTGGTGCGAATAATATCCGTCCCAAATAAACTACCGCGTTACGGTAACTACAAGTTTTACTAACCTGGGAACTAATTCTTCCGTTGTGTCATTTTGGTTATAAGGTACGTACCTAATTAATTTTGTAACCCCAGTGAGCTCTTGTATTTATTTAGTAATTAGCTATATGCTTATTTTTACGTATATAAAAATGTTTAAGAAACTGTTTTAGAATCAATTCAAAGCTTAAGAAACAAAAAAGAAAATATGTGTGCAGTTCACACGCGGTAGAAGCGAAACCTTCAGAAAACTAAACTATGAGAGAATGAGACGAATGCAGAGTATCAGTAGTATCATAATTGTAGGGCTTATTTATTATAATATTGTTACTTAGTTTAAAAAATATTTTACATTTAATTACATATTACACAGACTCCAAATTTTCGATTTCTCCATCGTGAGTACTTAAATATTTTATAATCAACAAATTTCGTCCTTAATCCTTACTGCTCATAGATCACATGCATCTCTCATAATCTCCATACATAATAGGAAACACTGTATACTGTAGTCTAACTCATTCTCTCGCAGGCTAAATCCTATAGATGTATGTCTCTTTTTAGTGTTGCTTTTTCGTTTCATTGAATTTCAAATCACAACGATTCTAAAGAAGTTTTTACTACAAAAAGAAAAATAAGACGTGGTCGCCTATAATTGGTACTTGAATGGTACCTCAATTATTTTATATATATATAAAGTATACTTTGCGGTTGGTGATACTAAAAAATAAAATAAATAAATAAAATAAAAACACATAACATATTTAAATGACCTTTTATTTCTTGTAATTTGATAATATTACATAAATAATGTTTAAAAACTTATTAAGACATAAACTTTTTCTAAAATGTATCTTAATTTACCAAAAAAATACGGCGTGGTAGATAACCTCTTAAGGACGCTTTGAATTGCTTGGTTGCATAAAAATTTATCAAAAATTCATTACAAAAAAAAACTCCGTAATTTTTCTTTTACCAGGGCGAAGTAATAAATATACGTTCGCTTTCCATGCGATCCTCTCACGGAACACGTAAAATGTGCCATAATTCATAAAAAGGTATAATACATACCATCAGCTGCATAAATTTAGCAGGAATGACATTAAATATTCGTTAACGGATCCCGCGTCTCAAAGGGTCATTATTAACGTTTTGAATAAATCGAGATCGGCGTGGCCACAAATCAAAGAAAATCATTATAGGAGCTATTTCGCCCACGTATAATGTTAGGATTACTTGGAATCGTACAGATTGAGGGCATCCGTCAGTTCTTAGTTCTTTTTATATTTACGTTAAAAATAAGCTAAAAATGGATTGTCAATGAGGGCATCTGCGACTTTTTCTGCTAATAAGAATGAGGTGATATATTTGACATATTTCATAGCGGGGGATATTAGGTTGTTAGAAAAGTGTAGAGATTAATGTATACCTCTAATATATTAGTTATATGTTATTCTAATTAGATTAGAAATGGAAAAAACAAACTGCGGATATTCTTATAAGTTGAAACATTTTAAAAATATTCTTATTATTAGCGCTCATTATACTCATTATTTTTGTTCTTTTTTTATCGGCCCATAGATTAAAGACATGGGACTTCCCCATTGTAGGTAAGGTTTGCTTTTATAGTCACGCTTGGCAGGCAGATTGATGATTGCAATTCCAGACGTGTAGCACTTTGTCGCCTCTGATCGTCAACGGTCTGGGTATTTTATGAGTGACGTAAACGAGATGGTTATACCGCCATCTACCGGAAACTATAAGATTTTTCTGCCATACCTAATAGTCGCCTCTTACACAAATGGAATGAAATGCAATGATTTTATTACGGCGCTACCAAACGGTATTGAACTTTTTTTTAGTATAAAGGTGAGAAACGAGCACACAGTCCACCTGATGGTGAGTGGATGCTGAGGCCTATAGACATCTACATTTATCCTCGATTAAGAATCAAAATGCAGTTTCCAGTAAAAAGGGTCTCCGATTCTCTACACTCACCATACGAAACACAACAGCATTAAGCTGCTATTTTACGCTGGTATTCTGTGAGAGCGTGGTCTCATCCTGGTCGAGCCGACCCATATCATAGCTGTAGCTTGGCTCTACCAGGTAACGTGAAATTATATCATAACATACTATAGGCCGTGTTTTGGTGACTGAGATATAGACTCTCACGCTTGTCATCCAAAGGGGTAGGCAGAATCTAAGGACATCCATTTGGCACGATTCTGACATATCACATCTTTATATCTTGTAGTTATAGTGGACAAATTAACTAAACTCAAACCAACTACAAGTATGCTCCATATAGCACATTCTTGGTAGGTCTTGTGTCCAGCATTGAAAAAGTATTTGAAAGTTTTGCGTTGCTGGCTGCTATGAATATTTTAATTTAGAATGTAATATTTTTTATAACATTAGAAACTCGTATATTAATTAAAATAATTTATGGCGGGAAGTTGCGTGTCATTTATTTTTATCACCGCAAGATAGCACTGCTCGTCTTCAAAATACTTTTGGGAGGAAAGCAAGCATCTCATTTAAGAACCGTGAGGCGTTGTTTCGTAGAATTTGATCGTAACCGTGTTTCTCTCCATAAAATTCGTGAAGGTCGACCCTCAATGGCGATCAGTGAGGAAAATGTGGATATGAAGAACTTATGAAGAAATTCGAAGTTTCGAAATCGATTGGCTTTAGATATTAAAAAATCTGACAAGCAGAAAATCCTGTTGAAACGATACGATATTAATTTGAAGAGGGTAACATTCTTACGACAAGCTAATTTAATTACAGATTGGGACAATGTTGTTTTTATTGATAAAACAAATGCTGACACTACTACAAACTGCGTGTGCAGAAGTCACTAAAAGGAACGAAGAAAAGCCGTCGAGAAACACACAGAAAATAAGCTTACATGATTTCGAACGATATACTCGGTATACTCGGTTTCAACAATACTGTTAAAACCGAGTATACCGAGATAGACAAGATTTTAACCCGGGTTCAAAAAAGGAGGAGTATTCCCAATTCAAAAATAATATATGCCTCCCCATAGATTGCTTCATAAGGAGGATATGTGCTGATATAGAAGATGCTGCTGCCCATCGTCTTACCTCTGTCGCCCCGCGCGACACCCATCGGACGATATGGGGTAGTAAATATTCTTACACCGTCACTATGCGGTACGTATGTTGAAAATGAAGTCTGAGTACAGACAGCAGTGATGACGATGACAACAGTTATAAATTCAGGTAGTTCAAAACTGAATTAATGCGTTTTTTTTGTTCAACTACTTACATATACTTGTTATATTCTATTTCCATAAAATTACGATAACAAATGGCCGTCTCTGCCTACCCTCCTGGGTGATAAGCGTGAGAGTCCCTATGTTTGTGTGAGTATGGCATGTATGTGCGTATGTTAATATGTATAGTAGAAGCTATAATAATCCATTGTTGCTAATTTGCCCCTTCAATGTATATGACGGCGCGTCTAGGACCCAAATGCAGTCATGAATGGTCGAGCATTGTAATATTTAACAAGTGTTAATATCTGTTTGCAGGTGGTGATAACTGATAGACCGTGTGCTGACGGTTTACTGCCAATTGCGCGAGTAAGTGCGATAGTAGAGGTGGCCGTGTCGGCGCGTCTATGAAATACCTTCCTACATCAGAAGTGGGATAAAGTCCCTGTTATCGCTCACATATAATCTACGAATAGTGCGAGGGTGATATAGTCTTTCACCAATGTATGTGAAAGACTATGATGCGCCTTGCGTCACAAAGTCATCAATCACCTTTGTTTTTATGGTAAATGTCGTTAACGTATCATTTGAGTGTAGAGTAAAATTTTAAATTGAAATGTTTTAAGTTAAAATTTAAATCATTTTGTTCGATTTATATTAAAAGAACCCGCAAATATTTTCATTATTCCTTAACGCACCTAAATATGTTAACAAATGTCGAAAGAAATGTTGGAGGTTTTCTAGATGAGTTAAAGTTGCATTCAGTGAAAACTTAACTTGTTCGAGTTTTGTTATAATTTGATAGTTCATGCAAAATATGATTTACACGGGCTACATTTTGAAGTTCGAGTGAGCGAGCGAAGCGAGCGAACACACCCATCCATTCCCTTCGTGGTTATTTTTATATAAACCATCCAGAAATAGGAGCCCCGCTTAGCAGGGCTCCGTCGACTACACTTTGGTGTTACTTCGGCGGAGAGGGGGCGCCCCCCTCCCTATTAAAGCAATTTTTCTCAGAAATCATTCAATAAAAATTTTAATTTTCAACATTTAATATAAAAAAATATGCACGTCCGGCAGGGGAAAAAGGTGGGGGGTGAATTTACCTCTCCCCCACCCCTTTCCCACCGGACCACACCCCCCTATTAAGGCGACTTGATTCTAAACCTTAACCGTAAGAAAAACAAATGGTTCTTACTATCATTGCAGGGCTTGTACCAGTCAAATGATATGGCTACAGGGAATAGTGGTTTCGGACTAGTATAAACAGTACTTGGAAAAAAAGTACAATAAAGAAAAGAATGATTCTATAAAAAAAAGAGAGAAATGATTGCAGGGCTTGTGCCGGTCCAATGATGTAGCTACAGGGAATAATCATTCCGGTCTAGCTTAAAGATGATTATAGTTGTGTAGGGCTTACTGCCCGGCTACCTTCAGTTTTTTGAATATTAATTTTTGGTCCGGGCTAACAATGACATTGGGACGTCAAACACCTCAGTCCCCCCCGTAACCATGGGTGCTGTAAAGCACCCGAAACGTCGGCAATTAAAATAGTAAATTAAACGCGATAAAATCCGTAAAAATAGTTTTATTCAATGTGTAGTGTTCGCGTAAATATGAGAAATCATTACACATAATGCATATTATATATTTGTGTGTATTTATACATCATTGTATAATACTACATACAATTAGATTTCTTTTTTCTGTGTTTTCACGGAAGATTAGCGTCGAAGTGCTCTGGCAGTACCAAGACTATGCCGAGTTAGGTACCATCTTAGTAAACATTTTCATTCATTTATTGCAGCATATCAGAGTCTACTGCTGAGTATAGGCCTCATATGATATAGATTGCCCCATAGGGCGGATATTTGTCGTAGTGGCACGCTTAGTAGGTGCATTGGCAACAATTTTTTTTTATTTGATATTATTTTGTGGGTATAGTAAGAGGCGACAGAGTTTCCCTATGTCGCCCCTTACGACACCCACGGAACGATATGGGTAGTGGATATTCTTACACCGCCACTACACGGACAAACCATTTAGTAAATTTAAAATGTGCTATTACTTAACCAAACTGTAATAATGTGTTACCAAATAAATTTATTTTCTTTCTCTCCTTCTAATCTAGTACAGTCAATACCGATGGTAGTTAAAAAGTAATATTCATAAAACAGTGTTTTATTAACTTATGAGTAGTATTACAACAGCATTGTTATAAAATTAAAATAACTTACTCTATAATTTTAAAGTAGTAGCAATGTAATATGAGCTAACTTTCATCATTGAAATTTGTTTAGATAAAACTTGAAAAAATCTTTGTGATACAATTTACAATTTTGTATTCAATATTTTTTGATTATCATCAACTATTTCACCAAAATATATCACCCTCCTATGGGCTATGGAAGTGTCAAAAACCATGGCTTCCGATAGATGGTGGTATAACCACACCACTTACACCAGATGTGAACCGAACCGAACCCAACCCGGCTACGAGAGGCAGCGAGAAAAACTAGACGATTAGTACTACGATCAGTAAGCTTGGTGATTATGGTAAATTATTTTTGTTACGAGAGAGACTCGTGTTCAACAAAGCATTTTTTTTTAATTCGCACCTGATGATCGTTCAGCCTTACCATCAGGGCACTAATATTAAATAGAACTTAAACTCAATGGCGGCTCTAGGTCCTCCAGACCGTATTTCGTTCACGGCGGACAGTCTCAATGGAGCCATCTAAACAGGACAGGATTAGTGCACGAGTGTATGGGTAAAAAGTGCACACTCTATTCCCTCACTCCCATAGTCCTATGAGATGGCAATCCGACATGACCGGAGCTGTGTTCGGAGAGAGATCCAGCGCAGGACCAACCGCTTCACGTGCTTTCCGAGGCACTGGGGTGAGACACAGCCAACTTCCTGACTCCGGACTGCTACTGAGAATTTCTCGGCGGGTAAACCCAATTACTGATTTTTGGTCCGATCCAGGATTCAAACCCATACAAGTCAGAAATAAGGCAGCTCTGAAGGAAACAACTTTAGTACACAATTTGATACCACATTGCTCAGCATCGATATCAATCACTGTGGCGGCAAAGCGTGTAAACATCGAAACTTATCTTGTTTGAGCAGCACTTGTATAGCTTGCTTCACGAAAACGTACGTAAACAAATGTATGGTGCTAAAATTTAGTAAGCTCAATGTGGTATAGAGATATTTTTTGTGCAGTTACTGCATTAATTATTAATGATTACGTTATTATCCGTGTTTATTGACTTCCTGCTGACATGGTAAAGTTTCTAAAAGTGGTCTAGGAGGCTTATTGTTGCATTACGAATGGAAAAGTTTGATCAGGTACCAGTGTGATTCACACAGAATTCCGTTACCGTTAATGTTACTGTTACAGCCTTTCAAAAGGCTACTGCTGAACAAAGGCCTCCCCCATATTGCTACCTGCATCCATCGACTTCCCGCATTTCTTGCCAGTTCACCCTGGGAATGAGATGATCCCTACCAAACCATTTCTAATATGTATAAAAAGCAATCTTATCAGCCTCGAACACAGGCGCAAAGTAGCTAGCCTTTGGGTTTTCTACAGGTTGCATTTCGGAGAGTGTGCGCAGGAATTTAGTGACAGCGTACATCAGCGTTGGGCGCCTCTCCAATATATAGAATTACGTGAAGAGATGCAGGAAGTCGATGGATGCAGGTGGTACATCATTACGTTACAAAATATCATTAATTATTTTATTTCTCTGTCCCCAGTAAAATCTATGGCATCTCTCAAACAATACCTTCTTTGTTATCAGTACGTGCTGTCTCCCATTGTTCCTACACGAGTGTTCCGGTCATGTGTTATTGCATATGTATAAAGGTAATATTTGAATAACATTAAGACATTAATAACAATTTAAAAAAAATCTGCGGTCTAATCTTCGGAATGGCTGAACCGATTGCAATGAAACTTCATAAACAAATAGAAAACAATGCCAGGAATAATCTAGACTATATTTAATTCGAAAAACTTGGATATACTTTTTGAGAAATTGTAAAACTGATAATATAAATTATTGATTATTATCTTAAATCTAAATAATGCAGCATTAATAAATACTATCCAGGTGAAGTCGGGGCGGACTAATAGTTATTTTCACTATATGGTGGGACTCCTTTCCTGCCTAGGCTATTTATTTAAATTATATTTTTAAAACCCTACGTCATTTCTATATCTAAGATGACTCTAACGACACCTCATATGTAAAATGCATTAAACCGTTTAGACTACAGAGCATGCCAAAGAAATAGACATACGCACATACAATCATACATATAAAGAACAAGTTAAATAAAACGCGATAAAATCTATAAAATAGTTTTATTCAATGTGAAGTGTACACGTAAATAAAAGAAATATTAGCGCCGATAAATGTATTAAACATATATACATACATAAACACTCACGCCTGTCACCCAGAGGGGTAGGCAGAGACTACAGACTTCCACTTGGCACGATCCTGGCACACCTCTCTCGCCTCCTTTACATCCATATATCTACGCATACACGCTCGTCGGTTAAGGGTACTCCTGATCTGGCCCATTTTCAATATATCGCCAATTTGGTCGATAAACCTTCGTCTAGGGCGTCCCTTTCCGACTCTGCCGTTCACTTCTGCAGCATAAATTTGCTTTGTCTGTTGAATTTGTAATGTATTAAAATCGACGATAAATCCCTAAATAATTTTTCTAATACCTTATAAATTTTTCACGGCTTTTGGAAACCAAAATATACAATTCTATCAAATCTTACATTGCTAACATTAGGTGGTTTATGAACTTTCATTACAATCGGTTCAGCCATTCCGAAGATTAGACCGCAGATTTTTTTTAAATTGTTATTTATGTCTTAATATCATTCAAATATTACTTCTATACCCTATACTCTATACAACCCCCTCAGATATTGATCTGAGGAGGTTGTATAGAGTATATAATAACTGCCTTCTATTGAGAAATACTCAATTTTTCAATTTTCAATTTAAATTTCGATATTACAGACAAACACTTCAATTTTATTTATATGTATAGATATTTTTAAAATAATTAAACACCAAGCTCCAGAGGTGTTGGCTATTGTTAGTTTTAAGCTTGAACTCGATTGAACGCTGGTTGAATTACCTATTGTTGAAGACAACAGAGGCGTCGCACCGATATCAGGGGTTATTGTTTCATTATTGAAACGCGTTTTAAGGTCTATTGAGGTCTAACCATTGAATTAACTTGTTGATATATAAATAACAAGAGAATGAGATAGACATTTATAATAGTGCTACTTGATCATTTTATTAATACTATTAACCGTTCGTTCAATCGTAACGTTTTGCTAATCGAAATAGTTAATAGTTATTTATGTTTCTGCGAACAATATAAATTGAATGAAACTAGATTTACGTATTGTATTCCGTTTTATTAACTTATTTTACATTCCCAACGAAAAACTAATATTTTTAAACTGAAGGTAGCCATAGTTAACTACGACATTGGGACGTCAAACACCAAAGTCTCCCTGTGATCATCATGGGTGCTGTAAAGTACTTGAAACGTCCTGAATATAAAATAAATTAATAAAACGCGATGGAATCCGTATAACTAGTTTAGATGCAGGTAGAATTGGAATGGCATTTCCCTATTAAATGGGTCCTCTTTTAAAAAGTATAAAGGACTCCCAATTACTACTACCTGTTAAATAAAGAAATATATCCTATAATAAATATACGAGTACGTTCGTAAACGTCAATAGGTTTACATGTCCCTATTTTCAACATATCCATATTTCTTGTTCCATATTACCGATACATCTTATTAAAGTTCACTGCTGAAGACAGACCTGCCCCATGGATTGCCTCATAGCATAGGGGAGATATTTACTCCATTATATATTATTATGTTATATTTGTTCCATGTAATGCGATACAATTAACGCATTGTCACCTTTGTGAATCAAGAACACGTCTCAGGCAAAAATACTCTATTGTAAAATACTAGGAGATCCCTCATGTAAATACACTAAGAGGCTTTTGCTTGCGCGAAATCAGGGATTTTACTTTGGCATCTGATGTGTACATTACAGTGTAAGCCTATCCAATCTCTGTGCATTTCTATACAAATAAATAAAATTGAAGTGTCTGTTTGTAATGTCAAAATAACAGCTTTTTACTAAATCCATATGAAAGTATTTACGGTACTTACGAGAGGAGATCAAAATGTTCGCGGAATGGCGGGGTTGGCGAGGGTGAGTTTACTCATCCAGGTAGACGCTAGTTGAGTGACTCATTGTTAGTATTATATACCAAGTTTCAGCCTAATCGGGGACATTCCGCCGTGTAGTTTGTGGTCGTGTAAGTTGTCTGCGCTCTCGTCCCCGTACGTTGAGTGCTTCTCGCTCTCGCACCTCCGCTCTCCTGCTCACGCTGTGCAGAGCAGCCGCCTCGGTGAGTTCTTATGCCTTTCTTACCGTTCATGCCCCCCTGCCGCCTGGTTTTGACCGCTCACTGTTTTTGTTTTTATTTTTTGTTATTATTTTTGTATTAATGTTTCTCGTTTCTGGAACGTCTCTTGTTCTTTTCAGAACAAGCCCCTGTTCTTTTGAGAACAGGGATCCCCTCCCTTTCTGTCTCAGAATAGAACATCGCCCCCCCAACATGTCCACACCAGACCTTATTAGGTCAATCGTCGCCGCCCTGAATCAACTGGATGAGACGGCCCTCGCCGCAATCCTCGCCGCAATCCTCGCCTCCTTTGCCCCTCAGGCATGTCCCCCGCCGGCCCCCTTCGCGTCCTGCTCGGCGGCCCCTACGGCTGCCCTGCAGACCGACTCGCCCGCGTCCCCCGACTCCAACTCCATGGAGTACTCCGACACCACGTCCGTAACTTCGACCTCCCGGAAGAGGACCGCCACCAACACGAAGTCTTCGTCCAGCAGCTGCTCCTCGGACTCCGATGGGACAGTAACGGACAGCACTCCCTTCACTGTAGTGAAGTCCAAGCGCGGCGTGAAACGCACCGCCAAAAACCGCTCCCCCGTCCCGGCAGCCCCTACCGCCACCCCCACCTCCGCAGCCCCCGCCGCTGCCGTAGTCCCCTTATTACCACTTGACCTCCCCCCGCCTTCCAAGCCAGCAACTCGCTGCGTCCCCACCCTCGCCAAAAACTGGTCCCACCCCCTGTCTTCCTCAGAGACAAGGCGAAATTCACCCGTCTCTCCAAAACTTGCTACGACACAGGTATCAAGTATGATCAGGCCACCAACTTCAGTGAAGCCATTAAAATCATCCCATCATCGATAGATGACTTTCGTCGCCTTACCAGGCTTTTCACAGCTGAGCGTGTATCCTACCACACGTTCGCTCTCCCTGAAGTGCGTAAAGTCAGGGCCGTAATCCGCGGTGTCCCCTTCGAGCTCGCCAACGAGAACATCCTTGAGAAACTTAAGTCCCAGGGATTCCCAGTCGAGGCAGTGCACAAGATGCACAGCAATAAGGGCAAGAGGTTCCCGATTGCTCTTGTCATCCTCACGAACGTGCCAGAGGCAAAGGCCATATTCTGGCAGGTACGCACCGTGTGCCGCCTGTCGAGGGTGAGGGTCGAGCCCCCCATAGGGGCGGTTTTCCGGCGCAGTGCCACCGCTGCCAACTTTACGGGCACGCGGTGGCCAACTGCTCTGCCCCCAGGTGCGTTAAGTGTTTTGTGATAATAGCGTGTTCTGTCATATGTTAAGTTAAATTAAATTTAACTTAGGGCCCTGAAACAACTTGGGGCCCTGAAACAACTTGGGGCCCTGAAGGGGCTGGGAAGAGCCCTGTCGGGGCATTTTCGATGGAAGTGTCGGGAATGATTTGTCATTAACCGGCGGTGGAGCTCTAGTAAGACGGGAACGAGGAGCGCGAGGGCATCCCCTGTAGTTTGCCGGGTGGCCAAGTTGCTCGCAAAGAACGCAAGCTGGTGGGGATTCGGCATTACTAGGCCGAAGGCACTCTTTCTAGTTGTGGGGTCAAGGCACTTAATGCACCTGGGGGGGGGGTGGAGCAGTTGGCCACCGCGTGCCCGTAAAGTTGGCAGCGGTGGCACTGCGCCGGAAAACCGCCTCTATGGGGGGCTCAACCCTCAACCTCGACAGGCCGCACACGGTGCGTACCTGCCGGAATATGGCCTTTGCCTCTGGCACGTTCGTGAGGATGACAAGAGCAAGCGGGAACCTCTTGCTCTTATTGCTGTGCATCTTGTGCACTGCCTCGACTGGGAATCCCTGGGACTTAAGTTTCTCAAGGATGTTCTCGTTGGCGAGCTCGAAGGGGACACCGCGGATTACGGCCCTGACTTTACGCACTTCTGGGAGAGCGAACGTGTGGTAGGATACACGCTCAGCTGTGAAAAGCCTGGTAAGGCGACGAAAGTCATCTATCGATGATGGGATGATTTTAATGGCTTCACTGAAGTTGGTGGCCTGATCATACTTGATACCTGTGTCGTAGCAAGTTTTGGAGAGACGGGTGAATTTCGCCTTGTCTCTGAGGAAGACAGGGGGCGGGACCAGTTTTTGGCGAGGGTGGGGGCGCAGCGAGTTGCTGGCTTGGAAGGCGGGGGGAGGTCAAGTCTACCCCTTTCGACATGGAGTACCGCACACTTATCCGTCCCCAGCTCCATTCTAATAGAATTGCTAAAATCACAAGTGATGTTTAGCAATTCCACAAGATGTGAGCGACTGGAGGCGAATAACTTGAGATCATTCATATAGAAAAGGTGGGTCACTTTTGTACCTCCTTTCCGAAGCTGAAATCCCCTCCCAGAACCCTCCAGTAAGGTACTGAGAGGGTTCAGAGAGAGGCAGAACCAGATTGGACTCAGACAATCGCCCTGGAAAATACCCCTTCTTATCCTTATGTGGTTCTCCGCAGCCGTCATCCATTCGCCTAGATGACAAAGGATCGTACTCCACTGCCCCATACACTGCCCGAGGAAGTCTTGAACTGTACAGTCAACCTTGTACAGCTCGAGGACCCTCTTAAGCCATGTATGAGGCACCGAGTCGAATGCCTTTTTGTAGTCTATCCAGGCGGCGGAGAGGTTCCGACGGTTGCGTTTAACCACCTTGCCAATGACCGCGTCAATGAGGAGTGGTTCCTTGTTTCACGACCATCGCCTGACATCCATTTTGAGCGCGCGACATCACCTGATTTGCGTTCAGGTGACGAGTGATTCTCGCGCTCAAAATAGATGTTAGTGTCTTGTATATGGTAGGTAGACACGTTATGGGGCGGTATTTGCTCGGGTCTGTGGAATCCCGGTTTTTAGGAACCAAATGAGTGATCCCAGTAGTGAAGAGGCTCGGGAGTGACTTTTGGTCGAGAGCCTCTTAAAACTGTCGGGCGAGCACAGCGTGACACACCACGAACCCCTTCAGCCAGTAGTGATGCAGTCCGTCGAGGCCCGGACTTTTCCAGTTCGGGGCCCTACGGACCGCCTCAGCTACGTCATCCGGCGTTATGATGACGGGGTCCATGGGCGTACCACTCGCACACTGACTCGCCACAACTTCCGTCCAAGGGCCCTCGCTGTGGTTTACGGGCTCTGACCACAGGCCGCGCCAGAATCCGATAGTGTTGGCCTGATTCGGTGCTGAGCCCGTTCCACGTACCATTGGCCGCTCCAATAATTTATAGAGCCTCTTCTGATCACTCTGGAAGAGACGATTCTTATTGAACCGTGTCGACCTCTCGGTATATCGCCGAATCCGCTTCCCCCAAGCAGCGATTCTCTGCTTCAGGTCGTCTATGCGCTCCGACAGTTTTTGCGTTATATCCGGCTGGGACAAACTGATATTTGTCCCAGCAAACGCCATCCTGACGGTGCGCACAATTCTCGGCCTGTTATTGCCCGACCTGAAGCTTATCAGTCTGCCGATGAGGGTTTTGTTTTTGCGATACGGTCCTCAATCCTTCTTCTCCAGGCTGGGATAGTGCTACTTGCCCAGTAGCACGTCCAGACGTGGAAGTTTGGCACCAACAATGCGGCAAACTGCTAAAGCGGCGCCAAAGAGTATTGAGTCCGTATCGCAAAGGTCCCGGCTGGTTTCCAAAAAGGTTGCCAGCAGTGGGTTCAGGGCCGTCACGACATCCCGATTCCGCTTGCTTAGGGTTATGCGCGGGAGTCGCGGTCGATTTCCGAGAGGCGTACAACGCGTTTCCACAATCGCCTCCTCCAATTTACTCCTCATCTGCTCTAGTTCATGGGTGACCATTCCATCATCGCCTGAATCAACCAGAACGGGAAGATCCATGGCGGCTTCCACACGTGGCTGCTGGTCTATGGCCTTAGGAGCCGCATTCCCAGCTATAGCTGGTTCATTCGATGAGGGAATAGCCTCACGCCGTAGTCGTTCGAGTTCGGCATCATCAAATATTTTCGAGCGTAAGATGTACCGAACTCTGTCTGCCAGGTTTTGCTCTGTGACGGGAACAGATGGCTCCAGCTCAGCAAAAATGCGATGCATCCGGGCCCGATACGCTATCCCTCCAGTTTCTTCCTCCTTCGCCCTATAGTACGCCCGCAATACGTTTGTGTTCATATTTTTTGTCCAACGCATGCGGCGCACTATTCCACCAGCGGCGGGTGCCGCTTGCCGAGTCCGAGAGGACCCTGCCGACACCAAGCCATTTGGTGGGGATTAATCATTATTATTATTATTATATCACGCGAATGCTACACATTGGATAAAACAAATTTTACCGATTTTATCGCGTTTAATTTGACTTATTTTTAATTACAGAAACAAAATCGAATAGATGAAACGCTCGTGGCCACCATGGCCAGTGCTCTCCGAAATATATGTGAGGTTGGATGTGCGTTGTTTTCTTAAATTTTACCAGCTTTTGTACTAATTTTGACGACAATGAGGACATCCACGACTTTTTTTGCCACCGGGGCGGCGCCACTTAAAATGAGGTGTAATATTTGACAGATTTTATAGCGGGAAAGTTAATTTGTTAAAAAAATATAAAGGTTAATGTTTCTTTCTGTACTATTAGCTATTTTTTACATTAATTACATTAAAAATAAATAAACCAAACCACAGATATTCATAAAATTAGAAAAATTAAAAAATAATTGAAAATGTGCAAATAATTAAAGAGCAAACCACAAACCACAGGCATTGTTTTGTGTTTTAATATAATACTCTAGAGGCTGATAAAATTTTATTTAAAACTAATTTCTCAATGAAATGACATTGTGGAACAAAAACTTCACTTCAGTGTCAACTAGCGACATCTGGTGAGAAGAAGATTACTAGCCCTCATTGCGGGGATCGAGGAAAAGTTTCCAAACCAACGAAACGAACTACAAGAGGGCCTTATGATTTCTCGACTGATAAAATCATAGAGTCGCTCCGACAAAAAATTAAGGAAATTAATATATTAACTTTGGCCTCTCAATACATTTATTAAAATGTAATGTACGTACACAAAAATAAAAGAAGTTATACAAAACTAAGTGATATTCATTCTGTAAATACTAGGAACAGACCCAAGCTAGTAGTAGTAGCCAGTTACTCGATTCCACCGAGTCAGTAATTCATTCTTGGGGCGATGTATACGCTTTTACAACAAAATCCCAGAAAATATACAAAATTTGACCTGCTCAAAGTTCAAAAACTTTATTAAACAAAGTTTGTATAAAAAGGGTTATAATAATATTAAGGAATTTATGGATGATAATAACCCTTGGGAATGAGGTGATCGCTACCAAGCTAGTTCTAATTTGTTTTGTGTGGTTATTAAAAAAAGTCCCGCTGGGTTTCTTGCTGGTTCTTCTCAGGACAGAGGTTTTTTTTTGAACCAATGGTTAGTAAACAAAAGAGTGACTTTCAATAAGTATTATTTATAATCTATATTGAATAAAAAGTTTCTGTTTCTGTTTCTGTTTCATAGCTTGTTAGGAAAAGGAAGGATTAATAGTGCCGCCCTTGACAGTGCATTGGATTAGTATTAATTAATGTTTCTTATAAAACCTACACAAATTATATTGAATCATATTACGAACCAAACAAAAAATGCTAGCGGAAAATTGCTTTCATTGAATAAAAGCACGCAACGCACTCTCAGTAGACACTTACGGAGCATGAACACAGTATAAACGTCCTCAAAGTTATTTCTATAGAATGTTTGAAGAACAAATTGCAAAGCATACAACTGGTTAAGATAAAGTGTACCATAGCTGTGTATACTTCGCTTTTTCTTCATCAGCCAGTAAAAGTTATGCTGGAGCTTAAGGAGGACTTGGACTGGAGACCCTTTTACTGGAATCGAAACATTCTATCTTAGTCCTCAGGGGTGACAACGCATCTGCATTTTGTGTAGTCTATGGGCCAAGCATCCACTTACCATCAGGTGGACTGTGTGCTCGTTTGTCACCCTTATTCTATATAATAGTGGACGGCTGGGTATGGACATTTTCCTTTGTGCGGAAGATTTGTCAAAATCGTCACACTTGGCAGGGGGATTGGTCGATCTGGTTATATCGTTTGTTTATTTTTTTATTTTGATAGTGACCACACTTTCGATACCCACACATGGACAGACCTACGGAGGACCACAGGAGGATACCCACAAGCCACAATGCACAAAATTGCCTGTGTATTACCGTTACAGTCTATAAAATGTCCACTGCTGAACATAAGCCTCCGCCATAGATTGCCTCATAGGGGGAAATATTTGACTTGTAAGTGTAGTAAATCTTTTTGTAGTAAAACTTTCATATGCATTTAGTAAAAATCTGTTATTTTGAGATTACAAACAGACACTTCAATTTTATTTCTTTATATAGCGTATTGATAATTGATGGCGGCGAAATAGAATTTAACACCCCATAAATTTGCCGTGAATTTTATACAACTAAGGGACATGAACGAGCACACAGTCCATCCAATGAGATTTGGATCTTGTAGCTTATATAGACCTCGCTCCTCGAATAAGTATCAATAAAAAAACATCGTAACCATTAAATACTAAAATGTGTAGTATGAAGTATCAAAAAATAACTTTCAACCTACCGAAACATAGCATCATTACGATGATATTTGACGTCGGCATTATGAGAACCATGTGTACTTATGTGAGAACGTGGTACTCCTGCCGAACCTACCCATTTGTTCTGCGGTCATAATATGGCTGCAGCGTGGCTCTACCACATATAGAAGTAGTGTGTCGAAACAGACGATAATAGGAAATACATACAATTACTCGAGACCTTCGAGAGATGGTATCTTGAATATACTAAACAACGGAGGACGGAAACGAAGGTGCTGGAATACTTTTGCGATCGCTAATCCATCTGCCTACAGTTAGATAAGTCCATTTCCATATTCTCAAGTTTCTCATTATCCCAAGTGCGCTGTTAAAATAAAGAAAATATTTTAAAGCTATTGATAAAATAAAGTAAATTAGATGAAAAACCGGTGAATTAAACTATTATTTATTCAATAAACTTAAATGCAACATTCATGAAATATTCAATATAATTTATATTAGAAATATTTTAATTTCGTAGTTGATTTTTCAATCGTCAGATAGAAGCAATCCATCAAATAAATTACAACCTGACTGAAAATAAAAGTGAAACTATTGAAATATTCCGTTTGTATAGGTATCTTTTAAATAATAAAAGTGACCAACGAGCACACAGTCCACCTGATGGTAATTTGATGCTTTGGCCCATAGGCATCCACATCTATCCTCGGTTAAGAATCAAAATGTGGATGCATTGTCACCCTTGAATACTAAGATGGAATGCCTCGTTTCTAGTAAAAATGGTCTCTAATTCTCTACATTCACTATAAGAAATACAGCAGCATTAAGCTGTTATTTTATGCTGGAATTCTATGAGAGCGTAGCCTTCCCCGGTAAACCGACCCATTCATACTAAAACCATAATATAGCTGTAGCGTGGCTCTAGCACGCGTGAACGATAATAACTTACCGCCAAATAGCGGTTCGTGCCTGCTTTGTTCCGGTTTGAAGATTATTTATTAGTCCTTAGAGGTGACAACGCATCTGTTACCTTGTTTGTTTGATGTTAGCTGCGGGTGTCCAAGGATTTCAGTAGGCAATTATCATCAGGTGGACTGCAAGTTCGTTTGTCACTTTATTTATATAAAAAATCATACCACTTTTTTTGAAGTTCTTTTCGAACTTTTTTTTGTGAAGTTCTTTTGGGGCGTTTAGGAAAAATGATGAGAGTGAATTTTTGCGATGCGCGCGCACACCGACACCTAAAAACGACACCGTGAAGTTGTTACGATGCGCGCGCACACTGACACCTAAAAGCAACAACTTCAGTGGGTAATTGTCTCTCAAGTTTTTTTGTTTCGTTACGCTAAAGAAGTATAACTTCCTACGTGCGTACATAAGTGCACACACACTTTTATTTTTAGTTGTTGTTCTTAATTTTTTTGTTGTATTTTATTCTATGAATAAATTTCATCTGATAATTGATAAATCAGTCCTTAGTAAAGTGAAATTTTAATTGGAAAATAATTTATTCACACGTATTCGTGGAATTGTTTACCGCTCTATTAAATATGTATGAACTAAAGCGTAGAGTATAGATAAGTATATTCAAATACATTAACTCTATTAAAATTGAGTCTTGCCAAGGACTATCTACTGGATTGGTTTACGAACTTTAAAAATTCATGAAGCGTTACTTTTTTTTTGTTTAACCCTTTTGTGTTAGAGTTTCGTGCCAAATTAAGCAAAACTAATACAATTATGATATCACTTTGGTGTCTGAGAGAGTTTCACGGATGTAGATGATTGAAATTTAGTGTAGGTTTAAAATGCTGTTACCTAAATACAGACGTTAGAGTTAAGGCAATTTTGATAAAAAATGCCAACAATAACTAAAAATATTGAAGACAACGATGAAGTGTAGAATTAACTCGAACTCTACACTTACACAGTACGCGAGCAACCCGGGTTCGATCCCCGCCGGCACCAATGAAATTGTTAATTGCAATTTTAAGTGCTGATTTACCACGTGCTCGGCGGTGAAGGAAAACATCGTGAGGAAACCTGCATGTCTAAGAAATCAAAAAAAAATATTTCGAAGACGTGAAGTTCGCCATTGGGGCAGCGCGGCGGACATTTCCTTGCCCTAAAACCCTCTCAGAAATGAGAGGAGGCCTGTGCCCAGCAGTGGGACGTATATAGGCTGTAACTTTACTTTTACTACACTTACAAGTCCCCTGGCTACTGATTTATAGCATCAAATAAAAGAAAAAGAGCAAATATTTCCCCCTATGAGGCAATCTATAGCGGAGGCTTATGTTCAGCAGTGGACTTTTTATAGACTGTAACGGCAATACACAGGTCATTTTGTGGTGGCTTGTGGGTCTCCTCCTGTGGTCCTCCGTAGTTCTGTCCATCTGTGGGTATCGAAAGTGACCACTATCAAAAATAAAATAAAAACCAAACGATATAACCAGATCGACCAATCCCCCTGCCAAGTGTGACGATTTTGACAAATCTTCCGCACAACGGAAAATGTCCATACCCAGCCGTCCACTATTTTATAGAATAAGGGTGACAAACGAGCACACGGTCCACCTGATGGTAAGTGGATACTTGGCCCATAGACTACACAAAATGCAGATGCGTTGTCATCCCTGAGGACTAAGATGAAGAAGTCCAAGTCCTCCTTAAGCTCCAGCATAACTTTTACTGGCTGATGAAAAAAGCGAAGTATACACAGCTATGGTACACTTTTATCTTAACCAGTTGTATGCTTTGCAATTTGTTCTTCAAACATTCTATAGAAATAACTTTGAGTACGTTTATACTATGTTCATGCTCCGTAAGTGTCTACTGAGAGTGCGTTGCGTGCTTTTATTCAATGAAAACAATTTTCCGCTAGCATTTTTGTTTGGTTCGTAATATGATTCAATATAATTTGTGTAGGTTTTATAAGAAACATTAATTAATACTAATCCAATGCACTGTCAAGGGCGGCACTATTAATCCTAAGAAACAGAAACAGAAACAGAAACAGAAACTTTTATTCAATATAGATTATAAAAAAATATTTATTGAAAGTCACTCTTTTGTTTACTAACCATTGGTTCGAAAAAAACCTCTGTCCTGAGAAGAATCAGCAAGAAACCCAGCAGGACTTTTTTTTAATAACCTTACAAAACAAATTGGAAATAGCTTGGTAGCGATCACCTCATTCCCAGGGGTTATTGTCATCCATAAATTCCTAATATTATAATAACCTTTTATACAAACTTTGTTTAATAAAATTTTTGAACTTTGAGCAGGTCAAATTTTGTACATTTTCTGGGATTTTGTTGTAAAAGCGTATACATCGCCCCAAGAATGAATTGGTACTAGCTTGGGTCTGTTCCTAGTATTTACAGAATGAATATCACTTAGTTTTGTATAACTTCTTTTATTTTTGTGTACGTTCATTAGATTTTAATAAATGTATTGAGAGGCCAAAGTTAATATATTAATTTCTTAATTTTTGTCGGAGCGACTCTATGATTTTATCAGTCGGGAAATGTTAAGTCCTTCTCGTAGTTCGTTTTGTTGGTTTGGAAACTTTTCCTCGATCCCCGCAATGAGGGCTAGTAATCTTCCTCTCACCAGATGTCGCTAGTTGACACTGAAGTGAAGTTTTTTGTTCCACAATGTCATTTAATTGAGAAATTAGTTTTAAATAAAATTTTATCTGCCTCTAGAGTATTATATTAAAACACAAAACAATGCCTGTGGTTTGTGGTTTGCTCTTTAATTATTTGCAAATTTTCAATTTTTTTTTATTTTCTAATTTTATGAATATCTGTGGTTTGATCTATTTATTTTTAATGTAATTAATGTAAAAAATAGCTAATAGTACAGAAAGAAACATTAACCTTTATATTTTTTTAACAGATTAACTTTCCCGCTATAAAATCTGTCAAATATTACACCTCATTTTATGTGGCGCCGCCCTGGTGGCAGAAAAAGTCGTGGATGCCCTCATTGTCGTCCACATTAGTACAAAAGCTGGTAAAATTTAAGAAAACAACGTACATCCAACCTCACATATATTTCGGAGAGTACTGGCCATGGTGGCCAAGAGCGTTTTATCTATTCGATTTTGTTTCTGTAATTAAAAATAAGTCAAATTAAACGCGATAAAATCGGTAAAATTTGTTTTATCTAATGTGTAGCATTCGCGTTATATAATAATAATAATTTATTTGCCAGAAATGTGGTGGTTACAGACATTATAATTAAAGATAGTACAAGCATATTTCACCAGTAGCATGCAAATACATAATTTTATAAAATGTACATGATTCTATTACAAAAAATATGTTTAATTATAATTGTATGCTAAATTTAAGATTAAAAATTCATAAGACGAATAAGATGGATGTCAATAATTAATTAAACAAAAAAAAAGAAAGTACAAAAGATCCAGTCCTAAATTAAAAATATATTATAATCTTATTATATCAAATCAAGTGTACATGTCAATAGCTATTAATTTTATATAAATGTATTTAATCAATTTTACACGAAATGTCTTATAAAATACTTATCATTTTCGTTTATAAAAAATAAAATCATCTAGAGTATAAAAACAATTTTGGAAGAGCCATTGTTTTAGTTTCTTTTGAAAATGTTTTAATTGAAGTTCTCGAATTTCGACAGGAAGATTGTTATATACTTTTATGCACATAATGGGACAATTTTTCTGAAAAAAGGCAGTTTTATATAATCTAAAACTTAATCTGGTGACGTCTCTATGTGGAAATCTTTTATCTGTATTATCAACACACCTCTGATATAAATGTGAATATTTTTTTACAAAACTTCCGATTTCATACACGTACATGGAACACAGAGTCAAAATTTTTAACTGCTTAAAGAGTGGCCTACAAGAATCGATAGGTCCATATCCACAGATTGCCCTTATACTTTTCTTTTGCATTAGAATGCTCGCCTAAAAATACTTGAATTTCCCCAGATCAAAAGCCCATACTGTAGCACGGACGCTAGATATCCATGATAGGCTGTGATAGCGGCTTTACTTATTAAATTACTAAGTCTTCTGAGCGCATAAACGAATTTATTTAACTTATCACATTAAATTTATGTGATTTTTCCAACTACAGTGCTGGTCCAAGATAATTTTATTATCTTGGGCCAAGAAATTTTATATCAGCAACCTTTTAAATTTCTTGGCTATGACTCATTATTTTCATTGTAGGAATATTTGCGCGGCTTGTGCTAAATGTGATATATTTAGTTTTAAGTAGATTAGGGCATAAATTATTACTTTCGAGCCAATTTACTATAGATGTGACAGTACTGTTAGCTTTGAGTTCATAATCTTTTCTTTACCTGTTATTATAACTGATATATCGTCGGCATATACAGTACAATGTTGATCGATTGCCAATGGAAGGTCATTAGTATACAAAATAAAAAGTAAAGGACCAAGAATTGTACCCTGTGGCACACCTTTTGTGGTGGGTTGAAAGTTAGAGTTATATGTGACTCGTTCGTTAAATTCATTTATTCTAGCTATTGGAACGCATTGGGTTCTGTTATTTAAATAGGATTTTATCCACTGGAATGCAAGCCCTCTTATGCCATATTTTTGAATTTTACTAAGCAAAAGCTCATGATCTACAAAATCGAATGCTTTACTCATATAAGAATTATTATTGACAATGAATTCAAAACAGCAAATAATTCAAACAAAAGTGGCGTATGCAGGGTGGATAAATACACCGTGTAGACAGTTTTATAGCCTGCTGTAAAGAAGTGGGTAAGACATTAAAAGCTTTGCTAAATTAAAATTCGCCCTATTAGCATAAATCATTGCGGTGTTCATTTACATGTCGCATTTGCGTTTCCGATCCGTTTTTGGGGTCGTTATGCATAAGAGAAAAAGAGATAGTTATATTTTTGCGTACCTCCCTTGAATGTACACTCCCTTAACATTCTAGTAACGTTTGAGAAATTAATATTTTGTTTTTGAAGTTAATATTACGGCTTGAAGCCTTGTTTACATTTTAATGGGGATATTATAAATTTTCTGGAAATTTCGGATACCTTGATACTGATTCCACCGCCAATTTACTATACTTCTCGTGTATGAAGCATGCGTGTGTATGTTGGTCAATGTGCAAATAAAATGTATAACAGTTTGTCGACACTATTAATTACGCTTTCTTTCACTTACTTATACAAGAATGCAAGTAAGCAAAGAAGAAGAGCAGACGGAAATATAATAGTTCGGAAACAGATAAATTATAAATATTACACAATAAACATAAACATAAGTAATAAAAATATGTGGAGATTTGCCACATGTATGAAGAAAAACATTTCATCGTGAGAAATTCATCGTGAGAAAACCTGCATGCCAGAGGAAAATAAAATTTCAAGGACATTGCCAACATGCACTGTAGCAGCGCGCGGACTAATTACTCCGTAGCCCTCCCAGAAATGAAAGGAGGTCTGTTCCCAGCAGTGGGACGTAAACAGAGTGCAAATTTACTTTTTTCTTATAGACTCTACAATCAATCCAGTCAACCAAATGGTAAGCGGACGCTGTAGCCCATAGATACATACTCGATCCTCGATTAAGAATCGAAATGTGTGTCACCCCTGAGGACTAAGATCGAATGCCTCGTATCCAATAAAAAGGGTCTCCGATTCACTACAACAGCAATAAGCTGATATTTAACGTCGGTATTCTGTGAGAGCATGATCCTTCCCTGGTTGAGCCGACCCCTTCGCGCTACAAACATAATATTGCTGCAGTATGACTGTACTATTTATAAACTTTAGCTTACTTTTTATAATAAAAGTAAACCGTTACATATTAAAATAGCGTTTTATCAGAGTTCTATAGATCATGTTACGGCCTATTTACCTCAATTAGGTAGAACGTCTAACAGTTGGCTAACTTTTATCTAGTCTGCCTAACTTTTATCTAGTTTTATAGAAATCACATAAATGTGAACTGATTCCCAAACGCAAGTGAAGTTACGAAACTTGTGATTGAGTAAAATACTTCGCTTAGGGTCGAATTTCGTTCTTCGTTACTTACCGGGCTCCTATAATTTGATAGTCCTTAATTATTCTTACTTGAGTGGTTAACTGTTTAGCTTTTGGCATTATCAAAGGAAATTTCCAACAAACCTTTTAAGAAATAAGACATAAGGACATTTATTCCAACACTTATATGTATACACTTGACACATAACAATTAAATGAAAAATTACATATTATGAAAAAAGAAACAGAACAAAAGAAGTAAACATACAATATGTGTATGCACACACACTCATACACACACACACACACACACACACACACACACACACACACACACACACACACACACACACACACACACAGAGACAGACACACACACACACACACACACACACACTCAAAAATCGTGTGCTATTTATTATCAAGTGGTGAAAGGGACCGTCTCAGCATAAGCCGCGAGCTGATTTTCAATCGGCCCCGAACAAGTTTTTTTGAACAAATAGTTTAGTTTTAACAAGTGTTTTTCGTGTGCAATAAATGATCTTGCGCGACTCTTACTGAGACAATAATAATACACGAACTCGATGTGTATTGCCGGTGATAGCTGTGATTTCAAGATATTAATACCAGCGAGATAGGAGCAGGTATTGTAGGTTAACGTTAGAAACAGAAACAGAAACTTTTGTATTTAATATAGATTGTAAATAAAAATAAATAAAAAGGTCCCGTTGAATTTATTTATGGTTCTTTCCAGAACAGACATTTTGTTCCGAACCAGTGGTAAAAGTAAAAAATAATTTTCAATAAGAATTACATGCAATTTATATTGAATAAAAATTATTCTATTCTAATAATACTTATTGAAAGCCACTCTTATATTTAATTTATCACTTATTCGAAAAATACTTCTGTCCTGGGAAGAACCAACAAGAAACCCAGCGGGGCTATTTTGTATTTGAAAAAAAAAACAGCTAACCATCATATAATATGTTACACAATTAACAACCCAAAACAAATTAGAAATAGCTTGGTAGCGATCATCTCATTCCCAGGGGTTATTATTATCCATAAATTCCTTCTGGCTACTAAGTTGTTGAAATTTGAATATAACGTTATAACACAATTATATTCTGGAATTGACATTAGGTTTCCTTAATGCTTTGTGGAGACTAAGTGTCAAAAAAATATGAATGTGAATCGAATATAGGGGCGCACGCAGCAGGCCTGCACTACGTCCCACAGGTCACCACAGGTGTGAATACTAAATAAGAAAATGTTCATAAAGATACAATCAAATTATTTCTAATAACAACTATAAATGTTCCCTCGCTTTTAGAGCCTTGTGGAATATTTAGAGACGATGGCAGAAAACCCGACGGTATGACATTGGTCCCTTGGGAGAGAGGTAAAGCCCTAGTATGGGATGCTACTTGCGTAGACACTTTGGTGGCCACTCATCTCAGGGGTAACTTGTTTAAAGCCGGGGCGGCATCAGAGGCAGCTGAATTGAGTAAGTGGCGCAAATATGAGTCTCTGAGAGATGACTACATATTTGTGCCATTTGCTGTAGAGACTATCGGTCCGTGGGGTCCATGTGCAGTGAAGTTCCTAAAGGATCCTATAAAAAAAAAGGAACCGCAACTGGTCGTTACTGCTGGTGATAAGAAGACTTGTTCTTTTGTCGAGTCAAAGGCTAAGTATAGCCATTCAGCGAGGAAACGCAGCCAGCGTTCTTGGCACGATACCACGGGGAGTAGAACTGTATGATAATTAAGTTAATAGTTTTTTTATTATAGTTTTTTAATATTGTATATAATAAAATATTATAGCAACTTGTTTAGTAGAAAAACTTTAACTATTTTCTCATTTTTTTCTAGAATAAGAGAAGCAAGCACACAGTCAACCTAATGGTAAGTAGATACTGTGGCCCATAGACATCGACATAATATTATAGCCTCGATTAAGTCAATCAAAATTAGCTCAGAAGATTTTACAAGCTATTAACTTTCTGCCAAAGAGTAGAGAAATATAGTGGGAATGAGCTGTAAATTTTGTACATATTATCTATGTTATTACTGTAAGCAAAAAAGTGTTTATTTTATATTTTGTTGTTATATTTCCCTGGACCTGACTTCACTTCTACTGGAATTTTATTTCTCAAACTTGCAGGTTTCCTCACGATTAAATTCATATATTAATCTTACTTGACTCGTTTGGACTAGGTCTATTTTATAGTTGATGCGGTACACAGAGAATCTCCATTGTTCCTGACACGGCGTACCGCATGCCTGATGACTGCTTAAGTGACATTAATGCCGTTGACGTGTGCGGGCTACCGACAATGTCTACGCTTAGCACGTAACGCTATGACGTGCAAATAATTTAGCCTTAAATAACTGTACAGAGTGTTTAATTAATTAATTACCATCTCAATTGATGCATTTAATTAAATTTAATATCTATAACATATTTGTGGCGAAATAAGAGAGTACACCACCCCGCATCATTCCGTGGGTGTCTTATGAGGCGACGGAGTGGAATTGAAACTGGAGATAGGCAGCAGCAAATTCCTAATAACAATTCAAAATAATAAAAATTGCGATCGCCAAACCGCCGACAATGTGTGACAACTCTAGCTAATATCAGGTAATCTACGGAAAAGGTCAATTGTCAGCAGTACTTTTGATAGACTGTAATGAATATATGATGAGAGTCCATCATCCCTATTGTGGTGTATTTATAAAATTGGAGTGACAGACGAATTTATGAGCATATTGCATCCCATGGACACCTGTGACCAACTTCAAACAATGAAAGCTACAGATACGTTATTACCTCTTGGAACTAAGAAGAAATGCCTCTCAGCTTCTAATCATACTAAAAAAAATCATACTGTACACCCAAACATATTACGATCTCAAAAATTGTATGCAATTATAAATGAAAAATAAAACTTAAATTTAATTTCATGCAGGTATCGTTACAATGGTTTCCCTCATCGTCGACTACGCGGCAAGTAAATGTATAAAATTGCAATTAAGACTTTCCATACTTGAGTTGAGTACTCCTTTTTTAGCAAGACGTCAATATAGGTAGAAAACACTTTTTTACCCAATTCTGTCGCAAAATAGCAGTGCTTGTACTGTTGTGTTGCGATCTGATGGGTATAGTGAGCCGGCTTAATTACTGGTTGTGAGGCATTCCATCATGATCCACGGAGGTGGCAATGCATCTGCAGCCTTCTTTGATTTAAGTTGGCTGCAGGTGGCCATGAACTGCAGTAGCCACTTACCATCATGTGGACTTTAAGTTCGTTTGTCACTTCAGTTTGATTGAAACAATGCAGTCGATGGATGCAGGTGGCTTAGGTCCGTCTTTGTGGCAATCTATTATAGGGAGGTCTATGTTCAGCTTGTGAGGCTAAACAATTTATAATTATTTTTATTTTAGATATGTTACGTAATAAATACATCTTTATATGGGACCTCTTGAAATAAGAATCATAGTCATTATTGAAAACTACTCTGCTCTACTTTAAAATACGATACAATTTGAAAATAAAGCAGAGTAATTGTAATTGAGTACGTATATTTTATTTATTTTTGCTATTTCTTTATAATAATGAATAGCCAGTTACCCGCCAAATTCAGCATCCTATTGATATCAATCATTGTACGGGCAAGCCATCGTACATTCAACTTTATTTTGCGCTCACGTTTGCGACCTACTTTCGGGGCGCATGTTTAATTGGTAATAATTTTATTATATTTAACTGCAAATCAGTACCTCAAAAATCGTCCTACTAAACACTAACTACTCAAGGAAAGATTTGTCACAATAACCTTATAACTACTTTACTTTTTAATAAACCTTTTAAACTTTGGTGATCTTTTCCTTTCAACGTGCTCATCAACTAACTCAACTCTACTTTCTTGAAAGTGTATGGCCCTGCAAACCATACATTTTATGGTCCTTCGAGTAAAAATTCAAAAGTAAAGTGTAACAGTGTGCGATCAGTGATAAATCTGCGGTAGCAACTCGGTTGACAGGCCTCCCGGAAGAGGGAATCACCAGAACAATTGAGAGTGCGCACACATCGCAGAGGAATCCTATCACGTACTACACAATAACTAAGACTGACCAACACCAAGCTCCTACATCTGCCACCGTCAACTACGTGCCAGAACACCGACCTCCGAACTTTGCATTCTCTTCTAACTTTTTACTACAATCAACTAACTACTTCAACTACAACATCATGCTGCAATTTCAACAACAGTGTTTGATAACATCAAAACTCTCTGCTCTAACTACAAGAAAGATAGTCAAGATAGAAAAAATCAAGAATAATTGTCGAAACGACTGGAGTCTCTCGAGGCGCATTGGAGCGACTTCAGTGAACGACACAAACAACTACTAGAAACTTATGAAGATAAAAACATCAACTAATTCAACGAAAACATCTTCGAAAATACTAAACAACTTTACGAAACTACTAAGAAAAGCATAGAACATCTATTCCAAAAACTACGTGAACCAAAATCTGTAATTTGACTTAACTGATATGTTGGAGGATAGCTCTGACGAAATTTCATCTTCAAATCGCTACTGGAGATACAAATGTGCAACTTTAAAGCTCTCGACCGTGCTATGTCAAAAATTACCTCAAAACTATCACCGAGAAGTGGGAGTTTCAAGATCATCTTTCCATATTAAAAACTAAGTGGCAAGTCATTGACAAACCACATTGGGATTTAGAAGCTAAGCTACAAAGACTCTAACGTCATACTAAAACATATTTGTCGAGATGGAAGACAAGTATGACGACATTCGACGAATTTTAAACTCTAGAATCTGGTCAACTATTCATTACGAAACATCTGCGCCAAAATGGCAACTATACTCAATGGGTTTCATTCAAAGACCTCTTCATGGAAGCCGTTCACAAAAATCGCGCAAAAGATGCAACATCTCAAGTCTAAGCTGAGGGGTGAGGCTGAGCGCATAGTGCAGCATCTCAGTATCAGTGCAGACAACTATAACTCATGCTGGGATATACTAACGCAACGCTATGGGAACCGACGCCTTCAGTTCACATCTTTCATCAACACCATGCTCAACCTGCCTGTCATACAAAATCCCGACAGCTACAACCTAAAAAAGATACATGACGTCATCACGGAATGTTCGAATGAAATCACAAACATTGCCATCGATACTACTACGTGGAGTCCACTCATTGTCCACCTGATGTCACTAAAACTTGATAAAGCTACCTACCTAGAATACATGAAAGAACTACAAGACTACAGAGAGTTACAGCCATTAAACGATTTTCTATACTTTTTGAATGCTAGTTCATGGCATACGAAGCAATGAAAATGCAATGAAAGAAACTACAGCTACACAAATCAGAAACCACTTTGCGAGAACTCAAGCAAGAACATTTCATCATGGAACAATACGGAGAGAAATTATCCTTTCAAGAAATTCATCAACGAACCTAAGAAAACTTATTATACTACTTATGGAAAATGCCCAAACTGTAACGAAGATCACGTGTTGATGCAATGCCCAAAATTCATTGACATGAACCCTTCACAACGCAATAACACTGTTGCAAATCTGCATTTAAAGGAAAATTGCTTATTTAGTCATGGCAACGACAAATGCACTTACACAAAACGTGTAAAGAGGTGCGTGAGGCATAACACTTTATTGCACAATTCTACAAAATAATAATTATTTACCTACAACTAAAACAACATCGAACGAAAATTACTCAAAACCACGACCTTCAACTTTTCACAACCATGTTCCAATCATCTGTCCACTGATGATGTGGAAATTTTACTACCAACTGTACAACTACAAGTGATGACTGCAAATGGAACTCAAATCAAATTACGGCTTTAGTAGACCAAGGCTCACAAGTAAACTTAATCACTGAAAGCGGCGCAGCTCGAGTTACTGGAGTAGGATCTGCATTGTGACTGCAAAGGACGCCTCAATTTGTTGCAAATCAATCTACTCTACCTACACGTTTGAAACTCAAGCCCTCATCATGAAAAGGCTCACGAACAACTTCTTACCTAACTCGTTTGAACCAACTAACTGGCCACACTTGAAACTTGAAGCTTGCAGATCCAGACTTCCACATGTCACGCCCTATTAATCTACTGCTAGGAGCCGACGTGTACTCAGACATTTTACTAGATGGAGTACTCAAAGAAAGCCAACAATCCCGATTACGCAACAAACACAATTGAATGGATACTGTGCAGCAAATTAAAACTTTGAACTGTCACGTGACTCTTATCGATCTCAACGAAATATCCAAGTACTGGGAAAGCGAATATATCGTTCAAGACAACAATGACTTGTCCAAGGACGACTACTGTGAAAGTCACTACAGAAACACGTCATTCAAACGGAAGTACATCTTATTGATGCTGTTTTATTATAAATATGAAGAAAAGATGGGGAACTCAAGATCTATCGCTGTAACACAATACTTAAACCTTGAAAAACGATTTGAAAGAAACAACAAACTCGCTCTGATGTATCGAGATTTTATCAAAGAATATACAAAACTAGGACACATAAAGCCCTCGTCTCCGATACCTACTTACCTATCTCAATGTTATCTCCCGTATCATGGCGTCGTACGCGAACATTCAACTACTACGAAATTAAGAGTCGTGTTTAACGCTTCACACAACTATAATGTTTCAGCCTTAACCAACTACAAGAAAAGGGTTCCAATCTACAAAAAGATATTCAAGCACTCATCTTAAAATGGAGATCGTACAAATATGGCAATCACTCAAGATCAACAAAAACTACAAAAAATAATATGGCGTGATTCACCAATTGAAAAGCTCCGAGAGTATGAACTTTGCACCGTGACTTATGGGATGAAATGTGCACCATGGCTTGCAATGAGAACTCTCAAACAACTTGCAATGGACGATGGCCACAAGTACTAAAAGCGGCTCGACTACTTCAAGATGAGTTTTACGTGGACGACCTTGTGAGTGGACACAACTTTATTCATGAAGAATCGAACTTTAACAGTCACTAATTGAACTGTTAAAACTTGGCGGCATGAACTTGAGAAAGTGGTCAGCAAACGACCCCGTACTACTAGAAAACTTAACTGAAGATCAAAGTTCGTTACACAACAACTTCGAATTCAAACATGAAGAATTAACGAAAACACTTGGCCTTGGCTGGAACCCCAACACTGGTCAATTTTCTTTTAACAGGGAGCTAGAGAACAACACAAAGGCAGAACTAACTAAGCGAACGCTACTTTCGGAGATATACAAACTTTATGACCCTCTGGGCTGGCTCTCACCTGTCACTATTACGGCCAAACTATTGTTCCAAAAAGTATTGGCGGCCAAGTTAGGATGGGACGACACAATATCCACCGAAATACAAACTGACTGGGTGAAACTAAGAAGTGAACTTTCGTTAGTCATAGATGTCAAACTTCAAAGATGACTAGGGGGCCAGCAATCAAACATTGAACTACTTGGCTTCTCAGACGCAAGTGAAAAGGCCTATTCGTGCGTCATCTACAGCTGTGTCGCTAGCGCTAACGGCCCACCAACTATAAAATTACTCGCCGCTAAGACTAGGTTGCTCCCAATATAAAAAAACATTGCCAAGAATGGAATTATGCGGCACTACTACTTCACAACTAGTTGAGAAAACCAAAGCAGCCTTCAAAGAACATGAGTTAAAAGTTCGGGAATGGTGTGACTCTCAAGTCGTTCTCGCTTGGCTGCAAGGAGACGTATCTAGATGGGAGAGATATGTAGCCAACCTGGTTAACAAAATCAAGCAAGCTATCCCATCACAGAATTGGCAGTACGTCAAGTCGGAACAAAATCCAGCAGATTATGCCTCTCGTGGACTGTACCCCAGCAAACTAATCAACTTCGAACTGTGGTGGAAGGGTCCCAAATTCCTGCAAAATCTGGAAACTGAAAAGTGCACAAACAACCTAACATGTTTATACACTACTAACGCCGAACTTAAAACCAAGAAGGTGGAAGCCCCAACTACTAATCAAGATCAACATTTCCTTGATATTTTAATCAACAAATGCAGTTCATTAACTCGCGTAACAAGAGTCACGGCATGTATACTGCGCTTCATTACAAATGCGCGTAGTAAGACGAAACGTGACTCCAAATACCTTACTACAACGGAAATAACAGCCGCCAATGAACAAATAATTAAATTTGTGCAAAGTACAGGGTTCGATAACGAGTACAAACAACTTATAAAACAAGAAAATATTACAAACAAAAGTTGTATCTTCAAACTCAACCCTTACTTAGACAAAAAAGGGATTATACGAGTGGGCGGCCGTATCAACAACTCTAACTTACCATTCGAGATGAAACATCCCGCCATCATCCCTCGAAGTGGACGCTTCACTGGACTACTTATCGAGCAAGCTCACTCTGTAACACTTCACGGAGGCGCTCGATTAACGTTAGCATATCTAAGGCAACGTTATTGGATTGTTGGCGGAAATCGGGCCGTGAAAGCAAAACTACGTCACTGCGTCCGATGTCATCGTCACAAACAAACAAAAACTCATCAGATTATGGCTGACCTACCTCAACATCGTATAACACCGTCCCGGCCGTTCACACACACCGGAGTCGACTTCACTGGTCACGTGGACGTTAAACTGAACAAGGGTTAAAACTTCAGGATACATCGCTATCTTTGTTTGTATGGCAACCAATGCCATACATATAGAACTTGTATTAGACCTTAGCACCGAAATTTCATTGCTGTCCTATAAAGAATGTGTGCCCGACGTGGCACTCCAAAACATGTCTACTCGGACTGCGGGACTAACTTCATCGGCGCATCTAAGACGTTACATAAAGAATTGAACAATTCCAACTGCAACTCTCGTCAGAATTTTTGACAACATTGACAAATGGAGGTAGAATGGCACTTCAACGTGCCGGCGTGGCTTACTGCAGGTGGCCTTGGGAGGCAGCTGTGAAGTCAATGAAGTACCACCCACGTCGTGTACTGGGAGATTAGAAACTTACCTGCGAAGAGTTTCAAACTTTATTAACACAGATCGAAGCGTGCATGAACTCCAGACCTTCTGACCTCTCTGTCCACTAACTGAAAATCTTGAAGTATTTGAAAACTTCTTAACTCCAGGACACTTCCTAACCGGCAGCCCTGTGATGTCTCTACCGATCTCGGACTACAGTGACGACAAAGACATTAACTTACGCCGGCGATGGCAACTGACTGACAACATGTTATAACAGTTTTGGAAAAATTGGTCTAATTAATATTTGACTCAACTACAAGGCCGAAGTAAATGGAACGAATCAACTAAGAACATCGAAGAAGGCGATATCGTGCTGGTCAAAGACAACTTGCCGCCAGGATAACGGGCCATGGGTCCGTGTACTTGAAACTCATCCCGGTTCTGAGAGTTACGTAAGCGTAACTACTTTAAAAACACCAACTGGCATCATCAAGCGTCCCATCGTAAAACTGTCACCACTCCCGTTGGAAGCTTAAATAATTCCAAACCACCAATATGCAACCAACAAGATGAAAAGCTTCAAAAGATAAAATCAAACCTCAACAATCAACGAAGTCAAAGAAAACTAAGATAAAAGATCCTCAGCTTTAATGGCAACAATATTTATTTGCATTTCCGGATCATATGGTGAAGTGGCGCTGTGCTTACATTACAAACTTTGAACCCGACCGGCCGATATATTACGATACCGTTGGCAATTGCAAATGATTCACGACGAGTGGACATTGCTATATACTACAAATTAACTAATTATTGGAATAGAGTAGACCAGGTCAAAACATACCTTCATGGCTTGAACGAACTATGTGATAAAACTGACCCGAGATACTGCAAAACTACTTTAGAGCAATTATCACATGAAATGGAACTACTTGACTACTACAACATAATTCTACTGGCACCTCACAAACCGCGTTTTCTCCGCTCATATAAACAAGATAGTTTTCTCTGTTACAAAAACTTACCGGTGTTCAACTTACGAGTACATAAGAACAATGCTCCGTGTGAAGCTAAATTATTGAGTCACAGTTCGGGGACATCCTGTGACGTCAAGCCGGCATAATGCAACGACGCGTGGATCACATTACACACGCCGAACAGCTGGCTGGTCGTTTGCTGCGGAGCTTGCACTTTGCGTACGATATATAACTTCGACGTGGCGTCGCACTGTATGACGTCATCTGGCATAGTATAACTCGCGCAAGGGTGTGTACTACAATCCAAAGACTTCACTATTCACTCACACAAAGAGTACAATACCATAATGAAAATCGACAACTACTACTTCGATATCCCAACTCTGAACACTACAGCGAATAACATTATCGGGTTAACTCGCCATAATGTATCATGGAAAGTAATCCAAGAAACACATGATATGGAACTTCAAGAAATTGTCAGCGATTACGTTCACTACATGAAAACAAAGTCTACCTCGTCAATTACGAGTCACGACTCACACCAATACCTGATCTGCTACATACTAGCTCTGCAATTTTGTGACGACTGTATGGATCGCAAGAAAGCTTTTCAGCCGTTATTGCACTAAACACTAAGACATGACATCACATACAAATGAAGCGTTGGAACTAGAACTATAACTAGTACGCAACCTGCAGCTGCAGCCGCGCGATCAGCGGCCACGAACACTTACTACAGCGACTACAGCGAAAACCAAATTACTTTTAATTTTGACGATTAATACTTACATTATTTGTTTTGTACTGGCATTAATTTACCTTGATAGTTTTCTCTCTAGTTTATCTTATCTTTCTTTCAATATGTACGGGCAAGCCATCGTACATTCAAATTTATTTTGCAGACTCACGTTTGCGACCTACTGGGCGCATGTTTAATTAGTAATAATTTTATTATATTTAACTGCAAATCAGTACGTCAACAACTGTCCTACTAAACACTTACTACTCAAGGAAAGATTTGCCACAATAACCTTATAACTACCATACTTTTTAATAAACCTTTAAACATTGGTGATCTTTTCCTTCGACGTGCTCATCAACCAACTTCAACTCTACTTTCTTGAAAGTGTATGGCCTGTAAACCATACAATGATCGTAAACTGTAAATAAGCCGTAATAAGAAACAAGTGCACGGGTTTTTAAATTAAAGACTTTTCGTTGTCACTATTCGTATCTTAGTTCTATGGTATGAAAAGTGCATGCAAGAAACATTTATTAAAATAAAATACTTTCAACAAATTATGAGCGCTTAAATTTCTTTTATTTTAATTGGATGATGAGTCCGACAGATACCTTTTTGTTTTACATGGGAAATTCCTACGCATACCCGCCTCGCGAGGACAAGGACGGACTCGTACCGACTAAACCCCATGGTGTTCCACCTTCGCCACATAATGGCAGGGCCACGGAAAAGCGCACATCCGCGGCCCAACAAGCGTCGGCCGCCTCATGTTGACCCTCATCGGGGAGAACTACCTCCCCATCTCTTTCTCAGGTAAGGCGCACCAAAACTCATGGCGCGCCTTCCTCCGCGGCCTCCATCTTCACCTGCGCAACGGACGCCCCAGTGTCCGATGCGCGAGTTGCGGGGGTCAGGAAAACGAGCACTTAGAAGTACTAGCCTTCCTGACCTCAGCGGCGGATCTGGTCTATGCTCCGCCACCAACCAAGATTCGGCTGCGAAAGGTAGAGATAGTGACGCCTCGCAATACCGACACTCCTCTCCCTCCGCAGCCCGACCACCAACAGATCAACGGTACGGCCCTGTCAGAGTCGCGGAGGATAGGGCGAATAGCGCATCGCCATACCAACACTTCTCTTCCTCCGCGACTCCACCTCAGCCGCAGTGCGAGGAGGAGAGGACACCTCTCGTCGCAGCCCACCAACACACATCCGAAGTGGGCTCAAGCTCACTCGAGTGGCCACCTGGCTGGCCCTACACCTCAGGCCAGCCATGGGTTCCTCTCGTTCACCGCGGGTGACCAAGCCGCAGCTACTAAGCCCCACGCGACGACAAGGCGGGAACCCGTTCGGGGGTGGGGAATCCTACAGTTACCAACACCCTTCCTTTTTAAGATTTAAAATGTAGATGCGTTGGTGCGTTGGACTAAAATAGAAAATAACGAAATAAATGAAAGGGAGAGGCATTGGCCGTTATTTTGGACATTGCGAAGGCTTTCAATCGGGTTTGGCACAAAGTGCTTCTTTCGAAGCTCCTTCCTATGGGTTCCTGGAGAAATTGTGCAATTAGATCACCAGCTTTGCAGATTGGAGCATCAAAGTCGTTGTAGACGGTGCATGCCCGACTACAAGCCTATTAACGCTGGTGTTCCACAAGGCTGCGTGCTATCACTAACGTTGTTTCTTCTGCATATCAATGATATGTTGCAAACCGGTAGCATTCATTGCTATGCGGATGACAGCACTGGTGATGCTCTATACACCGGCCGTGCCAATATTTCTCGGGAAAACGTCGCCAGTACCGTAACAAACTTGTGTCTGAGTCAGTCTTTGTTGAACAAAGTCTTGGATTGGGGCGACTAAATCTAGTCCAGTTTAATCCTCAGAAGACACAAGTTTGCGCGTTTACCGCTAAAAGAACCCCTTTGTCGTGTCTCCTCAGTTTCAAGGCACTCCCTTGTTGCCTCAGCCAGTATCGGAATCCTCGGCGTCGACATATCGAGTGACGTGCAGTTTCATGGTCACTTGGAAGAGAAGGCCAAATTGGCCTCTAAAAAGCTTGGCGTGCTCAGCAGAGCGGGACAGTATTTCATGCCGGCACAACGCCTGCAACTTTACAAGGCGCAGGTTCGGCCTCACATGGAATACTGTTCCCATCTCTGGGCTGGGCTCCCAGTGCCAGCTCCTTCCACTTGACCGCATCCAGCGCAGAGCAGCTCAATCGTCGACGACCGAGTCCTTTCCGATCGGCTCGATTCATTGCGCTGCGAAGAGATGTTGCATCTCTTGCATTTTCTTTCGCATTTACTACGGGGAGTTTTTTACCTGTAAATTGCCGTTTTATGAAATAAGTTAACGTAATTTTTCTATGTTTTCTATTTATATTAATCAATGTAATCACCCATGCAAGCGATGTATCTTTGCTAACTTGCAAACTCTTGCAGTGATAGTTTATTGATGCCCTTCTTGAATAAATCAGCTGGAAAGGAGGCAACAAATTATTCAAAGGCAGTTTATACTGCCTAACGGGTATTGAATTTTTTACGCGCCAAAAATTTTTCCAAATTCTGGAAAAAGTAAAAATCTGTAGGCGTAAGGTCTGGTGAGTACGGCGGATGACGGACAGCTTACAACCCCAGTTCTTGTATCTTGCAGATCGTCTGTTGGGCAGTATGAGGTCGCGCGTTGTCGTGCAAGAAGCAGCGCGTACGAGTGATTGACCAAAGCTGGTTGGAGACGTGCGAGTTTCTCCATTATTTTGTTCAGTTCTTCATAGTACACATCTGCAGTAATGCTCATCCTATTTGGTAAGAAACTGTGATGAATCACACCGACGCTAGAACACCAAACAGTGACCATCACTTTTCTAGGGGTAAGTTTTCGTTTAGGGCATTTTTAGGTGCTGAAACAGGATCCAACGAACTACGAAAAGTGCAAGGCACTTCTCGACGCGTACTTCGCGCTGGTGATCACTGAGTTGGTGGGGCACCTATTTGTCAAGCTTTTTTACCTTCAACCAAACTAGACAATCGACCGAACATACTTTCAAATACGATACGATTTAAAAGTAGAGCAAATTAACTGTAATTGTAATTAGTACACTCGCTATTAAACGTATATCGTATTTCTCTTCGCCATTTCTTTATAATTATGATTTGCCAGTTACCCGCCAAATTCAACATCATAATGATGTCAACCATATTTTGTATATTTTTGATTGAGATAATGTGACCCTCATTATCTCATTGTAAGTGAATTTTATTATTTTGGGAAATAAATGACCTTAGAACCTAACAGTGAATAAGACAACCCAAACATTGTACTACTGGAACAAACAAATGCACGGTTTTTACATTAAAAGCTTTTTCATTGTCACTACGACCAGTTCCGTCCCGACCCGTATGGTGCGGAAAGTGCATGCAAGAAACAGTTACTAAAATAAAATACTTCCAACAAACTATGAGCGCTTAAATTTCTTTTATTTTAACTGGATGCTGTATCCAACAGACACCTACATCCTTCCTTTTTTAAGAATTAAAATGTAGATGTGTTGGTGCGTTGGATTAAAATAGAATGTATCGTTTTTAGTTAAAGTCAAATTCGAAACCATGCATTTAATTTAGACTCGTCAGTTTAGCTATTATGAACGTCAAAATTAACTGGTTCGTACTTGGACAAAGTATCATACGGTTTGCATATCAAACCACCTTCTCAGAGAAGAACCGACAAGAAATTTTAGAGAATTCCTTTTTAATTCCATGTTACAATGTTGTTTACAATTTAATATAAATTAATATGTACATTGTGAAATGTATATTGTTAAATGTATTTTTGTTTGATGTAAATTTTTACCATATATCAATATCTGAGTAGTCCAGGACACATCATTCTCCTCGAGATATTGATCTCTTTATGGTTGGTCTTATTTACGCGCTGCGCAAACGTCTACACTTTTTGTTACCGACATGGCACACCATCACAGGAAATCGTAGTTGCTGTGTCGGGTAGCGGCAATCGGACACAGTCGCCGGTTGCTACTTCTGGACACTGGTAACAATTCGTTGCTTGTTTTCCGTCAGTTTCACCTTGGATGTCGATGGAGGAACATTACCTTTGCTTGTTGTGTTGATTACACGTTAACGTAGACGTCATTGCCATCAATATTTACAGACAAATAAACCACGTCAATGTCAGCGCCGTATAATTGTAAGGAAATTTGCTTTGTGTTGTTTTTGTCTTCAACTGACGACTTAAAGTTTCCAGTTACCTACACCGAACACTTTTTGATTGGCGGTCGGTATGTGTTAAGTGGAAGCAACTGTCATCACTAATCCCAGCACCACTACTCCCAACACCACTACCCTAGAAGAGACACACCACCGTCGATAATACGACACGTGTTTCGCCTATACACGAGGCATCCTCAGGTAAACTAGACTCTGCGGTGGCTGACCGCCCTTAGCGGTGTGTGCTTATCAAATTAGGTAAGACACATCATTTAGGTAGGATGAGTCGCTCGCGTCCGTAGGCTTTGACCAACTAACCCTAGGCCCGCACGTGTCCCAGGTGGTGCTAAACGAGCGACAAAGCCGAAAGGATAGACTCGGCTCCTCGCCGTATGGTGGCAGCGTAAGCTACCACCTTAGTTCAGTTTCATGAGCCCAGCAATTAAAAGAAATGGCCCAGAGTTCCGGCGCCCTTTAATGGGGCAGGGGTGCGAAGAATCTCCGGGAGAAAACCGGTGACGAGGTTCGCCACCCGTCGTTCTGTCTCTCCCGGAGGCGAAAAGTCGAGTGGGCCTGATGGAGTCCCACCTATTGTGCTGAAGACGTGCCCGGAGTTGGCACCGGTTTTAACGCGTCTTTTCAGGTACTCCTACTCCCTAGGCGTAGTCCCGAACTCATGGAAGGCAGCTTTGGTGCACCCGATCCCTAAAAAAGGTGACCGCTCAGATCCGTCCAACTACAGGCCTATCGCTATCACCTCCATGTTCTCCAAAGTAATGGAAACTGTTATCAACTACCAGCTCATGCGGTACCTTGAGGATCACCAGCTGATTAGTGACCGCCAGTACGGTTTCCGTCGAGGTCGCTCGGCTGGTGATCTTCTAGGTTACCTAACTCATAGATGGGCGGAGGCAGTGGAGTCCAAGGAGAGGCGTTGGCCGTTAGTTTGGACGTAGCGAAGGCCTTCGATCGGTTTGCACAAAGCGCTTTCTCAAGCTCCTTCCTATGGGCTTCCTGAGAAATTGTGCATTGATCACTAGTTTTGCAGATCGGAGCATCAAGGTCGTAGTAGACGGTGCATGCTCCGATTACAAGCCCATTAAAGCTGGTGTTCCACAAGGCTGCGTGCTATCACCAACGCTGTTTCTTCTGCATATCAATGATATGTTGCAAACTGGTAACATTCATTTCTATGCAGACGACAGCACTGGTGATGCACCGGCCGTGCCAATATTTCTCGGGAAAACGTCGCCGAGTACAGGAACAAACTTGTGTCTGAAGTCGAGACTTTGTTGAACAAAGTCTCAGACTGAAACGACTAAATCTAGTCCAGTTCAATCCCAGAAGACACAAGTTTGCGCGTTTACCGCTAAAAAGACCCCTTTGTCGTATCTCTTCAGTTTCAAGGCACTCCCCTTGTTGCCTCAGCCAGTATCGGAATCCTAGGTGTCGACATATCGAGTAATGTGCAATTTCGTAGTCACTTGGAAGAGGCCAAATTGGCCTCTAAAAAGCTTAGCGTGCTCAGCAGAGCAGGACAGTATTTCATGCCGGCACACCGCTTGCAACTTTACAAGGCGCAAGTTCGGCCCCACATGGAATACTGTTCCCATCTCTGGGCAGGCTCCCCAGTGCCAGCTCCTTCCACTTGACCGCATCCAGCGCAGAGCAGCTCGAATCGTCGACGACCGAGTTCTGTCCGATCGGCTTGACTCACTGGCCCTGCGTAGAGATGTTGCATCTCTTTGCGTATTTTATCGCATGTACACGGGGAGTGCTCTGAGGTTGTTCGGACTAATTCCAGCCGCTCAATTTCACCATCGCACATCGCGACAGAACTCGAGATACCATCCATACCATCTGGATGATTGGCGGTCCACCACTGTGCGATTTAGAAGAGTTTTCTTCCTCGCACAACTTCCTTGTGGAATCGATTACCACCAGCGATTTTTCCGGACCGATACGACTTAGGGACCTTCAAGAAAAGAGCCTACTCCTTCTTAAAAGGCCGGCAACGCATCTGCAATTCCTGGTGTTGCAGTTGTTCATGGACGGCGGTAATCACTACCATCAGGTGAGCCGCATGCTCGTTTGCCCTCTCCTATAAAAAAAAAAAAAAAAGTTCCCGCCAAAACTCCATGTAAGTGTCTACGGGCCGTAGCACACAGATTAAAATAAAATAGAATAATTTTTAATCACCACAGATTATAAATAATACTTCATTATCATAATCATCTTCAGTACATGGCCTCATAAGTCCATTTCTGAGCACAAGGTAATAAAAAATAAAAATAGAAACTAACCAAAGGGTACATAAACATTTCATTACAAGAATGTTGAATTAAATATGAGAAAATCTCGTTATATTTTGCATACATTTTTGTTTCATTTTTATGATATACATAGGTAGATTTGTTGATAATTTCAAGCTATTATGAAAAAACATTAAAATGAATTTAAAAAAAATGAAGACACGCACTTTTCGTATTTAATATAACAGCGCTCACCTCAAGATCTGTTTCTTTCTTTAGAGGACTATACTGAGCAATCCAGGTCAAATCACCGCCGGCACTATTAAATTAGTTAATCGAAATTTTTGTGCTGGTTTAGTGAGAAGAGTGACACAAAACACAGTCGTGAGCCACCTCTATCCATTGACTTCCCACATGCCCCTACCAGATCATCACTCCACCTAGTAAGGACGCTCTACACTCTGATCACAGATATGAGACTGCCACACTTGAACCTTTCTTCATTAACGGTTGTCGGTTTTTCAATAAAGCTATATTTTATTTATATTACTAGTTCGAAAAAAAAACTCACTCAAACTCAGAAAATAATCCAGTACAACTTTTTTCAAAGTAACACTTTATAATGAATTAAGTTACAATTAACTTTAAAAGTAATTTTACATACAGCTTGGCAACAGTCACCTAATTCCCAGGGGTAATTATCAATCACTTATTTATTAATATAATAAAAACTCCTTTTTGTAAAGTTTTTATTTTGTTAAAAATAACTTGGTGATAGACAGACTTTGTTTATTTTTGGATTATGTTGTAAAAGCGTTTATATATTCTCACATATGAATTACTGAGTCATAGGAGTTGAGTAACTGTAAATATTATATTCACATAGTTTAGTAGCTTCAGAAGTTGGGGCTTTAAATCCTCAACTTCATTTGTTTGAAGTGAAAACTTCTTTAGAATAGTTGTGTTTTGAAATTCGATGAAACGAAAAAGCGACACTAAAAAGAGACAAACATATACATCTATAAGATTTAGCCTGCGAGAGAATGATGTACAATACAGTATACAGTGTTTTATATTATCTCGGTCTCCCTTTCTGAAGGTTACACTTCTAAGCGTGTGAACTGCACACATGTTTTTTTTTAATTTTAGTTCCCTAAAATTATTCGATGTATGTTAGATAGGAATGGGGTGTTGAATTCTCACGCGTCGCACGTACACGGCACGGTTTTATTTGGTTTGTCCTTAAGTCACGCTTGGACGTCTGGACGGATTCTAATACCACCGTTTACAACAAATTGTCTGAAAAGCCTAAATCACAGCCAGCACTAGAAGTAATATATAAAAACAGTAATAACGTTAAGGCTCTTTGTGTACCAAATCGTGTGTCATAGATCACACAGCTCTTCGAAAGGAATATTGAAAGAATAAATAAAACGCAGTGGCTAAGGGGTCGGCCGTTAAGATATATATCATGCGGGACATGTCCAGTTGACAAAAGGGGTGATTTCTTTGAATTATTTGCCAAATTTACTAAATTTTACGTAAACTATAACCATTCTACTGCTATCGAATGCACATGTTTTTATAATAGATGAAATAGGCTTTATAGCTCTTCAATTAAAGATTGGGGATGAGTCGCTTGCGTCCGTAGGCTTCGACCACCTAACCCTAGGCCCACCCTACACGTGTCCCCCGGGTGGTGCTAAACGAGCGACAAAGCCGAAAGGATAGACTCGGCTCCTCGCCGTATGGTAGCGGCGTAAATCTACCACCCCTTAGTTCGCACCATGATCCAACACATTAAAGGAATGGCCTGAGTTCCCGGCACCCCTTTAATGAGGCAGGTGAAGAATCTCCGGAGAAAAACTGGCGACGAGGTTCGCCACCCGTCACGTTCTGTCTCCCGGAGGGGCGAAAAGTGGATTGCGGTGGCCCGTCTGGCTACGCTGAATGTATGTGGAGCAATGAATGATAAGATGGATGAAGTATGCGAAATGATGAATGATAGAGGAATAGATGTGTTATGTGTAAATGAGACGAAACGAAAGGAAAGGATGCCACTGCACATGGCATGTATACCGCTTACTGGTCTGGTGTAGACGAGACCGAGCGAGCATGCCAGTGTGAAAGAATGTGAAAGAGTATGAATGTGTGCCCAAGGCTGCTATGGATACGAATGAAAGTGGCTTAAAGAAGTTGTTTGTGCTAGGGTGTACGCCCCAGACATGTCTAAACCCACTTATATCCGAGAGCAGTTTTGGGACATGGTAAGGATGGTGTTGATGAAATGTAAGGAAATGAAAATATCATTATGTTAGGAGATTTTAATGGAAGGGTTGGGGTGAAGAGGTCTGGTTATGAAAGGATATTAGGAATGTTTGGCGATGAAAGTGTAAATGAGAATGGTGAAGACCTCCTCGCCGTATGTGAGGAAAAGAATCTTTTTGTGACGAATACTTTCTTTCGCCATAAGAGGATTCACATGTATACATGGGAAAGAGGTAATAATAGAAGCGTGATAGATTTCATAATTGTGGATGAAAGAATGCGGAGCGCAGTGGTAGATACAAGAGTTTACCGGGGATCCAACGTAGGGACGGATCATTACCTGGTCTTATGCCGAATTAATGGTCTATTCAGGCGTTGGCGGCATCGGACATCTGTGTCTACCACTGCGTTACAGCGTATAAGAACAGAGAGGTTACAAGATGAAGGTGAAAGAGAAGTATAAATATAGACTGAGGGAGAATATAAATGGTTTGAATGAAATATGTATGAATGATTTAGACCTAAAGACTGTATGGAATAATGTTAAGAAAGTTTTGGTGGATGCAGCCACCGAAGTATGTGGTGTAAGTAGAAGAACAAATGAAAGGAAAATATTACGTTGTGGTGGGATGATGAGATTCGGATGGAAGTTGAAGCAAAGAAGAGAGCATGGCTAGATTTACTGGCAACCAAAGCTGGTAATTCTGGTGGTATGAATGATGATTGAAAGAAAAATGCAGACTTTAGACTTATAAATAAGAGAGTAAAGAAGTTGTTGAAAGGAAAAGCAAGAAAGAACGGATAAGAATGATAGAAGGATATCTGATAACTTCCAGGCAAATATTAAAATGTTCTGGAAACTCGTAAGAACTGCTAGGGGAAATTCAAACAGCCTAGAATGAATGCTATACGAGACGAGAATGGCTGTATGCTGAATGATGAAGTTTCGAATTTAAAGAGATGGAAGGAATACTTTGAAAGCGTGTTTATGAGTGAAGGGTCGTCTGAATTAAGTGAAAAGAAATCTGAAAGAAGTGGAGAGAGGTAGGGAGATAAGTGTAGATGAAATAATGAAAGCAATGAAAAGCATGAAAGCAGGTAAGGCAGCCGGATATGACCAGAAAGTTTTTGTGCTTTCATGGACTTGGAAAAGGCTTATGACAGAGTGGACAGAAATGAGTTATGGCAAACACTTAACTCATTTGGTTTGAGCGCTGGTTTGATACAGGCATTGAAGTCTCTTTATAGGGACTCTAGTGCTTGTCAGGATCAACGGGTCTATTCGGACTGGTTTGGCATCCAAAAGGTGTCAGACAGGGCTGTGTAGCTTCCCCTGGCTGCTTATCCTATTTATGGACAGTTGTTTGCATACTTTGAAAGTTGAAGAATGTGGGTTGAGAGGGTGAGTTAACCGTCAAATTCGTTTTGTGCGCCGATGATTGTCATATTTGCATCGTCGGCGGCCGAGTTGCAAATGATGGTTAAAAAGAAAGAGGTATGAAAGTGAACGCAAGTAAGACGAAAGTGATGGTTTTTGAAAGAGAAGAAAGAAACGTTATGTGAAATAAGAATAGAAGGGAGTTGATTGAGCAAGTGGATGAGTTTGTATATTTGGGATGTTTATTTAGTAGGGATGGTAGATATGATAGGATATAGAACGACGAGTGAACGCAGGAAATAGAGTGAATGGGGCTCTACACGCTATTGTGAAGAGTCAGAATGTGTCAAAAGGCACGTTTGGCAATTCAATGCTGTGTTAGTCCCTACTTTAATGTATGGTAGTGAAAGTTGGGTCTGGCAGAAGAAGCATGAGAGTAGAATAAATGCTGTAGAAATGCGGTCATTAAGGAGTATGCTAGCTGAATCTGAATGACAGGGTGAGAAATAGTGTGATAAGAGAAAGTGTGGTTTGCAAGATGACGTTGTGACCAGGATTAAGAAAGGAATGCTTCGGTGGTTTGGTCATGTAGAAAGAATGAACGAAGAAAGAGTGACAAAGCAAATTTATGCTGCAGAAGTGAACGGCAGAGTGGGAAAGGGACGCCCTAGACAAAGGTTTATCGACCAAATTGGCGATATATTGAAATGGGCCAGATTAGGAGCCCTTAACCGACGAGCGTGTATGCGTACATATATGGATGTAAAGGAGGCGAGAGAGGTGTGCCAGGATCGTGCCAAGTGGAAGTCCGTAGTCTCTGCCTACCCTCTGGGTGACAGGCGTGAGTGTTTATGTATGTATGTAATTAAAGATTGTAATTGTATACATTTTATAATGTACCGTGTAGTGGCGGTGTAAGAATATCCACTATCCTATATGGTGCCGTGGATGTCGTAAGAGACGAAGGAGGAAAATCAATTTTGGATTGTTGTTTTTGATAAATTGAATTCAAGATTTGGACAGCAGCGTCTTCTTAAAATGTAGCAAGCATTTTCCTTTATCTTAAGGTTGTCTGAAAGGGACCGCTCTTTAGCGATAAGACCGCCTTAATGTGCCTGTCTGCTAGGTTTTTCTACGAAGGTCTACAGAAAAGAGATATTTGCGTACATTTCAAGCGATTTTAATAACGGTCTTCGTTGAATAAAACTATTTTTACGAATTTTATCGTGTGTAATTTACTTATTTTAATTCCCGACGTTTCGGTCTTCGTTTTTTAGTGCCAAATTGTTAGATCTTAAGTTATCTTATATAGCTATTGTATAAGTTATATACTATGATATAAGACTAGGTGGTGGTACTCTATTTCTGCTTAGGAGTCTGTCTGGTAGCAGTTGTGCTCCGGTCTGAAGATATAGAGGACTAGTTTTTTTTTATAGAAGAGGGAGCAAACGAGCATGCGACTGACCTGGTGGTAAGTGTCGACCGCTGCCTACGAACAACTGCAGCACAAGGGGAATCGCAGGTGCGTTGCCGGCCTTTTAAAAAGAGTAGGCTCTTATCTGGAGTATATTTATTAATCTATTTTAAAAAGTCTAGGCGGGGTTGGGTCGGACTGAAAACCAGTGCTATCACTGAGACCGGTCCTTTTCGCATTTTCATGCTGCAAAATAGGGTATTTTTAATTGTATTTTCTTAAATTTATGACGTTGGTAAATACAGAATTTGCCAATTTTTGCCTATTTTTACTTCTTTACATTTTATGCTGCATGCATGAAATTGAATAATAATAATTTCTTTCTTTCTTTCTTTATAACTACAAGTTGTGATGCATCCTCAGAGGTGACAAGCCTTCCTTTGTTTGAAGTTGGCTGCAGTAGTCATTTTCCATCAAGTAGACTGTAAGTTCGTTTGTCACTTCAGTTTTATTTTTAAAAAAATCTCCCGATTGTACTTCGATAATGGTAATGCATTTATAGCTGCTGCTGCTAAGCAAATTTACTCAAATACATAGCAATGTCTTGTAAAGTACAAACTGTTAAGTTAAACTGAGTTTAACGACCAACAAATTCAACAGCAATTTGAAGTTCTTTGTCAATTGTAAGTGCAGTTCACTTTAATTTGAGGACTTCGGTCAGGAGTAATTCCCGTAATTTCTGTTACCGAAGCTCAAAAGTTTGTCGTGGTTAGAAGTTGTGTCGAAGTTTTAGCGGGTGGAATAAAAATTTTAGAAATGGCAAATAAGCGCCAGTTCTAGACACTACAGTTACCCAGTACTGGTTCCCTGCTTCTCGTGGAGACCGTGTAGGAAAAGTTTATTTATCTTTTATTTATTCTTGTTAAAACTAGGATTTTTTCTGTATCGTAAAGACGGTTTACGTATATAAATGCACAAGAAAACTATCCAGATCTGGAACAATTATTTGTAGATTGCATAAACACTTGTTCTGTGTGGAACTCAATCCCGCGTCCTCGTAGCACCGCCGACAAAGGTTTAGCAACTGCGATACCGAGCCGTCGAAGATACGTCTTGCTAAGAGATATCGGGGAGGAGCTCTCCTCTTCAGCGAAAGGGGTCACCTCTGTGGGTAGAGGAACCACGCGCCACAACCGAGGAAGGACCACGCAGTCAAAAATGTTTTTTTAATGGGATGATTTTCTTATCCCGCTACATGGCGCAAAACATGCCAGAACAGAAAGTTTTTTAACCAAATTTATGCTATAGTTCTTCATTTAAAAGAACATCGGTTAAATAAAATTATCTTTCACAAATGGAATAAAAGTTTTGTATAAATTATATTTTAGTTTCTAAAACAACGTACCTAATATACAATATTGGAAAATTTGCTTAAACGTCTCGTAATACTGAATTAATTATTTTATTTGTTTCCCTCGGCCTGGTATAGGATTTATAACATTCCACAGGGTCTTCAAAAGAATTAGATTTTATTTTAATAAAAGTATTACAGGAGTCGCAGAAAGGAATAATAATACGCCTGATTGTTAGTTGTTTCCTTTACTAATTTTATAGCACGAAAAAGCCCCTCAATCATTATTGCAATCGTTTAAATAATATCACACAATATCCCTACTACCTATCAAAACAACCTAGCAATAGTTCGAATGTGCAAGAATTATACAATCCAAATACTTTTATAATATGAAAATAAGTAAACTACTGTTATAAATATTACTGATAAGTCAATTAATTACAATTGTTTAGAAACTGAAATTACTTATATAATATTCTTTACAAATCTCTCAAATTCTAAATTAAAAATAAACTGAGAAAATTATCTATGATAATTATTATGACAATACAATGACTTATAATCTATTCTATATTTGTAATTTAAAGAATTATAATATAAAAGAAAAAGATAATTACACTATTATTATTTTAATGATTCATAATAAAAATTATTTAACAATCACTGATAACATTCAGCCATCCTGATTTGAGCCGTGCCCCACGGCTATCTTCAAAGAGCATTTGGTAATTTTATTTAGCAGCATTTGATGTTGGAAGTCTCATAACAAAGCTTCCTTTGCTTGGTGTATCAATCTTGTGGTATCAATTGTGGCCGCTCTATCTGTAACGGAAAAAAATGTGTACCAATCTTAATTGTTCCATAAGCAATCTTGTCTGTAAAAATGCATTACATTAATCTTTTCTATAGACAAATGCACACAGCCAGGTAAAAATAATATGTTAAATTCAGCTCTTGCTTTTTTGCTGGCTGCGGAGCCAAAGACCAGATCCGTCGCTGGGGTCGGGAAAGCGGATACTACCGAGCGCTCGATTTTCCTGGCCCCATGGCCTCCGCGTATCGGACTCGGGGGCCGATACGCAGGTGGAGTTGGAGGCCATGGAGGAAGGCGTGTCTTGTGTTCCTGATGCGCCTTGCCTGAGAAGGAGAATGGGGAGGAGAAGTCCTCCCCAGAAAGGGCTGCCAGGGGCGGCCAGCGCTGGTGGGGCCGCGGATGTGCACGGCGTTCCCGTGACCCTGCCAATATGCGGCGAAGGTGGAACACCATTTGAGTCGGTGCAGTCCGACATAACCAGTCCTCGCCTCGCGAGGCGGGTATGCGTAGGCATTTCCCATGTATAACAAAAAAAAGGTACGGCGTTAGCATAACTTAAGTTAGACGCGACAGAGGCACGACGTTAGCTGGACCGCCTTCTACTTTTGAGAAAAAGGCACAAAGTTAGCGTATCTCAATATTAATCTTTCAGAACGGAAGCACTACGTTAGCTATTTCTGACACATGTGTATTACTCACCTCAAAGTAAGCATGGCGCAAGCACACGCCTCGTGTGGAGGCTAAAGTAACGTTACTGGCTTAATGTAACTTTCCCGTCTTGGCCCTTTCTGACCATGAAATGATAAACTCTTGTTTTCAAATCTTTACCAATTGTTATTCAACAGCACACAATGAGTGAGCTCTTGAATACATTTCATACAGACTAAACTTTTACAGAATTGAAAGCATCGTCCAAATCAGATTTTAGTATACAACGCTTCCTACAAGAGTTTAACGCACGTCTTAGATAACACATTTTTTTCTGAGGAACACCGCGCACATGCACAGATCGTACTATATACTGAAGACACAGGGCATCCAGCTAAACGCGCTCCAGCGAGCGGTTACGCTGCGTTCGCGCCAGCGAGCTGTTTCACGCACCAGCGCCAGCGAGCCGCCGCGCTACAATCGCGTCGGCAAACCGCTGTACTGCACCAGCGCCAGTAAGCCGCAGCGCCGCACCAGCGCTGGCGAGCTGTCCAGACTTCAACACTGTAGGCATAGGCGCCAAGTTTGCATACCTTTCAGTGGCTCCCAGTGACTGTTGGACATAGACAAAATAGTTTAAATGAAAAATTTAGAGTACGCCACGGTAAAAGCAAAAGACATGGAAACAACTACGCACATGCACAAGCGTGCACTTAAGTAAATCCAACACGGGTCTGGCAAAATAGGTATCCAAAGTAATTTAAGATTGAAATAGATGTAAAATGTTTCAGGTGCATGAAACAAATAAATAATCTGCTTTGCAAAATTAAAAGAAATAAAGATAAATGTATTGCGAAACATAGAATTCGGGGTTACCAAAGTTCACTACACATTCTCTTAAGAAACTGCAACTGTGTGACATGGCACTCACAAACCATTACACACATTGCAAAAACGGCAACTATGTGGAACGACTGATCCCACCACATATTCCAAAGGGAAGGAGGCAACTGCGCAAGATCCTACGCATTGCAAAAGGCAACTGCATGTAGAATCGTAGGCCTCTACACACATTGCAAATATAAAAAGCAACTGTATGAAAATATCACACATTGCAAAAATAAAAAAAGGCAACTGTGTAAAATATAACACACGGCAAACGACATCACACAAATTGCAATAGTCATTAAGTAGTCTCGGTCGGATAGATATCCGCGTGACATAGCTCACCACTCGCAACGAAAGCTGAGACGTCAGACGTCTATTTCCCGCGCCAAAGCACCATGTGTTCGGCGACCGCCTGAGCCGAATGCCATTAGATCCACTGAGAAGTCGCAGACTGTACCGATGGCGCGGCAGCACGCACGAGGCCTTATAGGGCCCCGCATACTCGAGTCCAGCTTTCCCATAGATTGCGTCGAATCGAACAAAAATTAATAGACTGTGAAAGTTCGTGGTTGATGACGATCCTCGTTGCCATAAGCATCTTGCCGATGCTGGTTAGCGTCTAGTAAAGCAGACGCTTGCTGTCTCCAAGGCTCGGCCGCACCTCTAAACATCAAACCCCAATTTTGTCGACCACATAATATTCGGAGTAAACTGTAACACTTATCAACACATTAGAATACAAAAAGGTTACGTATTTTTTTCAATTCATACCACGTTAAAGTTAATCCTTTATCTTGGTACATCGCTTCAATATTTCGAACTTTAAAATGTATGGGCTACATTATTTCGTGGGCTACGTATTTTCATATCATTTCACAAAACATCAACACTCGACATTCATCAATTACAACAAAACTCGAACAAGTTAACTTTTCACTGGATGCAAACTATAAGTCATTTAGTTAACACCTCTTTTCAATATTCCTTTCAACATTTGTAAACATACTTGGGTACGTAAAGGAATAAGAAAAGTACTTGCGGGTACCTTTAATACAAATCGAACAAAACAATTTAACTTTTTGCTTAAAACATTTCACTTTAAACTTTTACTTTACACTTTAATATTACGTCAATGTCGAAAATAGGACAGCAAATTTTATTAAGACATTTAACATAAAAAAGGCATCAACGCAAGGCGCATTATATTCTTTCACGAATGTAATAAAATTAAACAGAAGGATTTAACTTTTGGCTTAAAACATTTCACTTTTAAACTTTCACTCTATACTTTAATGATTCGTCAATGTCGTAAATAGGACAACAAACTTCATTAAACATTTAACATAAAAACATAGGCGATAATATGATACGCGAGCCGCATCGTAGTCTTTCATAAACGTAATAACCCCCACATTATTCAAAGATTATATGTGGACGGTAACAGGGATCTTTATCCCACTTCTGATGTAAGAAACTATTCCACTTCTAATGTTAGAAATTATTCCAAAAGTATTTAAATAAAAGAACACTACTCGGTAACAAACCCTGCTTACTATCAGGACCCCAATTACATGATAACACCAAAGTATGCAAACCAACAGCATCACTACCCATCTCAATGTAACACAGGGCAGCCTCTCATCAACACTACCTTCCTTGCCTACACTAGTAGAATACCTCAACGGGCATAGTAACGACAGTGGGACCCTTAGAATTACAGACTGATCTTCTTAGTGGCCTGCACGATACTTTATACTGCTAAAACAAGTGGGTGATTAACATTCTACCTTCATTTGTTCGTATTTCCTTTTATTTTTTTGCCCTAATTCCCGACAATACATTAATTAAGGAACTGAAAATTATGATAACGGTTTTTCTTTACTTTTGTATGACAAAAGTGTAATTTGAGGAGATTCATAAAATTATTGAAAGTGATATAAAAAAAGAAAATACACATTTGCGGAAGTCTATTGGTACTAGAAAAAGACTCGCAGTGTGTAAAATTAAAAACTATTTTCTAATAACATTTAAATATATTATTCAGTTTTTGTGTCTCCTGAAAAATTAGGACGCAATAATTTCCACTTCTTAAATATATATTATACGAGTATACTTTAATGGCAGAGGGCAGTATTATAGTTCACGAATGTCTGCGCAAGCACATAATATGCACTTTTATTTCTTTACTCTCATAGTCCGATGGGACGGTAAACCGATACGAATATAGAGAGATCACACTCAGAAGTGAGGTGATCAGAAAAGGTGCCTTACTGTAGTACCAATAATTGGTGATTGACCTTGCTTATTTAGGGCAATCTCTTATCTGTTGTATGGGAACCAATTGTTGACTTGATAAATTCGGAAGCAAATCTGTTGAGAATTACGTTATTCCGACCATTTTGTTGTTTTTTTACAATATCAAACACAAGCGTATAGTTTACCCAATAATATTATAAGTACATTCGTATCGCCTTACTAAATCTAAGAGCTGTTTATTTCCCATTTTGGCAACAAAACGCGTGCACGGTCCAAGGTTCTATTATTTTATGACGTGCTACGCTTAAGTTCTAGGAACACACTGGTCGTACGCGTGGGATTGCGTACGAACATCTCCTCCACTTTCCCACGCCGATCTAGACATCGCAGATTGACGTTGCGTCGGACGCGTGTGATTGCGTTGCGTACGATAAGTGTTTCTAATGCATAGTTTTTCATACAAAATCAAGATTGCAGACGTTGCGTACGTGGAACCAGTATGTCTCTACCTTAATACTTGTTTTATTAAAAGTAGCACTGTAAAAATAAATTATAAAAGTACACAACAACGGTCAACAATGTTTAGATAAAAAATAGTCATTTCAATAAAACTTTGCCAACCCTTAGGCGCGTTTTCCGTTTTTGACATAAAATAAGATAACAGTGTTTGCTCGAAATAGGCAATTTTACATTTACACGATATTTGTTCACGTACTAAAATGATATTTCACATTGAAGTATGTACAAATATTATTTGGCCAAGTCGTTATATGTACTGATATCGAAAATGTACGTTGTAAATAGGTCTATAATAAAGATTGTGAGTAATTAATTATAAAAATGGAGGACATGAGCCTCTCCTCAAGAGGATCGCCATGATCGCCACGCTTGTTGGATTTCCGATTGCGTTTAAGGTCATCTCGCGCCTTTGATGCTGATTCCCGCTACCGGTATATACATTTTGTATCTGGTGTAAATGTGAGATGGTAATATAGTTTTTGGACGTCTCTTGCGACATCCACGGGTCGGAATAGGTGGTTAATGGCTATCCTTATTTATTTATTTAATCTTAATTGTTAAAACCTTAATAACTAGGATAACAAAGTGCGTCTAGCACAAATCCACTGTTGAACTCATTGATTACTGTTACCGTTACAGCTTATTAAAGTCCACTGATGAACATAGGCCTCCCCCATACATTGCCTCATAAGGGAGATATTTGTCAAGCGGGTATGTATATAATAAACTATGGTTGTCAACCATAGTTTATTTTTACTTTTAGTTGTTTTTAGGAAGACGCTACTGTCCATCTCCTGATTTGTTTCTTTCTGTCGCGTCTTACGACACCCACGAGATGATATGGGGTAGTGGATATTCTTACATCGCCGCTACACAACTGTCATAGATTAGGAAAAGATTAATAAAAAAGTTTTAGATTAAGAGGAGATTAATGGATAATTAAAAGCTTTGCCCCCAAGCAATCAAGACACGTCAAATTAATTTCACAAGATTTCTTTATTATTTTATTATAGATTAAACTTTTATATATTTTTTCTGTTTTACTCACCTAATTCAATCTAATAAATTCTTTCTTTTATTCATTTATTTTTTACAGCCACTGCTGAACCACCTACATCGATCGAATTCCTGGCAACTGCCATGGTTGATTACAAAGAAACTTAATATATATTTCAACATAAATGCAATGAGATTAAAATTATCCTAAATCAACATACCAATATCCTTAGTTGTAATAACCATTACCATTACAGCCTACAATAGTCCACTGCTGAACATAGACCTCCCACATAGATTGCCTCATAGGGGGGATATCGCCATACTTGACACGCATGGTGAGCAGGTTGTCAACCGCAGTTTTTTATTACTTTGCTTTGTTATCAGGAAGATGCTGTTGCCCATCACCAGTTTTAATTTCCCTGTGTCGCCTCTTACGACTTCCACGGAACGATATGGGGATAGGGGATCACTAGTGAGTATTCTTACACCGCCCCTACACGGCTTAGTTATATTTATTCCCCCTGATATAATGTTTGATGTCGCATTGGTCTAGAAGTCGTAAGCGTGACTGCTGATCATGTCCCATGTTCGACCATGTCGGGCCAAAATCACTTATAAGGTTTTTCTGTCAAGAAATTCTCATTAGCAGCTCGGATTTAGGAGTTTGGCGCTGTTTCAACCCCGTCCTCAGAAAGCACGTAAAGCGTAGGGTCTTGCGCCTGATTTCTCTCCGGTCGTGTCGGATTGTCATCCCAGCGGGCTCTGAGAATGAGGGAGAGAGAGTGTTTACGCACACACTGGTGCACAACAATTCTGTCTTGCGTAGACGGACATTCGCTTTTAAGACTGGCCACTGTTTTTATAATGTTTTGTAAAATAAACATTACGTCATAAAATATAAATTTGAATAAAGTACAGGAAAACGAGGATTAAAAACGGGTGTGGGTGCGATCGATCCAAACCACCTACACTGTGTTATTTTAGGTTATAGCGGATTCAGGCTATATCCGGGAGACGTTTAGTCTATAAAAACTAATTGCGTACTGTTGCTCGCGTGCTGTGAAATTTACAGTGGGCGCTTAGCCCCTGAGCTACCGCGGCTCTCACAATATACAGTAAAATTTATACGAATAACGAATACGAATAATATTAAAGTTGTAGCACGAATGGGTCGGCACGACCGGGGTGGGACCACACTCTCACAGAATACCACCGTAATATAGCAGCTTAATGCTTCTGTGTTATGTATGGTGAGTGTAGAGAACCGGAGACCTTTTTTACTGGAAACGAAGCATTTCATCTTAGTATTCAGGGGTAACAACGCATCTGCATTTTGATTCTTAATCGGGAATAAATGTAAATGTCTATGAGTCACAGCATCCACTTACCATAAGATGGACTGTGTGCTCGTTTGTCACCCTTATTCTTTACAATTTTTTTAATAATTTATACTTGTAATTGTTGTCAGCATCATCAGGGTATTTACACCTTTTAATCATCAGGGCCGGATGATGTCATGAGACAAAAGCGGTTGCTTTTATAGTTAGTATGTTAATAATTTAAAATAAATATCGTCGAACTAGAACAAGTGTTTGCCCAAGTCACAAATATTAAATATTTTCATTAATTAAACCCTCCCACTAGATGGAGTGACAACCGTCGTTTGTGGCTTTCCTTGAGAAGTCATGTGTTCAGCTGTGAAATTATTAGTGGTGCAATGAATTCGAAGAATATATGGTCCATTGCAGCGTCGGTAACGCCGAATTAATTATTAATATATGTAAATGTATGTGCAAATGCTATGCAGGCGACGTCTTCATCAGATCGATTTAGCGCCATCAGTCATTCATGATAACTTGACCGCTAAATATAAAGAAAGTTAATGATTTCTTATTTTTACATTGTTTTGCCCCATTAGATTGCCTCATATAAGACATATTTTCCATAGTTGATATTCTTGGCAGGTGAGTAGGTAGCCGCAGTTTTAATATTTCGAACTGTTATCAGGAAGATGCTGCTTGCCATCTCCTGTTCAGTTTCTCTCTGTCACCTCTTACGCTACTCACGGGATGATAGAATGCCTATGTCTACCTCCACATCCGGCTTGTTAAAACTCTTTTGTCTTAAATGGCTTTATTATTTACACCTTTTTATAACAGTGGCAGTGACTAAGCATTTGTTAGTGGAGCTGCGGTGTTTAACGTGATCATACGTACCTGCATCTCTTACTAAGTCGTCACTCCATCTATTGAGGGGCAACCCTACAGTCCGCTTACCGGTACGAAGCTGCTATTCGAGAGAGAAACATTCTTCCCCAACGGTTGTCAGTCCTTCGAGCTAAATGCCGGCCCATTGCCAATTCAGCGATTAGTTTCAACATAATTATGAATAATTTGTCGGCTGTGATATTATCACAGCCGTTGATTGCGACGCAAGCGTGTTGAATCGCGGACATTAATCAGAATTAAAGCAGATAGCGTTACTTTAATGACGATTTGATGCCCTAATTAACTTTATTACGGACTATATTCCGCGTTTAGTCTATTTTAGCATTTCGCATTACACAGTCCAGTTGCCTTTTTCGCGCTCGTCAGAATTGAAAAGTGGCCTGTTGCGTTATCCTTAAAGAAGATGTCGTATCTTGATTGTTTTCATCCATTTTTCCTTTTCTGCCTAGGAGTCCGTCTGGGTAAATGCCTGTACTCTGTATAAATGGGTAAATAACTGTAATCTGGTCTGAAGGGTGTAGAGAGCCAGTATACTTTCAGGCTGTGAGGCATTCCGCTTTAGTCCTTAGATGTGACAACGCATCTGTATCCGTCTAAATTGGGCTGTTCATACCATAGACTGCCTTCTTTCATGGATTAACCTCTTACCACCAGGTGGAATGTGAGTTCGTTTGTCACCACAGTGACTAATTTCTATCAAATGGTCTGCTTGAAATATTTATATTAGGTTTGATTTTAAAAATACTTTATTAAATAATACATAAATAACAAATACTGATTCCGCGTTGGAATCAACACGCGGCCGTAACAAATCTCAGTTAAAGAACAATGTATAATTAAATATTTAAAACCTCTGTTTGACGGCTCCTTGGCACAGTTGCTTAGCAATGAGTTGCAGCGCTAAGTGCCGCGGGTTTGAATCCCGTACGGAACAAGTACTAGTATGGCCTACAAGTAATTGTCCCGGGTCTGGATGTTTGTCCTTGTGAAATTTATGTATGTAAACTGCCCCCAAGATACAAGAGAAAATCCTAGTGTGGAGGTAACGTTTTTAAAAAAAAGTCAAAGTCAGTCTCTCGCTAATAGTAACTTTAAATTTTCATAAATCTCAATATAAATCTACTTTGTCTTGTACTTGTATGTTATATTATATTTCCTAAGAAAATTACAAACTGTAATTATCTTTCCTCACAGCCGTCCAATCTCCGTTGCTGCTTAAGCTAATAACGAGGAACAAGCTCCGATTAGGTTTCCGTATAGAAGATTATAAGAGGATACAGGCTAATCCGCTTTAATTTTCTCTAGATTAATACCGTCGTATATAGAAAAAGCGGAAGTAATTTTGCTGTATGACCGACAATTTGCCACACGACGCAAGTTGTTGCCATGCTAAGTGATTCTTGCTACAATGTGGGATATTTTTAATAATTGTATCATGCGGTACTGTGCCCTGTGTATTTTGCATGTTATTGCTTGTACGTGATTGTGGGTATGTCGGAGAAACTCACCTTGCGTCATGAGGCAGACTATGGTACCTTGTGTCCGAACCCAATAGATTGCATGAGACATTTTGATGCGTCAAATTAGTTTCAAGGTCATGTTGTGTGTATTTGTATATTTAAAAAAAAATGATTCATGATCTTGGAGTGGTCAATTGGAGTCTTCATATCATCTCTTGGGTATCGCAACACAGGGAACATGAACCAGGAGATGAGCAGCATTTTCATATTAACAACTCAATAATAATAATAATAAAAACTGCTCAACAATAATAGTATAATAAGAAAATCGATGATTGTCAGGCGGTTTGGCAGCCGTCTGCCAAGAAGACAAACAACCAAGAAGCAACCTTGGCAAACTACCCTTGGTTAAAAATGAGCAAGTGGACTGTAAGTTTATTTGATATATGTAACCTTAAAATACAAAATGCGGAATGCCTGTGGAAAATACTTCACGAACGACAACAAAAACATGCAGAACACTTACCGAATGCGAAAGGTATGCGATAATCACACAAATAGAAGAATAATGTATGCGGAGCGGTGCGGTGGGAACACACAACCACTCAACGCGGCGTCTTCACGTGTTGTCCCACAGATTATCTCATTGTTTTATGCGGGTGCACACACAGACCGAGTCAAAAGTCAACTCGGAAGCGAAATGCATCAATTGTCATACGTCCACAAAGTAATTCCACAGACAATATTATATTATTACATTTTATTTATAATAGGCAAAAACAACCCTTCTATTTGTCAATATATAGGAGAGACCTATATTTAACAGTGAACCTATAAAAATAATAATTAAAAAATGAATTGATGGACACAATTATTGTGTCCATCAATGGGCCAATTTTCCAACACTCGCTGAACTGCTGCTGTTATCAGACAAGAGTCAGCTGGGTGTCGAGCGGTCGGGAATTTCTCTCGGTAAATTCGTAATGCGCGAAGCATTCACGAGCTTCTCAAGGCCCATTAACATGTTGCCGTATTCACGAGCACTATAAACGTACGCGTTAGGCATTATTAAAACAAAACAAGAAACACAAAACGTAACAACAAGAATAATAACAACAAGTAATAACAACAAGAATTTAATAAACAAAACGATTGAACTGTCACTCATGCGCACGTGATAGTCAACACGGAATTGTCTCAAAAACTAAAATAAATAATCAATCCCGCCAAAACAAATACCTACCGCTAAGTGCTTGCGTCCTAACGAACGTCCTTGCAGTAAGCACTTTGATCATTCTACAGATCGTTAAACCGTTACGACATTGCAAAGATTTATTTTACAAGTTTAGTTATTTATCCCTACGACTAGTCTTTATATGGAATTTAGAAGTTCTAGTTGTAATTTTTTCATACAATTACACAATCAATTGTACCCTGACGCAACAAGCAGTTCGTTACTATAAAAATTATATTGAAATTAATAAACGTACCTGATTGGGTACTCACTTACACAATTATTAACACTATTTCATCGTTATCTTTGATTTTGTACAAGAAAATAGAAATAAAATGGAACTGAATAATTTAATAGTTAAAATCAATTACAATTATGATCGACAGTTAATTAATCTATCAGAATTAATCTAAAAAATAATTCTTTCACTTTATTTTAATTGACTTTCCGTTTTTAATCCGTCTAATACTTTTAATTTAAAAAGAGGTACGTTAAAACTATTAAATATTACTTGCAAGTTTTATTGTTATTGCCGCCTATAATTCTTATGTCGCCTGCAAATCTTAGTAGGTATATTTCGGTACAACATGCATGTGTAAATTGCACAGCGCGAGGCGATACGAGTCGGCCGGGTGGAGGCAGTGTTTAAGAGGAAGGAAAGAGTGAGTAGTAATACCTAATGCATTGTTTCGTACCGAGCTAGATAAAAAAGTTCGGCGTCCGCGCGAATATTGACACTATTGTCAGCTGATTTATTCATTTTAAGTTCCACTGCTGGTTTTATGTTTAAGTGTTTTCATGATTTTTTTATGAAATTATCGTTTAATTTAGCTGTACTAACATGATGGAGCGTTAATAAAGCTAATAAAACGTTGTGAAAAGATGATTTATCCATCGGGATCGATTTTATTTCTGACCCATTATCAAAGGTATCGTTCGTACTATCGTCTGTCTTAATTTTCGGGAGCGTTTCACAAACACCCGGTAAAGAGAGGATAGGCATTCTATATTAGTCCTCAGGTGTGACAATGAATTTAGATTTTGATTCTTAATCAAGAATAGATAAAGGTGGGGCTACAGCATCCCTTTACCATCAGGTGGACTGTGTGTTCGTTTGTTACCCTTATTTTATAAAAAATATTTACTTTCAATCTTAAAACGTTACACAAAAGCGGTGGCAAATATCTCTCGTTATATTACCATAATCATCATGCCTGCTTGGCACGCGAATTAAAGATGTACACATTTTAGGCTTGTCTCTGTCGGCTGTCTAGATATTTTGCGCCTGGCATCAACGAGATGGTTATAATGCCATCAGTCGATACTATGGTAAACTACATAAGATCCTTATGTAGTTTACCATAGTATTTATTACGACACCTCTTCCAAAAATCATCTTGCACTGCATGGATCACATAACATTCATTGTGTCCATCAATTCATGTTTTAATTATTATTTTTATAGGTTTACTGTTAAATATAGGTCTCTCCTACAGATTGACAAATAGAAGGGTTGTCTTCGCCTATTATAAATAAAATTAAATAATATAATATTGTCTGTGGAATTACTTTGTGGACGTGTGACAGTTGATGCATTTCGCATCCGGGTTTACTTTTGACTCGGTCTGTGGATGCACCCGCATAAAACAGTGCGATTATCTGTGGGACAACACGTGAAGACGCCGCGTTGAGTGGTTGTGTGTTCCCACCGCACCGCTATGCATACATTATTCCTCTATTTGAGTGATTATCGCATATATATCACATTATTGGAGCTGCCTTAGTGGAGTATTTCACATATTCGCCACGTAGTGGAATTTCGAGATTCGGTAAGTGTCCTGAATGTTTTTGTTGTAGTTCGTGAACTATTTTCCACAGGCATTCCGCATTTTGTATTTTAAGGTTATAAATTACCACATATTCTTATTTTCCCGCATAGATCAAATAAACTTACAGTCCACTTGCTCATTTTTAACCAAGGGTAGTTTGCCAAGGTTGCTTCTTGGTTGTTTGTCTTCTTGGCAGACGGCTGCCAACCCGCCTGACAATCGTCGCTTTTGTTATTATACTATTATTATTGAGCAGTTTTTATTATTATTATTGAGTTGTAAATATGAAAATGCTGCTCATCTCCTGGATCATGTTCCCTATGATGCGATACCCATGAGATGATATGAAGACTCCAATTGACCACTTCAAGATCAAGAATCTCATTTTTTTACATAAATATATAAATACACACAACATGACCTTGAAACTGTTTTGACGCATCAAAATATCTCATGCAATCCATTGGGTTCGGACACAAGGTACCACAGTCTGCCACATGACGCAAGGTGAGTTGCTCCGACATACCCCACAATCACGTACAAGCAATATGTTCCCTATGTTGCGATACCCACGAGATGATATGAAGGTAGTGGATAACCTCTTACGCTGCTACATCACGGCAATTTAAAAAAATGGCAATATTTTTTAAAATAAATGTATTAATTGAGATAAATGAATAGTGTACGTAATAATTAATACGCAGTGACTACAATATACGCTTTGGTTGTAATTGCCTAACGATACTTACTTGTAATTCTAAACCAAACATTTTAATACTACTACTTCTATTTATGTGCCAAACAAACCAGTTATTTGTCCGTAATGAAAACGCTGTGCGGTCTCGTTAAAGCTAAATGTGGTAAATTTTAAACAATATGTGAATTAGCATAAATTGCAATAATAATGGTATGAGTGTGTGATATCTATACATATAAGCTAAATTGAAGTGTCTGTTGGTAGTATCTTTTAAGTTTAGGAGGTTATTTGCATCATATTATGACATTAATAACCATTTTAATTTTTTTCTCGAGTCTGTCTGTCCGATTTAATCTTCGGAAACTTTCCGAACAGACAGAGAGCAATTCCAGGAGGAATCTTCTTCAGAATCAGAAAATTTCTTTGCGTGAATACTCGAGGTTTTTTTGGAAAAACAAGTAATTAATATAATAAATGATGAAAAAATTTCATGATCCTTCTGTATATTTTGGTTGAGCATTTGGTGTTCTATTATCTTTTTGGGCCATGCCCTCTGTAGCATGTGATACGGTGTACGACATGTATTTTTGAGTCTATGTTTTGAGTAATGTCTAAGGTATCGAGCAAAAACTTCTGACACACTTGTTTGTGGCCTTCGCCATGGCTAATGAAATACTCGTACGTTGCGTTTCTTCAATTGGATGAACTTTCCTTTTTTCTCCTTTTTATCGGACTTTGAGAACAACGTACTATCCAATCCCGTCTACGTTGAGTATCTAAACTCCAGAAATATTAATGCAAAGAAGTACGCCTTTCTTCAGAGATGTCAAAACATCCTCTGACACACTTGCCAGGAATACATGGATTAGGTTTAATTTTTTTCCGGTACAAAGTTCCCACTCTTGTTTTCATAAGCTTTTCCTGCATCTTTTAAGGTTTTAGTAGTTTTACGTTTATTAACTGACTTCTTCTTCTTTTTAATTTGTTCATTTTCCCCCGTTTGTTGGCGATATGTTCTTCGCCACTGCTCGATTCTGATTCCTCGCATGACCAATTGTCAGAACTACCCGACGAGAAGTCTAGTTTTTCTTCGTCGGACAAAAAGTCTATAAAAGATTTCTTCACTGTTTTTTTCCTCTTTATTTTTCCTGATTTTGTCCTTGTGTTGATTTTAGCATAATTAAGTGCTCCATCCGAGGTAGTTCTGTGAATTTCAGGGCATATAATAACATCTATTCAAATAGACTAATATTTGTGGCATCAGAATCTGAGTTTTCTTCGCGGGTATTAATAAGCTCGATAGCTTTTTTAGCGTCAAATGGTAGTGGTGCAGGTGAGTATGAAGACTGTAGTAGAGATCCGTAAGTAGTAGCATCCGAGTTTTCTTTATAGATTCCCGAAACAGAAGCTTTGGCATCAACTGGTTCTGCTGCTGGTGAGTTTGGGGATCGGTTTTGTTAGTTCTTCGGCTCTCAACTAGAGAACCTTCTACTTCATCAGGAACACTTATAACGTTTTTGGTCATTGTGGGATGAAGCGGTTTTTCTTCAGGAATTGTTACATGCGTGCATGTTCTAAAAATAAAACAAGTATTTTCAATAAATAACATAAATTAGAAATAAATTACGTAGAAGCTGAAATTAATCAATAAAATGAAAATAATTTTTAAAACAACATTGCGTTTACTCCACAGAGGTTCTGGGTGCTTCTGAAAGGTCCTGTAGAAATTCAGGGAGTGGTTTTACTCATCAATACATACATATTATTTTATTATGGGACCAACTCTGAAATACCGAAAAAATCATCTGTTCCATTCATTTTGTTGCAGTAGGTATTGAAGATTAGTATGGAACAGCTGATAATTATGTCTCTTGCCTATTCAGAGTTGGTTGGTTGAGTGAAAGAACCGCCTTAAGTTCCACAGGACCTTTCTGAAGCATCCCTGCAGTATAGTGATTAGTCGAGAAAACATTTTCTGCAAGGGTTCTCGGGAATTTCTCGCCCTGAGAGAGAATTTACTAGGAATCTATACAAGGTACAATACAATGCAGAGGCGTAAGAAAGACCTATGAATGTATCGGATACTCTTATCAGGATTATATGTAGGTGGTAAAGGCAAAATAAAATATTTATAGTGGGTCGTATAGCACAGTACTCCGAGGATAATACCTACACTACGCAATCACGTGTTACAGAAAATCGAAAAATTATTCTAATAAGCGCGCGAAAACAGAAGTCACTTAAATATAACCTTTATTGCCAACACCATAAGGTAGAGGGTCGCACTCTGCTTTGTATGAGAAAGTTAGGTGGTAAAGTTAAAACAAAATATTTCCTCTAGTCTCAGTAGTTTGGTTGTTCGGGACCGGTATTTTGTAGCAAAAATACTGGAAAGTAAACACTTATGCCACTTGTTAAACGTTTAATTTTGTCAGTATAATACCAAAATACAAAAGAGATATAAAAATATTAAAAATAACAGTACGCAAAACAATTAGTGTGACCGGCCCCGACAAAATAACTGAACTACTGAGACTAGAGGAAATTTATAGTGGGTCGTATAGCAAAGTACTCCGAGGACAATACGAATACTACGCCTTAACATGTTTCGATGACAATTAGCCAATGCAGCTAGTTGATTTCGACGTTTCATCAACGAATTTAGGCTATTCTCTTCGTTACAATTTTCTATCGCGATTCACGTAACCTAATTATCTTCTTTAACATTCAATTAATTGTAAAACAACCTAAGCTAAGACAAAACGCCGTTAACACTTCGCTGTTTTGTTTACATCTAAACGTGTCGTCAGTCAGGAGTAGTGGGGTCGGTAAGCACAGGGGCGAGGGCGGGAACAAGAGAAACTCGCGTTGAAGACAATCAAAGAACTTTCCACATAGCTCTGTCTCTGTCTAGCGCTCGTGTCTAGGTCGTCTGGATTCGTCCTTTTCGGAAATTGTATAAGTGAGAAAGACTAATAATGTTGGTTGGGTTGTATTTATTTATTTATCTGTTTACTGTTACTAGTGGTAAAGGTCAATTTAGTTTCTAGATAGAAGGCGTATAAGATAAATCTTCATATTTGTTAGGTAGTAAAGCACAATTCTAGTTTTTCTAAAGATGTGGTTAGGTAGTAAAGGACAAATTGGTTTTCGTTTGAAATCTAGTAAGGTTGTAAAGAACAATTTGTAAACATTATGTGCTTTAGACCCTTAATCTTTAAGTATACTTAGTTTATATAACCTAAACGATTAGTCATCATGAAAAATTTGTGATTTACAACCATAATTCCCATTAAAATTGCACGAAAAGCCCTAAAATTTTGGGTAGTAAAGAACATTTTTTCGAGAATTTCGCTACTTTGAGTATGCAGTTCGCTAGAAATGAAAAACTGAATAAGATGGTGTAAATAACTCTATTTGACCAAAATGTGCTATACGCCCTTAATGTATATAAATAGTTAAGTTTATATTATATTATTTTTTATTTTAAACATCATACTAATATAATTAATTGCGTAAGCAAGAGAGCATCATACTCTTATTATTTTTAACAATTAATGCTATCCTGATGTATTTCCGAGATCAAAATTGGGATCCTCTGTTGATTAAATATATTTTCAATGCATGGGAGAATTCACAGGATGCTTTGGGTATATTCTGTGACCTATCCAAAGCCTTCGATTGTGTTCACCATGAAACATTAATCAGGAAACTACAACACTACGGTATAAGAAGTAATGCTCTTAAATTAATTGTTTCATATTTAAGTAACAGAACTCAAAAAGTTGTTATTAATAGTATGAACTCTTCCGAGTCGATAGTACAAATGGGCGTACCTCAAGGCTCAATTCTCGGCCCCTTTCTGTTTCTTGTATATATTAATGACTTACCTTATATAGTAGGGGATAACCATAATATGGTATTATTTGCTGATTACACTTCATTAATTTTCAAATTAAAACGACAATTATTAAAATATGACGAAGTAAATAATGCTATATCTAAATTAGTAAATTGGTTTAATGTTAATAACTTGCATTTAAATAGCACTAAAACGAAATGTATGAAGTTCATAACTCCAAATGTCAGACAATTAAATACTAATGTAATTTTAAATGGGAAGAACTGAGTCTTGTCGATACCACCATTTTTCTTGAATAACACTAGACGCGAAGCTCAATGGAGCCCCATATATCAAAGTTAGCAAGCAGACTTAGTTTTAGCATATGCTGTAAAAGATTAGAAATCTTACCAGTGTGAAAACAGCTAGACTTGTTTACTTTAGCTGTTTCCATAGCATAATGTCGTATGGTATTTTGCTATGGGGACACGCAACTGATACTGAAATTATATTTGTTTTACAGAAGAGGGCCATAAGAGCAATCTATGATTTAAAACCTAAAGAGTCGGTCAGACAAAAATTTAAGGAAATTAATATATTAACTTTGGCCTCTCAATACATTTATGATAATGTAATGTACGTACACAAAAATAAAAGCAGTTATACAAAAATAAGTGATATTCATTCTGTAAATACTAGGAACAAACACAAGCTAGTAGTACCAGTTACTCGACTCCACCGATTCAATAATTCATTCTTGGGGCGATGTATACGCTTTTACAACAAAATCCCAGAAAATACATATACGTAATTTGACCTGCTCAAGCTTCGAAAAATTTATTAAAGTAAGTTTGTATAAAAAGGGTAATTATAATATTAAGGAATTTATGGATGATAATAACTCCTGGGAATGAGGTGTTCGCTACCAAGCTATTTCTAATTTGTTTTGTGTGGTTAATTGTGTAACATACATGATTTTAAGCTATTATTTAAAAAAAAATCCCGCTGGGTTTCTTGCTGGTTCTTCCCAGGACAGAGGTTTTTTTTCGAACCAGTGGTAATTAAACAAGTGAAGTACAGTGAATTTAGACACCTTGTTATATATATATATATATATATATATATATATATATATATATATATATATATATATATGTATATATATATATTAATAAATATTTATTCATTTTAAATATTATTTTCGTTATATTCTTACAAATAATATTAGTGAATAAAGTAAGATTTCTTATATTTAACATCTCTCGGATTCCGTACGGAGGTCTATCCGTACATCTGGCAAGAGTAAGGGACAATAAAGTGGTTTTACGAGCCGTTCAGACTTGATGCACCATTTCAAGGGGCGTAGACATCATTGGATGAAGCAGCCCAAGTGTGATTTATAACCCCGATATGAGGACGCAGCAGACCCTCTAGGATTACATAAGTTTCACGATAAAACCGCCTTTATACTCAAGTATTGAAGCAATTGTGGTTGAAGAGAATTGCTGCAAGTCAAAGTAAATATTAAGATATTTAAAAATATTTAATCAAAATATACTAAACACAAATTCAAAGGATTTTATATTTAATACTTCCTTAATACTTAGATCAATGATAGTTCAGGGATAAGGCACTACTGGTTCAGCAAACCAAGTACGACATCCGCCCGGCCGGCACTGATGAAATTGTTAATCGGCGGGGAAGGAAAATATGAAGGAAACCTTTATATCTGAGTAATAAAATATTTCGAGAACATGATGTGAATTCCTCCAACAAAGAATAGAGAAGCGCGTCATATAATGGATCAATTATCTCATAGCTCTTTGCAATTCGAATAAAGGCATGTGCTCAGTAGTGTATTCACGCACACACGCACACATCCACACACACACGCGCACACACACGCACACTCACACACGCACATAGAGAAAAATAATATTTCTAAAGTTTTATGCCTTCGTTTGATATTCGATAGCAACACTTCTTCCTTACGTGGCAGAATCATACTGCAGCTGTATTATGGTGGTAGCTCAAATGGGTGCATTTGGATTCTTAAACGAGGGTAAATGTATCAGACTATCACAGGCTGTAGATTTTCTCGATTTTTTTTAAAATGCCTATTATTTAAAAAATACATAACTTAAATTTTTTATTTTATTTTTCTGATAACAATTGTGGCCGAGAAAGGAAAAGCGGAGATCTCCCGCTGGGCAAGGTGATCGGCCCGGGGAGCAGCCAACGTTCCGAGTGGTAGTTTGGAGCTATTCTATATATACTGCTTTTACTTCGGAACTTTGACAGCACGATTTAGGCTTCGATGTATTTTCGCTTGTGTCGCGACGATAGCGTCGCCACACTATCATGACTTTGCCTATCACCTGTTTCCGGCTTGAGGTCGATTTCTTGGACAACCTGTATAAATTAGTTTATATAACAGCACACTTTATCTACACCGCACGCGCTCATTGGTCAAATCAGATAACGCGCGCTTCCCCGGCTTCCTGTCCCACACTTCCGCCCCTTCTCACGAAATGAAATAAAATAGCGCGCGCTTCCCCGGCGTCCTGTCTTCCTGTATTTTCGCTTGTGGCGCGACGACAGCGCCGCCACATCACCCCCCTACTCAGACCAGAGGTCGATAGTGCAGTCTAGATGTCGACGAATGTGCAAGTGCCAGGGAATTACCTTGTAGTCTGCGGTGAGTCGAGAAGAAGGCAAGTAATATGCGAGAGTGTCGTGAAGCAGAGGCGAGCAGTAAGGCTCAGAGCCGTGCCGAACACTGTAGCGCAGAGAGTAGCTTGAAGGAACAGGAAGCATTATTATTCCAGCGCTGCAATGAACCTTTGTAAAGCTAGATGGCTTGCAGAATGTGAAGACTGCAGACAATATCTGCTCGGGAGCGAATGAATGGGGTACTTGAGGACGATGACGAAGGTTTGATGTTGTAGTTTTCGAAAGTTGTTGGTGGTTGCGTGTTCATATCACGTCGGTTGGTAACCAATGTGGCCGTGAAAGGAAAAGGGGAGATCTCCAGCCGGCAAGGTGTTCTACCCGGGGAGCGGCCAACGCTCCGAGTGGTATTTCGGAGCTATTCTATATATACTGCTTTTACTTCGGAACTTTGATAGCACGATTTAGGCTTCGATGTATTTTCGCTTGTGTCGCGACGACAGCGTCGCCACACTATCATGACTTTGCCTATCACCTGTTTCCGGCTTGAGGTCGATTTCTTGGACAACCTGTATAAATTAGTTTATATAACAGCACACTTTATCTACACCGCGCGCGCTCATTGGTCAAATCAGATAACGCGCGCTTCCCCGGCTTCCTGTCCCACACTTCCGCCCCTTCTCACGAAATCAAATAAAATAGCGCGCTTCCCGGCTTCCTGTCCCACACTTCCGCCCCTTCTCACGAAATCAAATAAAATAGCGCGCGCTTCCCGGCTTCCTGTCCCACACTTCCGTCCTTTTCACGAAATCACTCCCAAAGATTGCGAGAAAGCGAGAGGAAAGATGTTACACATCAAAAATGAGAAGAACAATGCAGCCACTGTAGCTTATTTTTATATAGTGTGCATGAAGACGAACCTTCTGAAATTGGGATGAAAAACGCGAGCTGACTTTCAGACCATTTATTGCTAAGGAGATCAGAAAAGATAACTTCTTCGTAAATGCTGCTGAGAATGTCAAAGCTCTTTGTGCTCGGGTTAAAAAACAGCCAGATCAGCCTAAAGAAACAATTTCAGCCAGGCTTCCTGTATAGTTACAGGATGTGAGATTTTCCATCTTAGTTAGAGGTAACAACGCATCTGTAGCCTTCTTTGTATCAAGTTGGTTCCAAGTATCCATAAGCTGCAGGAGCCACTTAAGATCAGATGGATATTTAGTTCGTTTGTCACTTCACTAAATAAAATGAAGTTTAATTAAATTTGTCATGGAAATTAATTAATGTGTCGTAAATTGGAGCATAGGATACTTTATAAAACAATTATTACTAAAGTTTAATTTACGTCTAACGAAGCGGTTGGGAAATGGCTATATTTATAGCATAAAGTAATAAGACTCAAGAGTATTGCATATTTTTATTGAAGGTGAAAAATGAAAGAGGATAAAGAGAAAATAAACATTACGTTTTAAGAAATGGAATTTCTAAATAAGTCAGCACTTAAAACAGGAAAATGTGAATTAAGCCTGTCTGAAGTCAAGAGTTCACTTATTTGTTCAATTTTCTTAAGTACGCAAGATGAAGTCAGTACGCTTCCTCAGATAGATATTGAAAAAACAACAAGACATCACCTATATTTATTATAGAAGATTTAAAATGTTTTTTTTATTGAACAATAAGGTAACAAATGAGGTCCAATTAATTGATTATTAATTTACACACAGTCCACCTGATGGTAAGTGGATGCTGTGGCCCAAAGACATCTACATTTATCCTCAATTAAGATTAAGATTATTTTGAAGATTAAATTCAAATTCAAATTCAAATTTTATTTATTTGTGAATACAGGTAATGAGACAGAATAAGATGTTCGCTGCATTCAACGCTTAGGTATACAAATATTATAGCTACAATTATATCTATTACATTTCCATATTTAAATTATTTCATTATATTATTTATATCATAATTATATTAGAATATTCAACAATGATGTAAATATTAATTAGAATAGGATATTTACAATAATATATAGTCTAATCGAATGTGAAAAAATTATATTTTATGCAACGCCATTATAATATGCCTACTGATGCGTCGCTTAAATATTCATCGATTGAGTAGTAGCATTTCTCAATTAAAAATGTTTTAAATTCTTTTTTAAATTTATGAATATTTTCCATTTCATGAAACATAGATGGAACTTTATTGTAGATTTTAGATAATATACCGAAAACGCTTTTTCTAAGTAAAGCTGTCTTTGATGAAATTGTATGAATTTTATTTTTACGTCGATTGTTTGTTATTAAGTAATTATTAAACATTTCAGGATTCGTTTTTACAAATCTCACAACTTCATAAATATACATTCTGGGAAATGTCATGTTTACAGCTTTCTGTACTCGGTATACTTGCAATAGCACGCACACACTTTTTTGCGCTTTAAATATATCTTCGCGCCTTGTAGCATTGCCCCAAAAAATTATACCGTAGCGCACAGTAGAAGATACAAAGCCGTGATATACCGTCCGTAAAGCATCTTCATTAACTACTTTGGATAATACATGTAGAGCGTAAGAAAATTGGTTTAACTTTTTGCAAATATATTCTGTATGAGTCTCCCACTTTAAGTTGTTGTCAATATAAAGACCTAAGAATTTTGTTACTTTGGTTTCACTAACGGTCTCACTATCGTAATTAATGTTAAGTAAATCAAGTGGCCATTTTCTTTGATAAAAATTCATTATTTGAGTCTTTTTTAAGTTTATTATTAAATTACTAGCTGTTACCCGCGGCTTCGCCCGCATGGTCACTGGGAAATGAACTATCCATTGCTTTTTGAATTGAAAGAAAACTGAGTTTTATAGATTTGTCAGAGATGCAGCCATTAAAAGGAAACTGAGCAAAATTGATTCGTCAGCCTATTTAAATATTTTGAAGCGCAGCGTATAGGAAAGCATGAAAATAGCCTGTTTATTCCAAATGGAAATGGGATATTTTTTTAATTAAAGGAAACTGAGCATATTTATCCGTCAGGGATGCAGACTTTTGAAAAGAAACTGAGCTAAATTGATTCGTCAGAGATGCAGTTTTCTGAATTGAAAGGAAACTGAGCCAAATAAAAGATCCGTCAGAGATGCAGCCTTTTGAGTTGAAAGGAAACTGAGCTTAATAGGTCCGTCAGAGGTGCAGCATTTGGAATTGAAAAGAAACTGAGCTAAATAGGAAATTTTGAATTGAAAAGGAAGATCTGTGGAATTCTGATTAATTGATTGTGGAATTTTGGAAAAAACTAACTGAACACTATTTTAAGACGCTACTGTACACAATGTTATATGTTTTTCCATTCGGGGAAAGAATGTGGAGATTCTGGGCATTTGACACACGCGAACATGCTACATACAGCTGACCATGAGAGAAGCACGGTTTTTCTAAGTTGACCCCCGCTACCTGTAACGTTTGCCCTTGCGCTTTATTAATTGTCATTGCAAAACTGAGCTTAATAGGAACTGCAACCTTTGAATTGAAAAGGAAGATCTGGGAATTCTGATTAATTGATTGGGAATTTTGAAAAAACTAACTGAACACTATTTTAAGACGCTACTGTACACAATGTATATGTTTTTCCATTCGGGGAAAGAATGGAGATTCTGGGCATTTGACACACGCGAACATGCTACATACAGCTGACCATGAGAGAAGCACGTTTTTCTAAGTTGACCCTGCTACCTGTAACGTTTGCCCTTGCGCTTTATTAATTGTCATTGCAAAACTGAGCTTAATAGGGAACTGCAACCTTTTGAATTGAAAAGGAAGATCTGTGGGAATTATAGGGATCCGTGGTATAATAACATTTTCACATTTTCCTACGCCTGTCAAAATTGTAGCACCGATTATGTTCCGTCCAAGATGTGTCACACGCAGCCTTGTCCCGTTACATAACCGAGGAGCATCTAAATTTCGCATTAGCATGACTGGGACGCCCAATTTTAATTGAAGCTTATGTGAGGGCACACCTGACAACTCTAGAGAATTTAGAAAATTCTACGGGATATGAAGTGCCCTGTTCTGTGTCCATAACTGTGTCTACTGACAAATACTCTGTTATTTCTCCTGCTACTTCGCTTAATATATCTGAATTTATTTTGTTAACGCTCTCATTTTTCGGTGCAAGAATCGCCCTTTCACATAACCATTTGTCTTCATGCATGTTGTTCGTTAAATCTGAATAAACGCTCGCAATTAATTCGGAATGACTCTGTACTAAATTACAAAAATCTCTCGTCAATTTAACGCAGCCCTCAGCATCCGTTTCCAACCGCCCATCCCCAATTTTTAGCATTGATATCATTATACAAATGCACTCTCATATTCGTAGTTAAACTGAATTTTGTCACCTTGTTCCATAAAATAGACAACTTGAGGCATGCTTTAATTTCATCTGCAGGTGTGCCCTTTGAATGACAGGTAAAGTTTATGAAAGTCACCAGCCAGTAAAACCACCATTCTCCTATTACATCGGTATTGCTGCGCAAATCCTGGAGCGTTCGATTTAGTGCTTCTACAGCTTTTTATGCGACATTGTACTTTCGTCCCACACTAAAAGTTTGCATTGTCGTAGCATTATACCTCGTGCACTATTTTGCTAAAGTTGCAGATCGGCGATTCTTCCTGGGCTAGATTTAGAGGAGTTTAAAACAGAATGTGCAGTGCGGCCCCGCTTAGCAGCGTGGTGGCTATACCGGATGAAGCTACGGCCACAGCAATGTTTTTATCTTTCCGTACTTGCGCTAATAATAAATTTAACAAAATGACTTCTCAGTTCCTCCAGGGCATCTAAAAGTAAAGTGCACCATTTCCAGATTCAATTTGTCCTAATACTTTGTCAAAACTCGTTTTGTTCGGGAAGCAAGGTACAATTGGCTACTTGCTGCTGCAAAGCTGGTATATCGTAGTTTGTTTCACGTATAATTTCATCACTTAGTTCATTTTCGGTTGTTCGCTGAGGGCTTATCATTCCAAAGTCGCTTAATTTTTGCCTACCATTGCCATTACTTTATCTTCAATTTTTCCAAGTGCTTCATTATAAATGTGTTCATTGTATCTCTTGTTCGCGTGTGTCTGCTGTTACCTTCGCAAAATATCTTCCGCCATGTACTCTTTATATTTGTCCCACAATTTATGTGCATTAGATAGCCCGCAAGATGATATGAGAGTTGCATAAAGATCCCTAATTTTTGCTGGTGACTGGCACTGCACAGCTTCCTCCATGGTTTCATCCCAGTGATTATCGTTTTCTAAAAGATGCAGAGCTTCACATGCTTCTCTATAAGTTGCGCATTCCTGACCGTTGACAGTTTTAAGGTCTTTATATCCTGTAGGACCCCGAACATGGTGCAGCAGCAATCGTAAACAGAAACATTCAAAATTAGTTACATGGACGGTATACACACGATCAAGGGCATCTGATGACTTTACACCGGGCCAATTTGCAACAGGCGCGCCTTGAATACGGCGTTTCCACTCCTTCCTAGATGTGTTCCAAGTATAATAGTGGGGGACTATAATAAACAACGTTTTTGCAAAGGGGTCGGTTTGACAAAGTTGAAAGAAGGCTGTTAGTGTAGTTTTTGGCGGTGATGCAATTCTTTCTTGGAAATTTCTTTCGGTGAAATATACACGCTCTCCATTTTCTAAGTGCACAGCAAGGTGAGTAACTGTTGGGTGCCTTTCGTGTAAAGGGAAGCCAAGGAGACGCCACGCTGCCTCGTTACTGCTGACATAACGCCCTGCTTGAAAGGTCTGTACTCCATTAACGGGATTTGCCTCACCTTCACTCCTGAGATTAAATATTGCTTGGTCGCTTCCTTTATTTATGTACTTACAGATATACTTGATTGCGCGGACAGAGCTACATGCTTCTACATTAATGTGGGCATTAAACAATCCAGCTGTTATCTAAGGTTTCGAACGCTCCAGAGCGAGATTTGATTGTAACTTTCCTGCCACCATCTTCGGGAGCTCTGCGTCTGTATAAAGGTAGCCATTGTCATTATGCACTGTTTCTTTTAATAGCTGTTTAGGGAATGTCTTTGTACATTTTCCTTCTTTCATACATGGCGATATTGAATTTCGTGCTCCATGGACCGTGAATCATATTTCGGACGATGGTATCATACAATTCTTTATCTTGCTCAGGATCCGGAATCTCGGCGCTTATTATGTCGTCTATTTGGCTGGGCCACAACTTCTCTTTAAGCCATATTAGAATGTGGGCATGCGGTAATCCTCTTTTTTGCCATTCAGTTGAATACATGAAGCACTGCACCTCTCCGAAAATTTTCCCTTTGTTAATTACATACATTAATTTTTGTACTTTTAATCTAAATACTCTAGCAATTAAATTGTGTCTGTCAGTACTTTTTTGGCCCGGCTCCTCGGTTATTTCTTTCCATGTGGGATTGCAAGTAAAAGTAACAAAAAGATCAGGTCTTCCGTAAGTTCGTACATAGGCGAATGCGTCTTGTGTGTACTCATGTAGGTAGCGGGGACTGTTAACGAATGATGAGGGCAGAATTACCATTTTACCTAAATCTCTGGGGTTTACATTGGCGTCGCTAGAAACTGCATCTTGTAAATGTATATAATTCTCAACGCGCAGCTTTTTTTGATTTAAAGATATATAACGGAGACGTTCACTTTCTACCTTCACATACATGTCTACAAAAAATTGAAGAAATAATTGTCTACACCGGGCTAAGAGGTTAAAATCATTCTCTCGCAACATCATATGATACGCATAAAAATCCATACATGATACTTTTTTGTTCGGAGTAGGCTCCTTTGTGACCGGGTTAATGAGTGGAATTTGAAAATGATAACCCTCTTGTCCTTTGCAATAAATCAATGGGTATTGCAGAGCGTCATAAAACTTGTGTGTATCGGCTACCCGTTGCAATGTATCATCACGTGCTCGCAAGACAATGTCTCGTGAAGAAAATTGATCACCACTAATTACGGCTGCTATTTCGTTTATCAAAGGTGCATTGTAGCGCCTTTCATGCTCTCCTCGAGGGGTCCGATCTGCGTGAATGACGACTTTATAATACTCTTCAGGTAGGTTTTCTAAAGCAGTTTTAAATGTTTTGACTAAAATGTTACACGTTCATGCAAGAATCTTTGAATTTTGAACACTGTATTACGATGCACCAAAATGTTTTAAGAAAATCAGCTGGTGAATTTTATGTTTTTTATCGCTCTCTTCCCGGTCCTGCGTGGAAAAATACAGATCCATACATTTTTTATCTTAATTTTGGTAAAAAGACATAATAATCCAGATATTTCGACCTTCTGTGTTCGTTCATCGTACCGTCGTCCGTCTTGTAGAATCACGGTGACGCCACCTAGCTGAATTTAATTTTGCAACATATTCGATTTTCCCACGGGAATGATATGTTTTTCCGCTGAAAAAAGAAGCCTATGTCACTCTACAGCCACCGAACTATCCCCATACAAATAATCATGCCATGCCGACGCTCTGTTGCGACGTGAAAGAAGGACAAACTTGTGCAACATATTCGATTTTCCCACGGGAATGAGATGTTTTTCCGCGGAAAAAAGTAGCCTATGTCACTCTACAGCCACCAAACTATCCCCATATAAAAAATCCCGACGCTCTGTTGCGACGTGAAAGAAGGACAAACAAACAAACAAACAAACACACTTTCGCATTTATAATATTAGTATGGATTTGAATTAAGCGAGCTAATTATATTCTTCAGCCTGTTATTAATTTCATTATCATAATTATTTATGTCTGTACATGTAAACACCATAGAGCTATCATCTGCAAATAGAGTCATAGAAAATTTACGCTGTTAGGTAAGTCGTTAATATATACTAAAAATAATAAAGGACCAAGTACGCTTCCTTGAGGAACACCAAAATTTGGGGATCGAGGATAAACCAATAAATATATTCATTTTTAGTCTTTGGACAAAAACGTAATACTTGAGTTATTTGAATCCTGTTTGTCAAGTAGGATTTTATTAAATCAAGTGTCTTGCCTCTTATACCGTATTTATTTAATTTTATAAGTAATAAGTCATGCCTGACAAAATCGAAAGCTTTGGAAATGTCCAGGGCTGTCACTGGTACTTTTCTGTCAACGTTTGCAAATACTTGGTATAAAATTCATAAATTGCTACATTAATAGATTTGTTTCTACGAAAGCCTTTTTGTTCTTTTGCAAAAATATTGAATTTTTCAAAGTAATTATATAGATTCTTATAAATTACTTTTTCTATAATTTTTGAAAATATAAAAGTCATAGCAATCGGACGGTAACAGGATAAGTCCTCCCTGTCATCGTTTTTGAATAGTGGTTTATATTAATAATGGACGTTTTAAGAACTTCAGGAAATACACCATCTTCAACACATAGGTTAATAATATGACTCATTACGGGGGCAACTGTGTTTTTTTATTATTAAGATTGTAAACTAGAAAAGTAAAATATAAGATTAAGATTATGTTTAACTTTCCAAGTTTATCCCGATCCCGATGAGAAATACATGTATTATACAAAAATATTTAAACATAAACAAGAATTTCTCGTTTATACTATTAAAACATGAAAAACAAATTCGTCGAGAAAATACAAAAGAAATATTTCCATTTGTAATCTGCAAAAAATTATATTGGACAGCGCCTAATACAATAAACATAGTTTGTATAAAAATATAGCTATAAAGTTAATCATTCCGTCGAATTATGACAAAATGCGAGTCATATGTTTAGTCTCCAATGATTTTTTTATAGAAGAAAAGCAAATGAGCATGCGGCTCACCTGATGGTAAGTGTCGACTGCCGCCCATGAACAACTGTAACACCAGGAGAATTGCAGGTGCGTTAACGGAAGGAAAGGAAGTAAGCTCGTTTCTTGGAGGTTTTTCCTAGGTCTTATCGGTCCGGAAAAATTGCCGGTGGTAAGCGATTCCACAAAAAGTCGTGCGAAGAAGAAAACTCCTAGTAAATCGCACAGTAGTGGACCGCCAAGCATACAGATGGTATGGATGGTATTGTGAGAATGAGAATTCTATGAATTTACTCTGTAAAATATAACGGACATACTCAATTTGGTGATAATAAGTCGGAAGGAAAACCACGTTCTCAAATAAAAGTAATACATACATTTGTGACCCTTATAAAGGTAAGTTAATATACATTTACAATAATATACATGCCTCTGATGGGCAAAGGCCTCATCTGACAGCGTTTTTTTAATGAAGTGAGAAACGAATGTACAGTCCACCTGATGGTAAGTCGCTACACTGCAGCTAACTCCAAACAAAAGGCTACGAATGCGTCACCTCTAAGGACTAAGACGAAATCTCTCACAGCCTGTAATTATCCTGATTCTTTTTACCCTTGAGACCGACTATTTGGCAGCAGAAATATGAAGAGGATGGTACATACCCAGACGGTCTCCAAGGCACAAATGGAGTCGAGTTTAACAATTGAGACAAATCGTTCAGCTGCTCCATTTTGTGCAGCTAAACGATTGACGGATATGAAGACTGTGAAATTCAAAATATTTTATATTTGGGACTGTAGGTTTTCTTTTGTGGGAACTAAACCACTGGTGAATTGCTACTCTTATTTTATCGCTTGAATAATGGCTTGAAGTGGATTTTGATACTCAAGTGGTGCGATTTTGTATGTTAAAAGTCAACGCATGTGAACTATTAGCGGGAACGATGAAACAAGTGCTCCGATGGTGATGTGAAACTTAATTTATTGTGTCTGCTTTGACGCATTGAGATACTATCGTCATCTGCTGGCTCGGGCACCCGCCAATATCTCTAAAAAAACTTTGCAATGTGACGCATCAACATATTGTGAAGAAATTTTGAAACAAATTATAATAAAGAATAATTTCTTATTACTTGATACTGGCAAAAGTTCAACAGTACGAGCCATTAATAAAGAATAACGTTAAGGACATGTATATATTGTTATTTCTTTAAAAAACGTTACCCCACACTAGGATTTTCTCCTGTATCGTGGAGGCAGTTTACAAATATATATTGCACGAGGACAAACATCCAGACCCGGAGCAATTATTTGTAGGCCATACAAATACTTGTTCCGTGCGGGATTCGAACCCGCGGCCCCAGCGCAACAACTTTCTCTCGATGTTTTTCTTTGTCCTGAGCATGTGGTAAAATTCTATAAAGAATTACGCAGATGCGGGCAGGATTCGAGTTTTACGCGTACGAAGATTACGGTTAGTGCTTAGGAAAGCTACCACTTTTTAATTGTTGACCTTGTATTTAATTAAGTTTGTAATAGGATTAGATGTTGTTTATATTCTAAATTAATCTAAATTGAACAGTCTTCTCTAAAGCTTCTTAAATTTCGAACATTTCTGTCTCTTATACTGTTTTTAACTTATTTAAGCTGCTCTTATACTCGCGTTTTATTCAATAATATTTTTTATTTTTATTTATCATCTTAACAATTTATAGTAACGTAACATAACTTATTGAGTGGTAGAGCCTCGCTGCAGCTATATAATGGTTGTAGCACGAATGGGTTGACTCGGCCGGCGTAAGGCCACGCTGTCACAAAATACCAGCGTAAGATAGTAGCTTACTGCTGCTGTATTTCGTATGGTGAGTGTAGAGAACCGGAATGTTTTGAGCGACTGACTTTTCACTGAAAACGGGGCATTCCATCTTAGTCCTCAGGAGTGACAACGCACTTGCACTTTGATCGATATATCGATATATATATATATACACATGCGTTATATATATGCGTTATAAGGTATTTTTCAAAGAGTAGCCAAATTTCAAACTTAAGTTCAAATATATAAATAATGATATACCGTTATAGCAGTTTCCGAAAATACGAGTAAATAAGGCTTCTACTTTTATTTGAAATTATCCCAAATTGAATGTGATTTATGGGCAACAACGTTTTTGCCTCTCGATCGATGCATACCACCCATTTTGAATTTAAAAGATAAAAAGGACAAAATTTTTGAATTTTTCTAATTAATTTTTCTTAACGATTTGCCTAGATTACTTATTTTGAAGCTACTCTGCAAATTTGGCCTTATTTGAACCTTCTCTGCAAGTTTTCACACAAATAATTATATGTAATAATTTTGTTTAATAACGAGGCCTCGGTCACCCAGGTAATAAATATAATTAAAACTATAAAGAACAAATAACTTCCCAAACTTTGTTCACTTTCAATCTGTTATCTCTTTTTTATTAGTTCTTAACAGTTCATTGCTAGACTTGTGCTTAGAATTATACAACATTGCTTATAATACTTGCTTATATAATATAAAACAAACCTTTGGAAATTCTCTATACGCGTATCTTTCATCAGAACATGCAATAAAACTACTACGTAAGCCCTACGTACTGGATGCACTGAATCAGGTTACGCTGATAACATTGGACGAAGCAGCTCAAGTGTGATTTATAGCTCGATACGACACTACAAAGCCCTTAGAATGACTAGAGCTTTTCGATAAACCCGTCTACGGTAAGGTGTTTACGAAAAATGTGGGTAAAAGAGTATGAATTTATTTATTTAATGTATTTACATTTATTTACATAATCAATACAGTATTTATAAATATACATAAAATATAATATCTAGAAGTCAAATCATATTGTATTTAAAATATTCTCAAATAAAATGTTTTTCATTATCTCTATATAAAAATCAATTGCTGTCCGTTAGTCTCGCAAAAACTGGAAAATTCGAAAATTTGATTTTGAGGATATTTTTTGTGTGTGTTTGAGTGTGTCTTTGGGCGGTTTAAAGTTACATTTGCGCTGTTGACGAGATGCAGAAATCACCCTTGCGAAGAATTTTTAATAAAAAAATTCAAGTTTTTTTATACGGAATTTTTGCAATGTCTGCAAAAGTGTATAATAAACTAGGTACGTTTAAAAATAAATTAATGTGACCGTGTAGTGGCGCTGTAAGAATATCCACTACCCCATATTATCACGAGGGTGTCGTAAGAGGCGACAGAGGGAAACAAATCAGTAGATGGGCAGCATCGTCTTCCTCAGAACGACTAACAATAAAAAAATGCGGTTTAGCAGTGGACTTTAGCTAGCTTTTGTTAGCAGAAAAATTTTAAAGAGATGTAAAGTTGGAATAAACATTAAGTGACCCCTTGTTATTATGTTGTAGCAATCAATTATGCATTAAGTACCAAAATGTGTTTGACAAATATAATAATGAACAAAATTCATCTCGTATCGCTGCTACAAAGGACCACACATTTGATTAATTATTATATAGAATGAATGAACGTTTTGTCTGATGCAAATGATATTTCGAATATTTCCATTTTTTACTTCCATGTTTTAGTATATTAAATAATTTTACTGAATGATTTTACTATAATTTGTTAGTAGTATCTTTTAACTCATGTTTTTAACAATTCATGTACACACAAAGTAATGTCACAATGTAAAAATAAATAGTAAGAATAATTGTACAAAGACATTGCTTATTTCATATTGATATTTCTTCCAGCAGGGTCAATACTGGGCAGATTCAAAGAGAAGCAGATTTAGCGTGAACTTTCATAATATTTATTATAATATTAATCTACACAAAATTAAATAAAGATAATAAATACATATACATACATCCATACAAACACATATACCGAAATACAAATACATACGCATATATATATATAATATTGGGATGATAAAGAAAGATAGTGCTATTTAACTCGCTCTTTAAACACTGATACTGTTTGAGTCTCACGAATTACAACTGGAAGAGAATGCCATAAATTTGCTCCTCAGTCGCATACAAATAACAGACATCAGCATAATAAAGAATCGGGAAAATAAGTGTTTGGACAAGAGAAACTTCGTTGATAAAGGCAAGAAGGCATTTTAGGAAGGAAAAGTATAATTGATTTTCCTGCTAATTTCTGTTATGAGCTCATTCGACGCAAACAATCCACGGTGATGCCCCAATTCTTAACTGTTTCTGAAATGCGTGCCTTTAATTTGCAGTTTTGGAAGTAAAGAAAAATCAAGTAAGCTAGGAGTAAACCTGGTGCTTACAATCATTGCTTTTGATTTTTAGGGTTTATAACCAGTTCATATTATCTAGATCACTCACAGATTTTATTTAGATCTTTATTCATTTTACATTTGCTGAATTTGCTTCCGTCGCTAGAGAATGACGATATAGCTGCAAATCATAACACAAGTTTGTCAATTCTATTGTGACCTTTTGTAGTCATAATATATTGGATCGCGAGGTGCTCGATATATTATATTTTACGGCGTCGGTAATACAGATAAAGGTATAAAATTGCCGGGGTGTTTTACCAGACTTAAAAATTAGAATTATCTTTATATTGTATTTCATTAAATCATGAAGTATACCTTTATCAATACATACATTTATTACTGTCAAATATCGAAACAGAATTCAAATAATCAAATTAAATATTTTTTAGAATTGGCTATTCATCGTGCCTAAAATTGTTTTTTTTTCTTGTCTGTCATTCCGTCCGACCGTCATAATATGGGGTTTTGGATATTCTTTCACTCCCATTACACGGTATATTTTGATACACCGTGTAGTGACTGATTCTATAAGTGCTAGTACTCTATGTTGTACAAGGTACATTATGAAAGGCCTGGAGCTCTGTAAGATATGTTTACCTAGTACAAAGTTCACACAATTTACTTGTTACTATATTTTCAACATATTATCTATATTTTAATATAGCTGAAGTAAGTTGCTATAATTATTACCAATATTACGTAGCCCAGTGTCCATCCTCTTACAGTAATATTCGATATGTACTACTTTTTAAGTGAAACTTCTTTATCGACGTAGTGGAGAAATTTAATACGGTATGAAATAACAAAAACGTCACGTTTTTGTAAAGTTTCACCGCCGGAGCTGCATGAGTATACTATAATGTAACCTTCTTCTGTAAAATATGAAATAAAAGAAGAATAATATGTCGTAAAGAAGTTTCACTTCGTAAGTGTCTACAAAAATACACGCATAATTTTTTTAACAATTAATTGACGTTATGACCTTTAGAAATTTTAGGAGTATACACACATAAAATCTCATTTTGTAAATGTACCGTAATCTCCGTTATATCGAAGCACTTACGGTGATAATATCTGACCGCAGCGTTTGAAATAAATTTCTGATCAGAGCTTAAAAAAGTTTTATTAAAACGCAGTTAATTTATTGTAAAGATGTATATAGCTCTGAAAATATTAGCGTACACATTTGAAAAAAGTTTAGTATACAAAATGTAAAAGGTACTTGATTTAGGAAAGGATGAAAAATTATTATTTGTTTTTCTCACATCCAACTTTTTTATGGATATTAGGGTAACATACGAGCACAGGCCCCTGGTAAGCGATTGTTGTAACCAATAGAAATATACACTTCTTAATCAAAGACTTCAACCCAAACCCAAAGAATTGTGTATTTGTATTGTGCTGGTACTTATAGTGTGCGTTTCCTCTGCAACATGGCTCTACGACGTATAAAATGTTGCTTACCATCACTCATCTGCGGAATTCAGGTTTTGTATTTGTCATCTCGTTTCAGTCTCGTTTGTTGGTGAACAGATAGTACCAAGTGAGGTTGTGAGGTTGAGAATAGTGTTTGGAATAGATGGCATTCTGCTTTCAAAACGTAATAAAATTTTCAAATAATATTTTTACATACATTTAAATAGTGACAAACGGTTTAACAGTTCCCTGATGGTAAGTGGCAACTACTGCACATGTAAGTGCAATTGAATTCAAACAAAGAAGGAAAATATAGATGCGTTTCCGCCTCCAAGAACTGAGATGGAGTTCTTCACAGCTTGTTATTATACTGGCTCTCCATACCCTTCGGACACAGCATTGCATGCAATGCTGCTTGGCGACTATAATGACGATGAAGCCATTACATAATGTATGTTAAAGAATAATTTTTCAGTGATATATAATGTAAAGTCTGGTGTTGGTCAGGAAAACCCAAAAACAAAGTCCGTTACACTAAACTGAGTGCAAAATGCAATCGAGCAAAATGAAAGAGAGTGCGGAAGCTTCATACAAGCGCCCCCATTCACTCCGCCACCAAGCGTGAGAGCATGGTCTTACCCCGATCAAGTCATCTAATTAATGTTACAACCATAATACGGTAGCAAATAATCTAGCTTACTTAGATATTAATCCTTAAATATCTTGATCACATCGTCCCTTCAATACACACACTCAAGTTACACATTAACTTAGAAACAGGAAATAAACTTCGTGATTAATTATTCACAAAACTAAAGTGCACTTTTCTTTGAAGTTGAGCAGTTGATGTGAGATAACGGGAAGAGGGAAGGCTACAAAAATTAAGGCTTACTTCGTAAATCATTTCTATTACTTTGATTAAATAAAATTAACTCGATGGTAAAGGTTTCTATGTGTTTCAGATATTTTAATAGTGTTTTTTCAGTAGCGCAGTGACTTAGTATTAGGCCGAAACGCTGCCACGCCGGGGGTTCGAATCCCGCACGAAAATAAAGTTTGTATAGCCTACAAATATAATTGAACCAATTGTTTATTCAGGTGCAATTGATGTTTTTTTTATAGATTGGGGGACAAACGAGCACACAGTCCACCTGATGGTAAGTGATTGCTACGACCCATAGACACTACATCTATCCTGAATAAAGAATCAAAATGCAGATAAGTTGTCACCCGTGAGGACTAAGATGAAATGCCTCTTTTCCAGTAAAAAGGGTTTCCGGTTCTCTACACTCACCATACGAAAACACACCAGAGTTAAGCTGCTATTTTACGCTGGTATTCTGTGAGAGCGTGTTCCTTCCCCGGTCGAGCCGACGCATTCGTGCTACAACTATACTACTAATATAGCTGCAGCATGGCTCTACCACGTAGTAAAATATGTGCAGTGTAAAACTCGCCTTCATGATACACTAGATAATACTATGGAGGTAACGTTTTTTGTTTCATAAGACAAATGTATGATGAATAAGCATCACCGAATGACATACATACCCTGTATGTTTTCAACTAGCTATCAGAGACTTTACAAAGAACTGATCCGGTTTTAAATAGAATATTGTTTTCATTTCGGTTCCGGAGCACCCCAGTGCCAGCACCTTTTTTAATATAGAATGAGGGCAACAAACGAGCACACAGTCCACTTGATGGTAAGTGGATGCTGTGGCCCATTGACATCTACATCTATCCTCGATTAAGAATCAAATACAGATGCGTTGTCGCCTCTGAGGACTAAGAGGGAATGCCTCGCTTCAAGTGACAACGGTCTCCGATTCACTTTACCCACTATATTACGAAACAACAGATCTAATTTATTCTGGTATTCTGTGAAAGCGTGGTCATGCCGACCTCGGTCGAGCCGACCTATTCATGCTACAATCATAATAATAGCTGTAGCATGGCTCTACCAAGTACAAATCCATGCCGCTAAATCGAATCAAAATCGAATTAAGGCTGAAGCTCAAATGGTTGACTTGACCAGAGAACAATCACACTTGGACGGAATACCAGCGTGATCCGGCTCTACTATTTATAGTAGCAAAACTAAAATTAAATGAAGGTATTTTCAGGACATTTGAGTCTGTGGGGGTGCAGTCGTTGCCACAAGTCGGCATCATGAAATGGAGAAGCGCGGCATACTGATTGTTCTATGAGCCTCTCGAAAATGAGAACCTTACTTTATTTTATTTAAAATTTTCGGATTTTTTGGACTAACAAATTTTTACATACATTTTCTGCTACAAAAATTCTAATGTTATGTTAAAATAAAAATATAATATAGTGTTATATTCTTAACGTTATAATTACAAACTTTATTCAATGACTATAAAAAAAAGTTTGTCCATTCGCGTGTATTCCTGGCTCACATCCCCTGGGAAAGGCCGGCCATCGTTGAATCAATTAAATATCTATGCAATCGTGGAAGCTCCCCCAGGCATCTCATTCCCCTAGATACATAAAGAAGCCTTTTTTATTGCGGCAAAACTTTTACTTTGTTTTTTTTTTTACCTATCTGATACCAAAGGAAATAGGGTTCAGGGTGCATTACATTATCTTATATAGAGCCGTAGTAGCGCAGATGTATAGCGCCTGTTGCGAATTCCACAATACGCGAGCAAGCGAAGTTCGAATCACGCTGGCATAAAAGATAATTTTAATTTCAATTTACAATGCTGATTCATCATGTGCTTGGCGGTGAAGGAAAACATCCTGAGGAAACCTGCATATCTGAGGGATTGAATTATTCACACTTACACTTCACTGACACTTTCTTGCTCTAAAACTCTCTCATAAATGAGAGCCTCCTGTCTCTTGGGTCCAGTTTTGGGACGTACATAAGCTCCTCCTGGGTCCTTTACTTTTGATGTGACAAAACAATTCTTTATTTTCTGCATCATCAGTGCGAACAAGTCCACTGCTGGATACAGACTTCTCGTCGTGGTAAAAGTTGCCTTAATCACCAGGCTTGGCAGGTAGATCGACGATTGCAGTACCAAACGTTTCGCACCTTTGACGCTGCCTCCCAAGGCTGGCCCGTATATTTTACGTCTGCGTAAACAAAAAATTTGTGTAGTTTGGTTTAATTCACGACGGGCTATTTTCCGCAACTCCACGTGGCTTAAATAATCAGGAAAATTGTTTTATTTGCCAGTTCACCTGTCATTTGATGTTGCTAACGACCTTGAAGAGTACCCTCATCATGCCGAGATGTTTAGATGTGAAGACCCATGGACACACCAGCAACACGAGGGCCGCTGTTTCCTCCTCCCTCATACATTGTCTGCACAGGGAACTGTCTGTATCATCTATGATAAATAAATGTTTGTTTTAAAACAAACATTTATTCATCATAGGTGGATAAATACCTAGGACCGTGCCTTGTTGCTGTCCCATTCTGTGGTTTATTGATTTTAATAAGAACCTTGATTAAACGACTTTTTATTGATGCTAGGGCTTCTCTAGCTTGTCAACAGTTTTCTAGATATTTTCAAAACTGAGCGTGTTGAGATAGTGCTTACTAGTGAACGAACGGTCCCAAAGGGAATCGGAATCGGTCTAGAGCCAATCCTCTCTTGGCTAGCTCGTCTGATGCCTCATTTTTCCTGGATCCACTGTGTCTTTTGATCCATTGTAAAGTTAAATTGTTATATTTACATACTTCATTTAGTTGTTAAAGGCATTCTTATATTAGCCTCTAATTTATCACATTCACACAAGCAAATGAGATCACTTCTATTAGAAGCCAAAATATTTTTTAGGTATTTTTCATGGTCGCTTTTTGCGTCACCTACGAGACGAAATGGGATGATAGTTTCTCTCTCTCCACCTGGCTAGATAAAACAATTATGAAATCCTTAATGTATCTACATAGATATTTCATTCAAAATGTTGATTGAAGCTTCAATTCCAGGTAATTAATGGTAATGCACTTTGATTGATGTACGGCTTAATGAAGGTTTATATGCAGAGAAATATTGTAAATTAATTTTATAATTATTTTGTTTGTAGCCATCTCTATTTGTTTGGCTATAAATGTGAAACGACTTTCATAATTTTTAAATAAAATTGAAGTGGGAAATATTTTTTTTTTATATAATAAGGGTGACAAACGAGCACACAGTCCACCTGGTGATAAGTGTATGCTGTGGCCCATTGACATCTACATCTATCCTCGATTAAGAATCAAATGCTTCGGGTCCCCGATCCCCGTCACAGTGACCGAGTGAAGCCGGCTATAGTCGAGCGTATGCCTGCTGTACTACCCTCAGAAGAGTCACAGACAAGGTTGGCAATATCTTGAAGCGAGCTTCCATTAAAACATACTTCAAACGGCCGAAGAAGATTAGTCAATTTTTACCATCCGTCAAGTTTAATATCCCTCTACAAGATGCAGGAGTGTACAAGCTTGATTGCGAATGTGGTCTCTCTTACAAAGGACAAACAAAAAGATCTATTAAAAGAACATATAGCTGACGTGAGGTACCGGCGCTTCTGGGAAGTCTGCAGTCTATGAACATGTTCAAGATCGTCCCCGCCATTACATTAGATTTGGTAGACCACAAATCCTCGCAAAAGAACACCGATTTCTACCAAGGATGATTCGCTAGGCTATTGAAATTAAAAAACATCCTAATTTCAATAGAGAAGATGGATGGGTGCTGATATCTGCTTGGGATCCTATTAAATTATATCCAAACCCAAGAGCATACCACTGCAAGACTTCAAGACACTGTTAGCTCATTTTGCGTAGATCGGACCAAAAATTAATATTCAAAACTGATGGTAGCCGGGCTAACTATGACATCGTGACGTCAAACACCTCAGTCCCCCCTGTGACCAGAAATGTCGGGAGTTAAAAAGTTAAATTAAGCGCGATATAATCCGTAAATATTAGTTTCATTTAATGGGTCCTCATGGTTAGCAATAACGTTGCTTATGACCACTAGAACAACGAGACAGAAGAGAGCAAATATGGATATTAAGGCTGCGTAAAATAATGTGTATTTGGTACTGAAACCATCAATCCGCCTGCCCAGCATGGCGATTAAGAAAGAAAGAAAGAAAGAAACATCTAATGATATATAATTGCAGTCTTATTCACTCATACAGAGAATTAGCAGAGCCAAGCTGTAGTACGAACGGGTCGTTCCGACCGGGGAAGAACCACGCTCTCACAGAACTCCAGCGTAAAATAGAAACTTAGGCCCGTATTAATAAACGTTACTCAGCTCATGTACACGCACTTGAGTACAATCTTGAGGTTATGATCTTATTAATAAACATATCTCAAGATGCTGTTTAGGTTTACGATATCAGCTGAGTGCCACACTGATTAATAAACGAAACTCGAGTCTCAAATGTGTATACTTGAGTGCAAGTCACAGAACAGTATTCCTAATTACAGCGTTTTCAGATACTGTTTTTATGTGTTTATTAATTAGCAACGATCTTGAGATGCTAATTTCGTAATGAGGGCGTATCAAATGATTACGCACTTGAGTTCGTCGTTGAGTAACGTTTATTAATACGAGCCTTAGAGAACCAGAGACCCTTTATACAGGTAATGAGGCATTCCAATTCATCAATCGAGGATAGATGTTGATGTTTATGGGCTATAGTTTGTACTTACCATCAGGTGGACTATGTGATCGCCTGTTATCCATATATTACAAAAAAAAAAAAAAAGTGTTCTGGACGTAAGAATTAGATGTAACTGTGTGATCGTTTGTAACACTTATTCTATAAAAAATGTATGTTTATTACATCATCAGTAATGCAGCAACAAAGAGGAATCCAACCCAGTATTATGCTGCAGTGTAATTACCACGAACCGTGTAGTAGCGGTGTAAGAATATCCACTATCCCATATAGTCCTGTAGGTGTCTGAAGAGGCGACCGAGCAGCAGCGTCTTCCTAATAACGACTAAATATAAAAAAAAATGCGGTTGCCAATACACTTGCTAAGCGTGGCAACTATGACAAATATTTCCCCCTATGAGGGAGTCCAATCAATCCATGGGACAGGCCTATGTTCAGCAGTGGTCTTTAATAGGCTGTAACGGTTAAGGTAATAACCACAGCACTAATATTCTGCAAATCTGGTGATTAAGGTAAAGACTCTCCACACAATAAGAGGCCCATATCGAGGAGTTTGTGAAAAATATGAAGATATTAAAAATTATCAATTTATTTACAAAAATATAACCATGGCATAATCTCATCAAATTCCTCTGTAGGCTTATTTTATAATAAATTATCATTTACCAATATCTCAGTCCGGAAATCTGCTGTTAGGACAGTTTTTATGCCTCAGGCGCGAGGCGGCCAGGGGGGCGACAGAGGACTGTATTTAATTGACAAGAAATGCGAATATTTTGCGTTTTTTTTAACAATTTTATGTCTATTTTCAGAAAAAAGGCCTTCAAATAGGAAAAATCATATACCTAATTGCGTTGATCGTCGTCAGTAGCGTTAAGATTTTTGAATATAAGTCTATAACAATATTTGCCACTCTATTGGCGAATATCATTCTAAAATACTCCACGATTTTGGACTCGATTTTAAAATAAGTTTTTTTAATTCAATATATTCCTTTACTAAACGTCAAGCATTTACCTTATTTACCTTATTTAACTTATTTAATCTTATTTTACTGGAACTGGTTCTTCTTTCTGCTAATCTATCACATAAATAATATTTAAAAACAACAAATGCCACGTGGTGGCAATGTAAAAGAATCCATTATTCCATTATGTCGCGTAGGAGTCGTAAGAGTGACAATGGGACATATAAGATATTGGCTTCACCTATGACCAGCGGCAGGTAGGAACGTCAAAGGTGCTGTCTAGTACTATGATGGTCAATCCACTTGCCGAGATAATATTCTTGAGAGAAAAATAGAAAACAAAATTTAATAAAAAACTAAAAGGAATGAAATAATTTGCTCATAATAACTCCTGAAATCGGTGCTCAGACATAGTATATCGGAGAATTAAAGACACGACTTCAGAAGCTTTTATATGCACATCATTTTATTCTTTTTTAGTTTTTGTACATAGTCAGTTTTTATTTGTTTTAAAAGCTTTTTCTTTCACCCTTTTGAGTGAACTAAGGATTAACACAAGTTCAAAGCAACTAGAATTTTGTCTAATTAGTTACATTAAATATTACATCCCCTATTTTCCAACCTTAGGGCTGAATTTTTCTCTTAAATTTTTTATCGGACCACCCCTGAAGTATCCACATTCTTTGCGTGATAAACTTATAAATGAGGATATCCGCAATAGAACCAGAGTAACCGACATAGCCCAACGGATTAGTAAGCTGAAGTGGCAATGGGCCGGCCATATTGCTCGAAGAATTGACAATCGATGGGGAAAAAAGGTTCTCGAGTGGCAGCCTCGTACCGGTTGGGGAAGTGTAGGGCGACCCCCCACTAGATGACCTGGTAAGACATGCAGGAAGTCGATGGATGCATTCGGATCTGGACTGCGATTTGTGGCATTCCTTGGGGGAGGCCTATGTTCAGCAGTGGACTTGTGAAGGGCTGTAATGATGATGATGATGATGATGATGATGATGACGATGATGATGATCCCTGAAGTACAACTTAGTTAATATAGTAATAATAATATATTGATAAGAATATAATCAGTCATTAAACAAAAAAGTTATGCCCGAACATATAAAAACAAATAGAGACGAATGGAGAATCCTTATATCGTACCGTCATCTTTATACCGCGTACTGGTATAAGATTATCCACTTCCCTTTATCATCCCGTAGGTGTTGTAAGAGGCGAAAGAGTGTAACTGAAACAGGACATGGGCGGCAACATCTTACTGATAACGACTCAAAATTATAAAAACTGCGGTTGCCAACCCGCTTGCCAAACGTGGCAATTATGGCAAAAACCTCCCTATGCGGCAATCTGTGGCAGCAGTTGACTTTTAAGGCTCGATAAAAATATATCACGAGCGGCAATAGAATAGAATGGAATATTTTTTATTAAATAAAGATTACAAGTAATTCTTATTGAAAGTAATTTTTTTAGTTTTACCACTGGTTCGGAAAAAAACTTTAGTACTGGGAAGAACCAACAAGAAATGCAGATGGGACTTTTTTTCAAAGTAAATTTTTACAATAAAATACAGGTTATAGATACAAATTACTTACAACCTAAACCAGGGGTTATTATCAATCATGAGCTCATTTATATTACAATAACCTTTTTTATACAGTTTTTGTTTAAAAAAATATTTAAACCTGGTAATAGATCTTGTATATTTTCTGGGACTTTGTTGTAATATGGTAATATCGTATGTATACATTGCCCCATGAATGAATTACTGACTCTGTGGAGTCGAGAAACTAGAAACAATCTTATATGTTTTCATTCGGGAGCCATGAGCTACTTTTATAGAATCTAAAGTTTTTTGTAATAGTCTATAAAAGTCTACAAAGATTATCATACATTCATAGTCACACCTTACATATTTCTGTATGAGGAAATCTATGGGGGAGGCTTATGTTCGGCAGAAGTCGGTTAAAAAGTACTGAACACAGTATTGATAAAATATCGTAAACCGCTTAAACTTGTCGCTTCCACCAGCGATTCTAAACATCGCTTATCGCCAGGATCGCGAGCTTGCACATCCCGTGATTGCCCGCGCCAATTTGCCGGAACGTTTTAATTTTTAATAAGCCCTGACCCGCTTGCTAAGGCTTTTTATTTTAAGCCACCCCAACGAAACAATTCTTATGTTGTTTTCTGGCACGTTCGTTGTTATTTTAAGACATTTAACGACAGTAAAAAGCTTACAATTTAAGGATTTTGATTCATTATAACCTTCTTTTTTATTTATGTATGTACACACAACGAGATACAGAAACAGTTAAATAGTATTATTTCATAATTTACTGAAATATCTTTCAGTTGGAAAAACTTACATTACCACTGATACTAATGAATATATAATATACATAATATTACTATATAAATTATATTAAAATATACGATAAATAATAATAATATAAACGATATTCAAATGTAATATATTTATAAACTAATACTAATATAATATATTAAATTATATTAAAATATACGATAAATATTAATAATATAAACGATAATTAAATGTAATATATTTATAAACTAATACTTTTTATTATATTACTAGCAGTGCCCGCGACTTCGTTCGCGTGGAATTGCTACTTTTCATATGATATATGATGATGATTTATTTGTACTTTTAAATGTCGCGAAGATCTAGAAAGACACTAATCTGGATAGAAACATTCAGTTAGTCAGTTAATCAGATAAACTAACGAACAAACAATTAGACGGGCCCACAAATAAACCAATGGACTACGATCCATTGGTTTATTTGGTTTATTGGTTTTAGAATCCTACGATCGAACCAAGAAACGAATTTGGCAAACTATACGCTTGTATTTCATAATATTGTAAATAAACAACAAAATGACCGCAATAATGTAATCCGTAATTTGCTACCGAATTTCTCTAGCCAACACTTGGTTTCTATAGAACAGATAAGAGATTGCCCGAAATAAGCAAGCTCCAACTTCTTATTAGTTTGTGGCAATCTTTATCACCAATTATCCGTATGAGGCCATTATTATTAAAAATATTTGAAATGAAATGAACAATCCTCTGCCTATCTAAAGTTAAGTATTAGTGTAAGTATTATTAAAGTTAATTTTACGTGGTAGAGCCATGCGGCAGCTATATTACTGGTATAGTTGTAGCACGAATGGGGTGGCTCGACCGGGGAAGAACCAAGCTCTCACAGAATAAAAGCGTAAAATAGCAGCATAACGCTGCTGGGTGTGTATGGTGAGTGTAGAGAAACGAAGACCCGTTTTACTGTAAACGAGGCATTCCATCTTAGTCCTCACGGGTGACAACGCACCTGCATTTTGATTCGTCATCGAGGGTAGATGTAGATGTCTATGGGCCACAGCAACCACTTACCATCAGGTGGAATGTGTGCTCGTTTGTCACCCTTATCCTATAAAAAAGTACCTAATTACATTAACAAAATGAAAATGAAATTACGTATCTATATTATGTCTCATTCTGCAAACCAATGATATATAAAACTAAATTCAACCAAGGAAAGTTGACCTTAAAAAATATAATAGGTGTAAGCAGGCCCAAAATCTATTGCGTTTTCTATCGAGAAATTCTCAGTAGCAGCCCGGAGCAGTGATTTTAGCGGTGTTTCGTCCATGTGCCTCAGAAAAAAATTAAAGCCGTTGGTTCTGCGTCTGATCTCTTTATATTTGTGTCGGATTACCGTCCCATTGAAACTATGAGAGTAAGGAGTAAGGTGATTCAAAATCCTGTCCTGCGTCATTTAAGTAAAATGTACTCTCTTGGTACTTAAGTACCTATTATAGAATACTATTAGGTACTCTTTATAATAATTGCCTTTTAAGTCGGAAAATCAACGAAGTATCATCAGCAAATAATACTATATCATGATTATTCCCTACCAAGTATGGTGAGTCATTAATATGAACTAAGAACAGAAAGGGGCAAAGAACTGAGCCCTGAGGAACACCCATAGATACTACCGACCCGGAAAAACTGCTCCCATTAATAACAACTGTTTGGGTTCTATTATTTAGATATGACATAATAAGTTTAAGCGCTATTTTTTTTCACACCATAATGATGTATCTTCCTGATTAATGTCTCATGGTGAAAGCATCTTCTGAATTCTCCGATGCACAGAAAATATGTTTGATTAGCTCAACACCGGTATCAGTTGTCGAGCTACCCCTTGTAAATCCAAACTGATTGTTATGTAGTAATTTATTTACATTAAAAAAAAACTTAGCATTTGATCTAGAATATGTTTTTCAAAAATTTTACTGAGCGTTAGCAGTACAAAAATAGGTCTTAAATTAGTGGGGTTCAATGTACTGCTAGATTTAAATAAAGTTTCCTATGTTTCATTCAATCATACCAGATTCGATACTAGCATTGAAAATAATACCAAGGTGGGGTGCGATCGCATCTATTATAGACGCAATAACTTTAACAGAAATCCCCCATAGATCTGCTGTTTTCTTAATATCAATAGTTTTGAAATGTTTTACAATATCACCTGATAATATTTTATGAAATGCGAATTCTTTTTTACAGACATTTAAATTTTGTTTGAGTAATGACTCGGCGACAGCAGGAGAGGAATTAAGTGACTTTGTAGTCAATATCACAATGTCGGTAAAATACTGTTCAAAAGCCGTTGCAATATTTTGATCTGATTTCGTTGTAATTGAAAGTTTGAGTTGTGTAGTTTCATCTTGCCAGTTTCACTATTGATTATACTCAAAGTCATTTTAATTTTATTAGAGGCATTCTTAATTTTGTTTCTTAAATGTAAAGACTTGGCTTTGCAACACACTCTTTTAACAATTATGGATTTTTTTTTAAATATATTCTCTAAATAAAATACTATAATTATATTATATTTCATTGTAAATGTCATAATATAAATTTTGTATACGATTTGCGACGGTTTAAATAGAGTATTTTTATATGGAAGAAATGGCAGCTTTTTCACTATACTACTCCTAAATCTCTCTAAGCTATGTTCATTTATTGAAGCAAAACTTTCTTAACTTTCCGTTTTTTGTGCATGTAAGGTAGCGAGACCAACTGTCTACGGTGATCAGAGCTTAAATTTTGAATAATTGATTTATGTAAGTGCACTTGCACTACAACACGTATTGCACTAGGCCCTGGAATACGTGTTGGCTCTAAGAACAAATTAACAAGGTTGTGTGATTTGAGCAATGATCTAAACTTAATACTCATGGAAGAAGTTTCAAAGAGATTGATATTAAAGTCTCCACATACGACGAAAAATTTATTCTGTTTATTAAGCTTAAGCAAAACTTCCACCATATTTTTTTTCAAAACAATCATACATAGAATGTGGGGGACTGTAAACACTGACAACAATGAGGTGCTCGAGCTCAACACAATATGCCATTTCTACAGTTCGCTCAATAGAGAGGCTCACAATATCCTTACGTTTTTACTTTTTAATAATTTATTAGCTAATATTAAGGAGCAAACGCGTAATTTTTTTTCTGTGTTAAAGCAACTGAACACCAGGTGGTGTTTACTGAAATTAAACATGTTATAGTTATAATCTTTTAACCAATGTTCAGTTATACAAAAATATGTAATATGTTGTTACTATTCAAAAACAATTCAATTTCTAATTCTTTGCCCAACATGCCTTGCATATTTTGATGCACCAGGTGTATACAATTTTTATGATAGTTTTTTATGAGAAATTATTCAATTAACTATTTGTGGGCTACATTCTGGATAATTTAAATTGTAATTGTTATTATGATTGCTAGAGATTACCTCTATTGTCTCAGTTTCTAATTTAAATTAATACTAAATTACAAATTGTAACACACTGTTTCACCCTCTTAGGGATCGAATTTTCCTAAATACTTTTTCAATGTATGTCTACGTCATAAAATGTAATTAACAAATTAAAAAATAAACTTTCCAAATTTCAGATTTCTTCGCCAAGCGGTTTGGACTGTGCGTTGATAGATGAGTCGGTCACTCAGCACATATTTCTTATTAAAAGAGAATATTAAATAAACAGCAAATAGTAGTACCTGTCGGTAAATTGCAAAACTAAATATACGGCTAATTAAATTATATTCTATTCTATTTAAGTTGTCATAATGTCCATTATAAAATGAATTGTCAGAAACGCTATTTCCAAAATAAATAAAAAGATTTCTGTTTTAAATTAACAACAAGCACTTTATTACTAAATCCAAATTTTAAATTAAAATTAAAATTAAGTAAAGAGAACAAATGCGTCAGGACAGCACGTTAAAGGCATTGCGATGGACTCTTTCCCGCCCTAAGAAAACCCTCTCAACAATCTGAGAAAGCATATACTCAGCCGTGAGTCATATTTAGGCAGTTACTTTACTTTTTAATTGAATTCTTTACTCTGTTTGCATTTTAACAAATAGGCGCTATTAAATAGACTCTATATTAGAACGCATTTACAGAAAATATATCCTAAGAAAGTTAACATAGGTATATGAGCTATTTCGCCTGAGAGTAATATAAACACGAAGAGCAATAAACGAGCCGCTTCTTTGCATCGCCTTTGTCGGATAAAAGAAAGAAAAATAACATTTACTGGTCTACTGATAACATTGCGTTAAAAGCACCATCTGTTACAGATGTGTGATATTATAATATCATAACCCCATTATAATAAAACCAAACCTTGCTTTAAAATACCTAAAGCGCCATCTCATCATCATCATCATCATTACAGCCCTTCACAAGTCCACTGCTGAACATAGGCCTCCCGCAAGGAGTGCCACAAAGCACGGTCCTGAGCCATCTGCATCCATCGACTTCCTGCATGTCTTACCAAGTCGTCACTCCATCTAGTGGGAGGACGCCCTACACTTCGTCCGCCGGTACGAGACCGCCACTCGAGAACCCCCATCGGTTGTCGGTTCTTTGAGCTATATGGCCGGCCCATTGCCACTTCAGCTTACTAATCGGTTGGGCTATGTCGGTGACTCTGGTTTTACTGCGGATTTCCTCATTTCTAAGTTTATCACGCAGAGAAACCCCGAGCATAGTCCTTTCCACAGCTCGCTGAGCGACCTTGAGCTTCATCATGCGGCCAGCAGTGAAGGACCACATCTCAGTTCCATAGGTCACTAGCAACACGCAATGGCTGTACAGTCTCGTTTTCAAGTTTTGAGGTATACCTGACGAGAAGACGTGTCGTAATTTCCCGAACGCTGCCCATCCGAGTTGAATCCGTCGATTGACCTCTCGGTCGAAGTTGGACTTACCTAGTCGGATTATTTGTCCTAGGTAAACATACCCGTCAACAACTTCGAGTTTAGTGCTCCCAACAACTTACAACTTACATCTTAACTTACATCTTTATTTTGTCCATGTTCATCTTAAGACCTATCCGTTGGGTGGCACTATTGAGGTCATTGAGCATAGTACTTAGGTCCTCCAGTGATTCTGCCATAAGGACTATATCGTCGGCAAATCGAAGGTGAGTGATGTACTCGCTGTTGATGTTAATACCGTATCCTTTCCGTGAAGATGTCTAATGCAGCGGTGAAGATGTCTTACACCTCTCTGCAGTTGGATAGGTTTCGTACTCTGGTTCTGTACTCAGATAGCCATCGTAGCCCTACTGTGCAAATACTTCAGCACTTCGATATACCGACAGACAACTTGGCACCGCTGAAGGGACTGCAGAACTGCCCAAATTTCGACGGAATCAAAGGTTTTCTCATTGTCCACATAGGTACGATATAGTGGCAGATTGTACTCATCGGTCTTTAAAACAATTTGCCGTAGGGTATGTATGTGAACTATGGTGCTAAAGCCTTTTCGGATACTAGCTTGTTCGGGAGGCTGGAAGTCGTCGAGTCTGCATGCGAAACGATTCTTAATGAATCTCAAAAACAGCATGTAGACGCGGTTCAGAAGGGAAATCGGTCTATTGTCGCCTTTCTTGAAGAACAAAACCACCGCACTTCTGCTCCATACCTCCGGTGTAGTGCCACCATGGAGGATGGAATTAAAGAGCTTCTGAAGCACTTCAAGTACCTGTTTTCCCCCCGCTTTTAGAAGGTCCGCTGTAATTCCATCCTCGCCTGGGGCCTTGCCGTTTTTAAGGTACTGGAGAGCCTTTCTAAACTCGTTCAGACTGACGTCCGGAATAACAGCGGAATAGTGTTGGACAAGACTTGCTCTTGGATCGTTACTCACACTTGCGTGGGGCTCCAACGATGATGTGTACACCTGCCCATAGAACCTCTCAATCTCACTCAAAATCTAAGGTGTCTTGGAAACGACGCTGCCACACTCGGTCTTCAGCTTCGACAGTTGGCTCTTTTTGGCAGACATATCTCTAGCAAAGACTTTGGAGCCCTGTTTCCACTCGATCGCTTCTTCAATACGAGCTGTATTGAAGTTGCATAAGTTCCACCGCATGCATTTGGAGATCTCTCTGTTCATTTGCCTGTAAGCTTTCAAATTTGCTGAAGACTGCAGCTTCATTTCCCGTCCAACAGCCATGAAATTAAGTGTGTTATCGGAAAGTTTTTGTGTTCTTCTGCGGCGGGTCTTGCAGAACTTAGCTCCGACCGCATGGACAGTTTCCACGAGCTTGTCATTCATATCGTCCACTGCATGGCAATATTCTAGGCACTGAAAACGGTTTTGTAGCTCGAGCTGAAAAGTTTCGGGACTTTGGGTTAGAGCACGAGGAGGACGGAGCGTTGACTTCATTAGACGAGACCTCTCCAACTTAACGTTTAAGTTCAGTATGCCTCTCACCATTCGGTGATCGCTGCCGGTTTTCACCCTCGCGATCACTGATATATCACTGAACAGTTCCATTTCGTGTGGGGCCGCTTCTGGAAGAAAGAGTTCATCATAAAGAGTCACTCTTTCTCTTTGAAGTCAGCCAGATGCTGGCCCCTTGGGTTCCGTTGCCCTATTCCAAATTTCCCTGCCTTCAGCTCACAACGGTGAGCTGAAGGTAAGGTCTTGGATATGGGAGACTTTAACGAAAAACTAGGCACAAGAGAGCGTTCTCTCTTGTGCCTAGTTTTTCGTTGAAGTCTCCCATATCCTAATACATTTCCTCCACCTCCTCATCGGGATGTGCCGAGGTTGGTGCGTTAATCTGTATGACCTTCAGCGAATACCTTTTGGTGATTCTGAGTATAAGGTGCGCAACCCTCGTCGACACACTCTCAATCTTTACAACGTTGTTAACGGGAGACTTGTGGACGATAAATCCGACACCTCCTTGGGACATATGGTCGCCCTCCCGGTGATATAACAAGTTGCCGGATTCGAGGATTATCATGTCCTCCCCATTTCTTCGGACCTCGGATAATCCTATAATATTCCAGCGCAACTTATCTATCTCTTCTTCAAGCTCCAGGATCTTTTCGTCAGTCCTCAGGGTGCGTGCGTTATATGTTGCCAGGTCGAGTCGTCTTAGATGTCAACCGAACCTCCACCGGAGATTCTTAGCACCCACTGCCTCGCCATTACCATGGTCCCCACCGTAGCCAGGAATAGCAGAGCCGCCGGGGACTAGAGGCCGTCTCTTCGTAACTTAAAGTAAGCGCCATCTAGGTTAAATTAAAGTAATTAGTTGATTATTACGCTAAAATAAAAACTACGATATTTAGTTACGATAATCAACTCAAAATTGGATAATGTTATTTTTGAATCCCACGACAATGTAAATTTTAAAACTTTTTGTAGATGCAAAACGGAGATATAATATTATGCCTACTGCCCAGCTCCTATGATATCTAGCGTGATGAATTATGAATATTCCAATGATTCAATCTCTATGTAACACGATAGTGAAAGTCCCATTCAAATCGGTTAAAAGTTTTTGCGTGATGCGTGTTCAGACGGACAAACAGACAACGTTTCCAAAAGAAATTGTTTTGGCATCTGTATCGATCATATAATATACCCTATTTCAACTTTCAAAAAAAAATTAACTTTACAGAAATCTTCGTGTTAGAGTTTTATTATAGTAATAGAAGATAAATAGATAGCTATACTTAGAATTTTTGTTTATTTTATAATAATATATAATAATATAATATATATTTATTAACAAGATGCAAAGAAATTATCTCTTACACGTTTCTTAAACGCCAATAAAGTTATAGAACCTCTTATATTAGTCGGTAGTCTTTCTCCCTATAACGAGCGAGACTCATCTTCAGCTGCTATTTCAGAAAGTGTGCGCACGAATTACATACCTCAATTTTTCACTCCCCTTTTAACCATTGGACCACCGGGTGGTCGGCAGGTATTGAACTTTTTGTTATATTCCACACATTCAAACCAAACGGTTTGCTTAGACTTGCGTACAGCAAGGGAGTAGAATGGCATTTCTGTCTTTCTGTCCGATTGCAACCTAGACGGATTGTAGTCAAGTACTGGCTTGTAATAAGTAAAAAGATCGTTATAAGTTTCAACTATTTTACTAGTTATATGAAGTTGGACTGTTCAACAGTTCAGTGGCTAAGGGTTTGGTTGCGGCATTACGAGTCACGACTGTCGTTGTAACGAAAACAAGCATTTTTTTCACCCGCTTTCACAAACTTCCTTATTGGATAACAAGGAAGTTTGTGAAAGCTCAACCAGGACCTTACCGTTTTTATAAATAAAAATTAATATCTCTTGGGTCGTTACTACACACTTCAGTGTCACTTTACTTCTGTGGCTCTCAATCTCACTTAAAATCGTAGGGCGCCTAAAAATGACGCTGCCACAATATATATTCAAGTCAAAAAAATCTAAGGAAGCTTCTTATGTCCGCATTCTTATCTTTTTTCTACAAACATAATAAAGTTGCAGCATGGTTCTACCACGAATAAAAATATATTTTTAAAGATCGTTTTATTTATAATAATTTTTTCTTCATACGAATTATTTTTAAATGGACCTTGAATTTATGCATAAAAAATCAGTAATATTACATTACATTCTCTGTCGCGAGCACAAGCACTAAGCTAGTTTAGAGCGATTAATAGAAATACTAGTAAAGTATATTATTTAAAATGTTAATGTGACAACCCTAATGATTTTATTTTTCAAATCTATTTATTTTACGAGTATCAATTTAAAATAACAAAAGTTTATCGGTACTTATTACACACACAACTCGAACACTATATATGTAATGAAAGCCGTAAGTGGCGGCCCTCACGAAAGCAATCTAATTTCCCGGCGCATAGCTTGGTGCTCCATTAATTGTGCATTACTTTGAGAGCTACACGCCCTACCACTTCAGTAGCCAAATACGCGTCGTTTCTTCAAACGTTAGAGTACACTTTCGCCAAAAAGCTATTATCATTTACTTTAATTATTTTATTTTAGTTGTTTATTACACTGTGATATTGACCTCTCACTGCTGGCCGTATGAGAAAACTCAAGGTCGCTCAGCGAGCTATAAAGAGGGCTATGCTCAGATTTTCTCTGCGTGATAAACTTAGAAATGAGGATATCCCCATTGGAACCAGAGAAACCGAAATAGCCCAACGGATTAGTAAGCTGAAATAGAAATGGGCCGGTCATATAATTTGAGGAACCGACAACTGATGGGTAAGAAAGGTTCTCAAGTGGCAGTCTCGTACAGGTAGATAAGGTGATCGTCACTTCATCGATTCCCACCAGATGGAGTGACGACCTGGTAAGACATGCAGGAAGTTGATGGATGCAGGTAGATCAGGAACATGCCTTGTGGCATTCCTTGCAGGAGACCTATGTCCAGACTTGATAAGGTTGTAATGATGATGATGTTATCAACCGTGCAACGGCGGTGTAAGAATATCCACTACAACATAACGTTCCATGGATGTAGTAAGGGAAAACAGAGGGAAACTGAATTAGGAGATGAGCAGTAACATTTTCCTGATAACAACTAAAACTTATAAAAAATTGCTGTTGTCAACCCGCCTGGCAAGCGTGAAGACTATGGCAAAATCCCCCCTATGAGACAGTCTATAGAGGCTGCCTATGTTCATCAGTAGACTTTTGATAGTCTTTAGTATTAAAGTATGTAGTGTTTTAGTCATGGTAGACTCTACGGCGCACCGCAGAGTCTCTACACCTGAAGATACCTCGTGTAGAGGCGAAGTGGTGGTGGGAGTAGTGGTGCTGGGATTAGTGGTGACGGGGATAGTGCACGCAATTGAGGGAGGGCGAGAGGTACTCTTCAAACTAGGTAAGACACATCATTTTATTTGATTTGAGCGGATATTGGCAAAGAAAAAATTCCAACTTTAACATAATGGATTTCCGCAAAGTAACGCCTGATTCTATTAATAATCTTTAATATGTTGCCATAGTTGCCACGCTGGACAAGCGATTTAGAAACCGCGGTTTTTTTAATTATTTGAGATCTTAACAGGTTGATACAGCTATCTATCTACTGTTTAATTTCCCTCTGTTTTTTACGACACCCACGGGCGACGGCGTATGTAACGGCTCCGTGGTGCAGTGCTGAGGGCCGCGGGTTTGAATCGAAACACGTATTTGTATGGTCTACAAATTATTGTTTTGGGTCTGGATGGTTGTTTTTGTGAAATTTATGTGTGTAAACTGCCTCCACGACACAGGAGAAAATCTTTACTCATATAAATTAACGTCGATTTAAGAAACGTTTCAGTTGCTCTCTATCTCTTTTCACTAAATGATAGAAGGAAGAGACAGGTATATATATATATTGTATGATTGTAGATATGTTGTCTTTAGTTACTAGCAAAGTGAGTCCAATAGTTTAAAGGCGGCTCTTCACGTTGGCCAACATTGTGGCGAATGTTGTGGCCATAGTGTAGAACGGGTGTTTATGTTTGTGCTTCACTTGGTATGTATTGGAATGATGGCCCACAAGTTGGCGCGAGATCCTTGTGGTGTCGGATTTTACAAAAGATCAAAGGGTTGTGGCAGAGTATTGGCCACCGCGTCCACACGTTGGGCACACGTTTAGTTTGCTACGAGCTCTCAAAGTGATCGCACGATGATTTAAATTTTATATATATATATATATATATAATTAATACTTTATTTTAGTAAGCAAAAACCACTGATTATAAGTGAAGCCGTAAATTACATAATATAAACACTCACGTCTGTCTCCAGAGGAGTAGGCAGAGACCAAAGACTTCGATTTAGCACGATCCTGACACACCTCTTTCGCCACCTTAACATCCAATATACCTACGCATACATGCTCGTCGGTTAAGGGTACTCCTAATTTTGCCCCAATTTTCAATATATCGCCAATTTAATCGAAACTTCCGTCTAGGGCGTCTGTTTACAACATAAATTAACAAATACTATGGAATCTCGATAACTCGGAACCATGTTAAATCGCAATCCTCAGAACTAAAAAATTGCCATTCCATTCCGCTGAACCCTTAAATATGCGATATCTCGAATTATTTACATTTTCTAACTCGAACAAATTGTTATTTCCCTGCGAGGTATTGATATATTTATACTCTATGACCCGAATTTCAAAAAGCAGATTCCGTAAGACGAAGTTAGTAAAATATAATGATGTATTACTTGGGATTCCTCAAAGTCATACCAATAGAATCCAAAAGGAATGTGTTTGTTTCTGTTCTACTATGTGTACATTGTACACGTGGAATAAATGAATATATTCAATAAACTTTATCTGTGTATCTTATTTTAATTTGTTTATGTTTGAACAAAGAACTCGTAGTACTCGATAAGTCGAAAAATCCTTAACTCCCTTGAAATTCAAGTTATCGAGATTCCACTGTACATATTATTTATTAAAATATTAATATAACAAATACGTACTATATCAGCTACCCTGACGTAAATTTATTAAAGGGAAGTGGACGAGCTGTCAAACGATGCCACCGCAAGCAGCGACCTTTAACCGAGCGTGACATTCTCAACCACACATCTATATCGCTGCTACAATTAAATTGGTTTGACCTAATACCCAAATCAATGACCTCGTAAATCCCACGTATGAGGCAATATATGGGGGAGGTCTTAATAGGCTGTAACGGTAACATTAACGGTAAATAAAATTGAAGTTTCTGTCTGTAAATATCGAACTATTATATATCTGACTTCTATTAATTTTAGGGATTTTTTTGCATTTTAAACGTTGTAGAGCCATGCTGCAGCTGTATTTATTGTATAGTTGTAGCACGAATGGGTCGACCGGAGAAGGACCACGCTCTCACAGAATACCAGCGTAAATAGCAGCTTAATGCTGCTGTGTTTGGTATGGTGAGTGTAGAAGTGTAAAGAACCGGAGACCCTTTTTACTTGAAAAGAGGCATTCTATCTTAGTCCTCACGGCTGACAACGCATCTGCATTTTGATTCATAAACGAGGATAGATGTAGATGTATATGGGTCACAGCAACCACTTACCATCAGGTGGACTGTGTACTCGCTTGTCACCCTTGTCCTATAAAAAAAAGAAACATTATATTATGACATGAAAGGACTTCTAAACTTCACTTCTTGTGTATTCGAAAAATTGATTATATAAATATATCGATAATATTACATAGCATAGTACATACAGAATGTAAAACGATCACAGACCCACAGGTAACTGAAATATGGTCTATGACGTACTCAAAAAAGGACGAGTGAAAATTTTAACTTATCAGTGTATAACGAACCCAAGCAGACCAGCAAGGGAATCGCCTCGGTGGCTGTCTATCTTGCTGTCAATAAAGCTTTTCTTTGAAGGTGTTTCACATAGATGATAATATTAGAGCATAGCTACAAAATGCGGTTACGCAAAAGCGGAAGGCAAAAACGGAAGTTGATTTTTTTTATATTAACATAGTGTAGGATTAAAAACAGTTAAACTGTCATTCGAAAATTTTTGATTCATTATTTTGTTCTTGTCACATAATTAAGGCGAGCACGGAAGGGAGAAAGGCACTAATTGTGCATATTACTAGTCCAATTTTGTGATGTGTACTAAACTATTTTACTTGTAAGCCGTGGAAGAATCAAGAAATCGTGAGGGAACTTGCATATCTGATAAATAAAATCTAGGGCATGTGAAGTCCACCGACATGAACATGAGCAGCGCAGAGATCTGTTCTTTTTTCTCGTTATTTATTTAGGGATTTTTGTTTGTGAACATGCCTATCCCATTATAACTAACTTAAAGTCTATTCATTTATAATTAGTCTGCACATACTTAATGCAATATCCGAGGTAAGGTGATCTGATCTATTACAAAGTTCTCTCAGAAATGGAACTTTATATATGTAGAGTACGTACACATATAACACTTAAAACATATTTATATAAATTAGAGCTGTGCTTTTAAAACAAAATGAGAGAAAATCAATAAACTAAAATGAACGGATATGGAACGTGATGAAATCATGCTGCAGCTATATGGTTGTAGCACGAATGGGTCGGCTTGACCGGAAAAGGACCACGTTCTCAGAATAACAGCGTAAACATAATTTAGTGCTGCTGTGTTTCATATGATGTGTGACCAGAGTTCCTTTTACTTATTGGAAACGAGGCATCATCTTAGTACCCAGAGACGGCAACGAATTTGCATTTTGATTCTTAATCGAGGATAGTTTCGGATGTCTATGGGCCACAGTATCCATTTACCATCAGGTGAACTGTGTGCACTCGTCACCCTTATTCTACAAAAAATAAATACTAATTTAATTTTAGCTTTGAGCAAATTCAATGATAAGCTCAGCTAATGACTTTTTATATAATATGTAATTTACTTTCGTTAAGATGAATGAAACTGGCAAGAAGAAGAGAACGGTAATATGAATTATATCACAGATGTATTACCTGACCATAGAATAGCACGGCCTTAGTTCAAATCCAGCTAAGTTAATATTTCTTTAACTTATCGCTTCAGTGTAACAGGAAATAGTAATTACGAGTATACCGTTATTACGTCGATGTGATATAATGGTGTAATCTGTAGCGAACTTTATCTGTATCTTCTTATATCATACATTCGAATAAACGGTTCGCTTTGTAGCGCGTACAGCAAAGGGATGGAACAGTATATCAGCATCCCATCCGATAACAATATGTGTGTTTTCATGGTAAAAGTTAATACAGTAGGAAGTGACGAAAACAGAAAACCTGTAATGTGAAATAAGGAATAATTAATAGTAAAAAAACATTTTAAAAACAATCTTTTCTTGAAATGCTCTAAAAAGAAGAAAATAAAATTTAAATTAAGTGCAACCCGTCAATTTATTACTTTACACAATTTATATGATATAAAAGCTTGTCGCGAGATTTACTTATTTTATAAAAACATTATTTTTTTTCTTAGAATTACCTACATTTGTCAATATTAAGTTACATATTGTATTCTTGTTTATTTGCACAGGTCAATATATTTTCTTCTTTTTAGATCATTTCATTAAAAGCTTGTTTTTAAAAATGTTTTTATACTATTAATTTATTTTTATTTTTAGATATGGCTGGACATGTTTCGAAGTCTGTTCATTTCATTTAATGCGTCGTTCTTGGTTATTGATTGCCATCTTAGATCCACCATCTTAATTTTTTTATCGCCAGCAGTTGACCCTTGTCGGTCCCTACAACATTTGTTTGAGCACCACCAAACTATTGCTTACTTTTGCCGAGTTATAACTCTTTAGAATTGGTACGGCGGCGATCTTGTTTTCCGCCACTTTGAATTTTTTTCACCACCGCTAGAATTTGCCCAGGGTGTAGGTCGATATTAGTTAAGACACGACCCCGCTAAGTCTTACCGTTTAGTCGGGCAGTAGTACAAAATCTCCTCAAAAGGCTGAACGTGGACGTCACTTTATTCGAATTCTTCTCAGCGAACCCTTTAATTTGACATCCATATCATGAGGGTGCATATAAAAAACATAGTCCGCCATCTTTGAGTGTCCACCATATTGGATTTTGAATAACGTCATTTCATTTTCGTAGTTCCTATGTTTTTCAGCAACATCTTTCATTTGATATCCACATCATGGGAGTGCATAGAAAATAACTAGTCCGCCATCTTGAGCGGTCCGCCATATTGGATTTAGAATGACGTCACATATTTAATTAACCATGGATTGTCATCCAATGATCCTTAGAATATGTTTATGTATGCAAATATTTTTATTCCTTAGACATGCAGTTATCCTCATGATATTTTCCCTCGCCACAGAAAACGTGGTGAATCAGGACATAAAATTGCAATTTTTTATTGCTGCACTTGAGAATGGCACCGAGGCAAACTAACGCAAACGCGTACTATGCGCTTTGTAAGCTAGCAACTTGGTAACCATATTGAAATCAAGAAATAAGTACGAGTATAGACAAAATAGTAAGTAAAATACACAGACACAAGCATTTTAATCTCATCAGGAGTGTTTAAAGAGAATATTAGTAATGTGAATAGCATTGCTAGTATTCTTTAAAATAAATAGAATATTACTTTTTATCCGTTATACTATTAAACATAAAATACCTATCAATAATGCAATACCTAAACGCAAGGATTTTGAATAGACTTGCAAATGACTAGCAACTTCATATAACAGATTAATAAGCTAGTTACACTAAAATTTCTATTCGATAACATTAAAAAAAGCGTAAGCTATTTTTTTTAGTTCTTTGCAGTGAGTTTTTACAATTTTATAAAGTATTTTTTTGCTCCTATGTGTGGTTTAAAAATTTTATCCCATATTTTGCCACCCTCATGGGTGAAATCATTGTTTAATTGAGAGAGTTGAGAGGACAAACCAGAGCACACACAAAGGATTCGTACCATTTTGTTAGTGAGATAAAAGACCTACATCGCGCTGACAATGAAGCTATGGTCAGTTTTGATGTTCAGTTTCTATTTACATGCTTACCTATTGAAGACTGCATCTCACTTGTAACCAGGAAGCTAGATAAAAACACCATGCCTGCAGAATATGCAGTATTACTCAAACACTGCCCCACATCTGGCTATCTATTGTGTAAGGAGGAGTTCTACAAGCAAGTAGACGGTGTAGTAATGGGCTCACTTGTATCTCCCATAGTCGCCGCCCAATTTATGTAGGACTTTGAGGAGAAAGCCCTTCTTACTGCTCCTGTAAATCCAAGATTCTACAAGCGATACTTAGACGACACTTTCACAATTTTACGATGTGACAAAGTAACTGCATTTTAGACCACTTTAATTCCATAAACACTAAAATACAATTCACAATGGAGTTAGAGGCAATCACGAAATCCTGATAACACTATTGGTTACACTGTGTATAGGAAAAAGACCCACGCCAACCGATATTAAAATGGTGAATCTCACCATCATCCATCACAGTTAGCTACCGTGGGAAAATCTTTGTTTCACAGAGCACGAGGATCTGTGACAGAAACCATCTGGCTGCCGAGCTTAAATACGTCGAGCAAGTATTGCAAGACAATAAGCTTCGGGTCCTACGCCTACGTCACAGTGACCGAGTGAAGCAGGCCACGGTCGAGCGTGTGTCTGCTGTACTACCCTATGTCAGAGGAGTCACAGACAATTTTAGCTACATTCTGTAGCAAGAGCTTTCATTAAAACATTCTTCAAGCTGCTGAGGAAGATAAGTCAATTTTTACCATCCGTCAAGTGTAATATCCCTCTACTAGATGCAGGAGTGTACAAGCTTGATAGTGAATGTGGTCTGTCTTACGTAGGACTATCAAAAATAACTATTAAAATCCGCGTGAAAGAACATATAGCTGACGTGAAGCACCGACGCTCTGGGAAGTCTGCAGTCCGTGAACATGTTCAAGATCATCTCCGTCATCACATCAGATTTGACATACCACAAATCCTTGCAAAAGAACACCGATTCCAACCAAGGATAATACACGAGGCTATTGAAATTAAAAAGAACATCCTAATTTCAATAGAGAAGGTGGATGGTCTGCTTGGTATCCTATAATTAAGAAAATTAAATCCAAACCCAAGCATACCACTGCAAAACTTCAAGATACTGTAAGCTCATTCTCATTGAACAGATCTCATTCAGATCGAACCAAAAATTAATATTCAAAAACTGAAGGTTAACTATGACATCGGGACGTCAAACATCTTAGTCACCGCCCAGTGACCATGGGTTGCTGTAAAGCACCCGAAACGTCGGGAATTAAAATACGTAAATTAAACGCGATAAAATCCGTAAACATAATAGGTCGGGGAAAAAGTTTATTTGTATTTTGTTTGTATAAAATTGAAGAAAAATCTCTTTGGTTGTTCTGTACTTGTATCTGGCTGGTTTTAATATCAATACATGTAATACATTAAGAAAAAGAAAAATAAAAAGAAAAAATACTTTCCCGCCAGTTTTAAATTGTTTTTTTGTCCGAAGAAATTCGATACATTTTGAAGTTTTATTATAAAAAAGGGAAAAATGCGACTCAAGCCGCGAAAAAAATTTGTGACTTTTATGGACCTAATGCAGTGTCAGTAAGAGTAGCATAAAGTTGGTTCAAGCGTTTGTTCATTCGTTGGTTCATTCCGGGAATTTTGATGTCAAAGATGCAGCTCGCTCTGGTCGCCATAGCCGAGGAATTGAGGATTTACCACAAAATAGTTTTGACCCATTTGAAAAAGTCTGGCTATACAAAAAAGCTCGATATTTGGGTACCACACGAGCTGCCTGAAAGAAACCTAATGAATCGTGTACTCATTTGCGATTTTCTATTGAAACGTAATAAAAACGAACCATTTTTGAAAATATTGATCACGGGTGATGAAAAGTGGGTCACCTACGACAAGAACGTGCGAAAAAGATCATGGTCAAATTATAGTCAAGCTCACAGGCTGTAGCGAGACCCGGATTAACACGCAATAAGTTAAGGGTGTCTGTATGGTGGGATTGGAAGGGCATCGTTTGTTATGAGCTTTTACCACCGGGCAAAACCATCGATTCGGATCTCATTGGCGAAGATGTCGTGAAAAAAAACGAACATACAGTCGAATTGCGAATCTTCTGTTTTTTGGAAGTCGGCTAAAAATAACATCTGAAATGATGGTAATCGATCGAAGTTTCTTGCATGATAAATGAATTCCAAATTTAAATAATGAAAGAAGGAATTGAACTTCTTAAATTGTAGGTACCATTTTTATGGCGAGACTAGTTATTTCCAAGTAATGCTTTCGAATTGGTGCATTCTTGGAAAAGTGATGCAGTAAAATAAGAAAGACTACTGATATAATGAACTAAATTAGATACTTAATTTTACTTAAATTTTTTGATTGTAACTAAACGCATTTTAAATTCTAACACAAAGGAAAAAAAAACATTTAATCTCTTAAATATGTAAGTGTACTTTTATTTCAATTTCAGAGATCTTTTATTTCTACAGGTCTCTGTTATGTCGTTTTGATATTTATTGGTAAAACAAGAACATAAAAGGGAACGAAGGATCCAAAAGTAGGTATATTAAATATACAGTCAACATGTGACCCCCGGCTAAAACAACAGGGTGAATGAAATAATTTGAGAATTTATGACATGACATTTCAGCTAAAAGCGTCCCTTGTCTTTATGAAGGAGGATCGGATAACATTCAGGAAATTATATAAACATGTAAACGATCACAGGTTATATAAATTTTGTGAGACATTGAAAACATTTTTTACTAGGTGGTAACACTCCTATATCTGCCTATAATAATTATAATTATTTTACATTCTGAGGTTACGGAAGTTTTTAATTATTTTTCATTATTAACATTTAAATTGAGAGAGCTGTGGTAGCTCATAAGATATGCGCTCGCTATAAATTTCACAGTTTGCTTGTAATCTGGCTTCGATCACCGTCGACACCAATGAAATCGTTAATTGTAATTTTAAGTGATGATTTACCAAGTACTGGGCAAAGAAGCGATGACGGAAAAAAAAAATTTTATAGGAGAGGGGCCAAACGAGCATGCGGCTCACCTGATGGTAAGTGACTACCGCCGCCCATGAACAACTGCAATACCAGGGGAACTAGGGGAATTGCAGATGCGTTGCCGGCCTTTTAAAAAGGAGTAGGGTCTTTTCTTGAAGGTCTCTAAGTCGTATCGGTCCGGAAAAATCGCTGGTGGTAATCGATTCCACAAGGAAGTTATGTGAGGAAGTAAACATCTTCTAAATCGCACAGTGGTGGACCGCCATTCCTACCCCGATCGACCTGACCCGACGCGCTGCAGGCATAATAAAGCTACAGCGTGGTTTCTACCACGTTAAATGCTTCATGTCAGACTATATATTTTGTTGTAATTTACACACATTTTTATATACAATGCGTCTTTGAAATATCCATCAATCAAATCAAATTCACGCATGAATGCCTTGCAAAAATTCAATCGTAGGTATACCGAAAGTTTGGCTTGCGAAGCGAAAAATGCGTGTAGGAATGCTGTACAATCAAAATGAAAATGGCTCGACGGAAAAGTTTGAATGACGGTTAGCTTTGCTGTTTGAAAATTCTTTATTTATTTGTGAGTTTTTATTATATTTTTAGAAACCAAACTGTTAACCGATTCAAGCCGATTAAATATCGATAAATCAGTCAATTTGGTTCATCATCTTCATTACACCTTATTCATTATCTCATCGATCCATGAGCTCTCTTAAATCCTACAATTGAAGAATGCCATCCATTCCACAGTCTTTTACCTCAACTCGGGGCGTGCAATCAAATTGTGAAATTCTCTTCCTACTCCTCCGGCATGCCAAATCCTGCCAATTTTAAAATCCTTAATTCATCATAATTATCATTACAACCATTCACAAGTCTACTGCTGAAAATAGACCTCCCCAAGAAACGCCACAAAGCACGGTCCTGCGCCACCTGCATTCATCGACTTCCTGCATGTCTTACCAGGTCGTCACTCCATCTAGTGGGACGCCCACACTTCGTCCGCCGGTATGAGGCTGCCACTCAAGAACCTTTCTTCCCAATCGGGTGTCAGTTGTTCGAGCTATATGGCCGGCCCATTGCCACTTCAGCTTACCAATCCGTTGGGCTATGTCGGTCACTCTGGTTCTACTACGGATATCCTTATTTAAGTTTATCACGCAGTGAGACTCCGAGCATAGCCCTTCCATAGCTCGCTGAGCGACCTTGAGCTTCCTCATACAGCCAGCAGTGAAGGACCACGTCTCAGTTCCATAGGTCATCACCGGCAACACGCACTGGTTGTACAGTCTCGTTTTCAAGTTTTGAGGTATACCTGACGAGAAGATGTGCCGTAATTTCCCGAACGCTGCCCAGCCGAGTTGAATCCGTCGATTGACCTCTCGGTCGAAGTTGGACTTACCTAGTCGGACTATTTGTCCCAGGTAAACATACTCGTCAACAACTTCGAGCTTAGTGCTCCCAACAACTACCGGCATAGGTGTGACATGGACATTAAACATGATCTTTGTTTTGTCCATGTTCATCTTAAGACCTATCCGTTGGGAGGCACTATTGAGGTCATGAGCATAGTGCTTAGGTCCTCCAGCGATTCTGCCATAAGGACTATATCGTCGGCAAATCGAAGGTGAGTGATGTACTGCCATTGATGTTAATACCGTATCCTTTCCAGTCCAGAAGCTTGAAAACGTCCTCCAATGCAGCGGTGAAGAGTTTCGGGGATATAACGTCACCCTGTCTTACACCTCTCTGCAGTTGGATAGGTTTCGTACTCCTGTTCTGTACTCGGATAGCCATCGTAGCCCTACTGTACAAGCACTTCAGCACTTCGATATACCGACAGTCAACTTGGCACCGCTGAAGGACTGCAGCACCGCCCAAATTTCAACGGAATCAAAGGCTTTTCATAGTCCACATACGCCAGACATAGTGGCAAATTGTACCCCGGACTTCTGTACAATTTGCCGAAGGGTATGTATGTGGTCTATGGTGCTAAAGTTTCGGAAACCGCTTGTTCGGGAGGCTGGAAGTCGTCGAGTTTGCGTGCGAGACGATTCGTAATGACTCTCGAAAACAGCACGTAGACGCGGCTCAGAAGGGAATCGGTCTGTAGTTCTTCAAGAGAGCGTTGTCGCCTTCTTGAAGAACAAGACCACCGCACTTCTGCTCCACGCCTCCGGTGTAATGCCACCATGTAGGACGGAATTAAAGAGCTTCTGAAGGACTTCAAGTATCGGTTTTCCACCCGCTTTCAGAAGCTCCGCTGTAATTCCACCTCGCCTGGGGCCTTGCCGTTTTAAGGTGCTGAGAGCCATTCTAATCTCGCTCAGACTGACGTCCGGATATCATCGGAATAGTGTCGGATAAGACTCGCTCTTGGATCGTTACTCACACCTGCGTGTGGCTCCAACGATGATGTGTACAGCTGCCCATAGAACCTCTCAATCTCACTCAAAATCTCAGGTGTCCCGGAAACGACGCTGCCACACTCGGTCTTCAGCTTCGACAGTTGGCTCTTTCTGGCAGACAGATCTCTAGCAAAGACTTTGGAGCCCTGGTTCCGCTCGATCGCTTCTTCAATACGAGCTGTATTGAAGTTGCGCAAGTCCCGCCGCATGCATTTGGAGATCTGTCTGTTCAGTTGCCTGTATTCTGTCAAATCTACTGAAGACTGCAGCTTCATATCCCGTCTAACAGCCATGAGATTAAGAGTGTGATCGGAGAGTTTTTGTGTTCTTCTGCGGTGGGTCTTGCAAAACTTAGCTCCGACCGCATGGACAGTTTCCACGAGCTTGTCATTCATATCGTCCACTGCATTGCAATCTTCTAGGCACTGAAAACGGTTTCGTAGCTCGAGCTGAAAGGTTTCGGGACTTTGGATTAGAGCACGAGGGGGACGGAGCGTTGACTTCATTAGACGTGACCTCTCCAACTTTACGTTTAGGTTCAGTGTGCCCCTCACCATTCGGTGATCGCTGCCGGTTTTCACCCTCGCGATCACTGAGACATCACTGAACAATTGTCTCCTGGTCGTCATAATGAAGTCAATCTCATTTTTTGTCGAACCGTCGGGGCTCGACCAGGTCCACTTCCTGTGGGCCGCTTCTGGAAGAAAGAGTTCATCATAAAAGTCCCTCTCTCCATGAAGTCGGCCAGCTGCTGGCCTTGGTCGTTGTCCTACTCCGAATTTCCTACTTTCAGCTCACGTACTTTGTGCCTAGTTTTGCGTTGAAATACCCCCATGATAGTAACGAAGAGACGGCCCCAGTCCCGGCGGCCCCGCTATTCCTGGCTACGGTGGCGACCATGGTAACGGCGGGCAGGGGTGCTAAGAATCTCCGGTGGAGGTTCGGTTGCCACCTACGACGACTCGACCTGGCAACTTATAACGCACGTACCCTGAGGACTGACGAGAAGATCCTGGAGCTGGAAGAAGAGATAGACAAGTTGCGCTGGAATATTATAGGATTATCCGAGGTCCGAAGAGGGGAGGACACGGTAATCCTCGAATCCGGCAACTTGTTCTATCACCGGGAGCGACCATCTGTCCCAAGGAGGTGTCGGATTTATCGTCCACAAGTCTCTCGTTAACAACGTTGTAAAGATTGGGAGGTGTCGACGAGGTTGCGTACCTTATACTCAGAATCACCAAACGGTATTCGCTGAAGGTCATACAGGTTTACGCACCAACCTCGGCACACCCTGATGAGGAGGTGGAGGAAATGTATGAGGATATCTCTAGAGCCATGCATTCTCCAAAACCCACTATACGGTGTTAATGGGAGACTTCAACGCAATTTTATTACAAATTTAATATTAATTATTTACATAAAGAACAGACCATTTTTTGAGCTATGAATATATAAAGTACCTATGTAGTATAACATAAAACATGGATTAACTACAATATCGTCATTAAGCAAATCTCCTAGCACTTAATCACTGCCTATTCCAACTATGTGGAAAGTAATAAAATGTAACGTAACAATGTTCTAGGCTGCGCCTTTCTTCATTAACGTTAGAACTACTATTGTTACAACTTTCGGAACTTTGTGTCATTGCGTTTTATTAGCCTTAAGGCCTACCTAAGTTGCTACTGATGTATTGCTATATATATATATATATATATATATATATATATATACATGAGAAATGAGAAGCACCAACTTTACTCTTACTACACATACACTACCCAATAATGATGTTCTTACACCACTACTTCACGGTTACAAATGATCAGCGTTGTTGTGAGTATATGTCACTACTTGTTACATTTATCTAACACAGTCACATAGTCAATGGGTCGATATTACGTTACAAATGTGTATCCACACTTATACGTCGCACAAATGGCTCACACATCCAACATATGGATTACTATCTTTTAATAAATAGGTATACCATAATATTGATACTATCTTCTAATATAATATAAAGTGTAATAACGATATGTTATGTGTATGTTCCATGGGTGTCGTAAGAAACGACAGGAGGAAACAGAGCGAGATGGAGATGGCCATCTACTTAATATCATCTAAAAATAAAAATAACTGTGGCAAAATTCTCCCCAAGAGGAAATCTCTAGGGGAGGCTTATGTTCAGCAGTGGACTTTCATACGCTGTAATGGAATATATATACCTTATAATTTCTGTCTTATATTATATATACTCGTAAAATATATAGTAATGAAAGCCCAATTACTAGTTAATTTTAAAATTATGGTTTAGTACCACTTACTTTACTTATTTTGTTATGTGGTTTTCTCAAGAGGGAGCAAACGAGCATGAGCGTAAGTGACTAGCGCCGCATATGGATCACTGAAACACCAGAGGAACTGAAGACGCGTTGCCAGCCTTTAAAAATTGCCGGTGGTAGTCGATTCAACAAGGAAGTTGCGCGAGGAAGAAATTTCCAGAAGGATAGATCGCCAATCATCCAGATGTATGTATGGATGTATGGATGATATCGCGAGTTTTGTCGTGATGTGCGATTGTGAAATTTAGCGACTGCAATTAGTCCGAACAATTCTTCTGAACAGTCCGCGAGGTAGATGAATATGCAAAGAATATGCAAAGAAACGCAAAATCTCTTCGCAGCGCAATTGTGTCTAGCCGATCAGAAATAACTCGGCCGCCGACGATTGGAACCGCTCTGCGCTGGATGCGATCAAGTGGTGTCTATAAAACAGAATCCATTACCCCATTTTATTCCGTGAGTATCGATAAAGGCGACTATAAGAGCTTTAATAGGTGACGTTGGTTATTTACACCAGCGTAAGTTTATCAAATCTAACATCAAATGTAATGGCCGGGGCGATATTGAACATGTCTCCAGTCTGCAGATAGTACAATATGTTACTTTTTCAATTTCATTCAATAATCTGTTTTTGACAGCGCACAGGGGGTTATACTCGTCCGTGTCCAGTGCAATACATTCCGGTTTAGATATGAAATAGTTGCAATGTAAGCTCAATATATAACTATTAGGCTTAGATTAGATTTTAATGTCATCTTAGACTTCGTATAGATTTTATGTTAACAACAGAAACAGAAACCTTTATATTGATTAAAGATTATACTTACTAATATTATAAATGCGAAAGTGTGTTTGTTTGTTTGTTTGTTTGTTTGTCCTTCTTTCACGTCGCAACAGAGCGTCGGCATGGCATGATTTTTTGTATGGGGATAGTTCGGTGGCTGTAGAGTGACATAGGCTACTTTTTTCCGCGGAAAACATCTCATTCCCGTGGGAAAATCGAATATGTTGCAAAAGTTTGTCCTTCTTTCACGTCGCAACAGAGCGTCGGCATGGCATGATTATTTGTATGGGGATAGTTCGGTGGCTGTAGAGTGACATAGGCTACTTTTTTCAGCGGAAAAACATATCATTCCCGTGGGAAAATCGAATATGTTGCAAAATTAAATTCAGCTAGGTGGCGCCACCGTGATTCTACAAGACGGACGACGGTACGATGGACGAACACAGAAGGTCAGAATATCTGGATTATTATGTCTTTTTACCAAAATTAAGATAAAAATGTATGGATCTGTATTTTCCACGCAGCACCGGGAAGACAGCGATAAAAAACATAAAATTCACCAGCTGATTTTCTTCAAACGTTTTGGTGCATCGTAATTACAGAATAGGCGATAACCTCGCAGACGATATTAAGTAATCCGTTGATGCTCTGCCTACCCGCAAGGGTTACAGGCGTGATTATAAGTATGGATCAAATACTATCACCACCTGTCACGCTTTCACCCTTAACTATTACTTAACAATGGTAGAAAGAGTTCTTAGTAAGCCTTATTAATAAGCCTTAGTAATATTTATTGAACGAAATGAATACAGTTCTTATATGTGGTTATGAATGAATTGGTATTACATAAGAAAAATTGTGCAAAATTATAAAAAAATATTTTTGAGAGTTCTTAATAACGTACATAGTTTAAATTGATTCCGCTAGATGTCGTTACTAGGTTTTAAAACGCGGTAACGAAATGTTTCCTGACATGTACTTAAATCCCGCCGTTGAGCCGCGCGTCAACTTATAGTGCATACGGTACCTATACGCTTAAATTGTTTCTATTTCGTAGCTTATTCGACTACCTGCTTTCGATTTCGGTTGTTTGTTATTTGCTTTGTGATTTGGTTAAGATTGAATGGATTTATATTGGCTTTCATTTTCGGATTTGTGTATTTTCTGGATCGGTTTTGTTGATTTGGTTTGTATTCTTTATACATATTTAGACTCTGGCTTTGATTTTGGATTTTGTTTATTTAGAATCGTGAATTGGTTTTCGTTGTTTTAGGTTGTTTAACAATATTTCAAAGGAATATTAATAGTATAGATAGTGTATACGGTACCTATACACTTACTTTTTCGTTGGCTATATTTATATTGACTACTGCTTTGATTTCGGTTTTCTGCGATTTGTTTTGTGATTTGGTTTAAGTAGATTCGATTTTTTGGCTATCGTTTCGGATTCGTGTTGTGTCTTGAATTGGTTTTGTTGTTTTGATTTTAAAATATTAAAAGGAATATTTATTCTTTTAGATATTTTGGATTTGCTTTTAAAATATTAAAAGGAAATTTAATTCCTTTTATGTATTTTAACGTTTTTTATAAATAGGTTTTTCTTACTTCATAATGCTCGCAAACGTAAGTCCAGCCTTTCAAGAGTATCTTCAAAGACAAGCGAAAAGATTAGCTCGATCGCTAGAATCTTTAGAAGATGCTGAACTGAGAAGGCAAGAACAAGCAGAGCGTCAGGCTGCTTTTAGAGCATCTGAGACACCTTCTCAAAGTCAGGAAAGGCGTCTTGAACAGGCAGAGCGTCAAGCTACTTTAAGAGCTTCTGAAACATCTTCTCAAAGACAGCGAAGGCGTCTTGAACAGGCAGAGCGTCAAGCTACTTTAAGAGCTACTGAAACACCTGCTCAAAGTCAGCAAAGGCGTCTTGAACAGGCAGAGCGTCAAGCTACTTTAAGAGCTACTGAAACACCTGATCAAAGTCAGCAAAGGCGTCTTGAACAGGCAGAGCGTCAATCTACTTTAAGAGCTACTGAAACACCTGCTCAAAGTCAGCAAAGGCTATTCGAACAAGCGGAACGTCAGGCCGCCTTAAGAACCGCGGAAACACCTGATGAAACTCAACACAGACTCATTGAGCAAGCTGAACGTCAATCTACTATAAGGGCATCTGAAACACCAGAACAGACACAGGCGCGAAGAGATGCAAATGCACAGCTCCAAGCTGAACGTTGACAAAATTTTCAAAGAAACAATTGGTCGGTTTTTAATGACGCAGCATTCAATTATGATCCGTTGATTGATTATGAAAATTACAGGTTAGTTGTTATCGGACTGATGGACAAGGCGTGTCGATTTTGCATCGCTTTAAAATGGAAAGATGAGACCGCAGGCATGTGCTGTTTTAATGGCAAAGTGTCTCTTCCATTACTTGGGGAACCAGAAGAACCTTTGAAAACTCTTTTATATGATGCTAATGAGTCACGGCGCTTTTACAGGATCCGGAAATATAACTCATGCTTTCAAATGACGTCCTTCGGAGTTGACCAAATAATAATGCCGGGAGTTTCGCCTACATTTACGGTGCAAGGGCAAATTTATCATAGAATAGGTTCTTTTTCCAGCTGAAACGAACAGCATAAATTTTTACAAGTATATTTTATGGGTGACGAAGAAATTGAGGTAGACCGTCGCTGCCAATTTATCCAGGGAGTTGAGAGAGACACAGTGTTCAAAATTCAAAGATTCTTGCATGAACGTAACATTTTAGTCAAAACATTTAAAACTGCTTTAGAAAACCTACCTGAAGAGTATTATAAAGTCGTCATTCACGCAGATCGGACCCCTCGAGGGGAGCATGAAAGGCGCTACAATGCACCTTTGACAAACGAAATAGCAGCCGTAATTAGTGGTGATCAATTTTCACGAGACATTGTCTTGCGAGCACGTGATGATACATTGCAACGGGTAGCCGATACACACAAGTTTTATGACGCCTGCAATACCCATTGATTTATTGCAAAGGACAAGAGGGTTATCATTTTCAAATTCCACTCATTAACCTGGTCACAAAGGAGCCTACCCGAACAAAAAGTATCATGTATGGATTTTATGCGTATCATATGATGTTGCGAGAAAATGATTTTAACCTCTTAGCCCGGTGTAGACAATTATTTCATCAATTTTTGGTAGACATGTATGTGAAGGTAGAAAGTGAACGTCTCCGTTATATATCTTTAAATCAAAAAGCTGCGCGTTGAGAATTATATTATACATTTACAAGATGCAGTTTCTAGCGACGCCAATGTAAACCCCAGAGATTTAGGTAAAATGGTAATTCTGCCTCATCATTCGTTAACAGTCCCTGCTACCTACATGAGTACACACAAGACGTATTCGCCTATGTAATGAACTTACGGAAGACCTGATCTTTTGTTACTTTACTTGCAATCCCACATGGAAAGAAATAACTGAGGAGCTAATGCCGGGCCAAAAAGTACTGACAGACACGATTTAGTTGTTAGAGTATTTAGATTAAAAGTACAAAATTAATGTATGTAATTAACAAAGGAAAATTTTCGGAGAGGTGCAGTGCTTCATGTATTCAATTGAATGGCAAAAGAGGATTACCGCATGCCCACATTCTAATATGGCTTAAAGAGAAGCGGCCCAGCCAAATAGACGACATAATAAGCGCCGAGATTCCGGATCCTGAGCAAGATAAAGAATTGTATGATACCATCGTCAGAAATATGATTCACGGTCCATGTGGAGCACGAAATTCAATATCGCCATGTATGAAAGAAGGAAAATGTACAAAGAAATTCCTAAACAGCTATTAAAAGAAACAGTGCACAATGACAATGGCTACCTTTATAGAGCACCATCTTCGGGAGCTCCCGAAGATGGTGGCAGGAAAGTTACAATCAAATCTCGCTCTGGAGCGTTCGAAACCTTAAATAACAGCTGGTTTGTCCTGTATTCGCCCATTCTATGTAAAATGTTTAATGCCCACATTAATGTAGAAGCATGTAGCTCTGTCCTCGCAATCTGTGTACATAAATAAAGGAAGCGACCAAGCAATATTTAATCTCAGGAGTGAAGGTGAGGCAATCCCGTTAATGAAGTACAGACCTTTCAAGCAGGGCGTTATGTCAACAGTAACGAGGCAGCATGGCGTCTCCTTGGCTTCCTTTACAGAAAGTCACCCAACAGTTACTCACCTTGCTGTGCACTTACAAAATGGAGAGCGTGTATATTTCACCGAAAGAAATTTCCAAGAAAGAATTGCATCACCGCCAAAAACTACACTAACAGCCTTCTTTCAACTTTGTCAAACCGACCCCTTTGCAAAAACGTTGTTATATTCTGAAGTCCCCCGCTATTATACTTGGAACATATACGTTACAGGTAGCGGGGGTCAACTTAGGAAAACCGTGCTTCTCTCATGGTCAGCTGTATGTAGCATGTTCGCGTGTGTCAAATGCCCAGAATCTCCACATTCTTTCCCCGAATGGAAAAACATATAACATTGTGTACAGTAGCGTCTTAAAATAGTGTTCAATTAGTTTTTTTCCAAAATTCCCACAATCAATTAATCAAATTCCCACAGATCTTCCTTTCAATTAAAAATTTCTATTTAGTCAGTTTTTTCAATTCCAAATGCTGCACCTCTGACGGACCTATTAAGCTCAGTTTTAACTCAAAAAGGCTGCATCTCTGACGGATCTTTTATTTGGCTCAGTTTCTTTCAATTCAGAAAACTGTATCTCTGACGAATCAATTTAGCTCAGTTTTTTTCAAAAGTCTGCATCCCTGACGGATAATTATGCTCAGTTTTCTTTAATTAAAAAAAATATCCCATTTCCATTTGGAATAATAAGGCTATTTTCATGCTTTCCTATACGCTGCGTTTCAAAACATTTAAATAGGCTGACGAATCAATTTTGCTCAGTTTCCTTTTAATGGCTGCATCTCTGACAAATCTATAAAACTCAGTTTTCTTTCAATTCAAAAAGCAATGGATAGTTCATTTCCCAGTGACCATGCGGGCGAAGCCGCGGGTAACAGCTAGTAAATAATACTTATTGAAAGTCACTCTTTTGTTTAGTTACCACTGGTTTGGAAAAAACCTCTGTCCTGGGAAGAACCAGCAAGAAAGCCAGCGAGACTTTAAAAAAAACAGCTTACAATCATATATATTACACAATTAACAACACAAAACCAATTAGAAATACATAACTTGGTATCGATCACCTCATTCCCAGGGGTTATTATCATCCATAAATTCCTTAATATTATAATAACCCTTTTTATACAAACTTAGTTTAATAAAGTTTTTGAAGCTTGAGCAGGTCAAATTTCGTATATGTATTTTCTGGGATTTTATTGTAAAAGCGTATACATCGCCCCAAGAATGAACTATTGAATCGGTGGTGTCGAGTGACTGGTACTACTAGCTTGTGTCTGTTCCTAGTATTTACAGAATGAATATCACTTATTTTTTTAAAATTATTTTTATTTTTGTATACGTATATTACATGTTTCATAAATGTATTGAGAGGCCATAGTTAATATATTAATTTCCTTAAATTTTTTTCGCAGCGACTCTTTAGGTTTTAAATCATAGATTGCTCTTATGGCCCTCTTCTGTGAAACAAATATAATCTTGTGTCATGTGTCCTCATAGCAAAATACCATACGGCATTATGCTATGGAAATAGCTAAAGTAAACAAGTCTAGCTGTTTCAACACTGGTAAGATTTCTAATGTTTTTTACATCATATGCTGCAGAACTAAGTCTGCTTGCTAATTTTGATATATGGGGGCTCCATTGAAGCTTTGCGTCTAGTGTGTATCCAAGAAATATTGTGGTATCGACAAGACTCAGTTCCTCCCCATTTAAAATTATATAATGCTGCGTACAGACTTATATGTAATGTAACATGAAATTAAAGAATTTGCAGTCCACACTAGTGTAATGTATCATGTAATGTAACACACTCTGTAACAAATTTTCATAGCGTGGACGCCTTGCACGTGCGAACCGTGCATTTCATGAGCACGCTATGAACAGTACAAGTCGCGCTCGGACCGATCCGTGATTTGTCGGTTTTTCGAACGAACACAAAGGGTCGCGCAGTGTGCTCGGAGCGCCAGTGTGGACGGGTTGAGTTGAGATGCTCGTGAACACGAACTGAACACGTGCTGAAATCTCATGTCAGTCATTAATTCTGTACCAGCTCTCTGTCTGTACAACTCTGTGCGCCACCAACGTCGAGGTCTTCGGCGCTTTTTTAAGACTTCAGACCTCAGAGTCACTTGTCGTCACACTCTATTCTGTTCGCGTGTTCTCAGCAGATTGACGCTATGTTCCCGCGCACGTCGGGAACAGATGCGAGTAGGTACAGGCTCGGTTCGTGCGCGCACTGCGTTCACACTGATGTAATGCTCCTTTCCTGATACATTGCATGTTACGTTGCGTAAGTCTGTACGCAGCATTGGTATTTAAATGTTTGACATTTGGTGTCATAAATTTTATACATTTCGTTTTAGTGTAATTTAAATGCAAATTATTAAAATTGAACCAATTTATTAATTTAGATATAGCATTATTTACTTCGTCATGTTTTAATAATTGTCGTTTTAACTTGAAAATTAAAGAAGTGTCATCAGCAAATAATACTTTATCATGGTTATCCCTGAGTCGTGGTAGCTCAGGTGGTTAGCGCTGGCTGTAAGTTTCACAGTACGTGAGCAACCCGGGTTCGATCCCCGCCGGCGCCAATGAAATTGTTAATTGCAATTTTAAGTGCTGATTTCCACGTGCTCGGCGATGAAGGAAAATATCGTGAGGAAACCTGCATGTCTGAGAAATAAAAAAAAAATATTTCGAAGAAATATGAAGTTCGTCAACACGCATTGGAGCAGCGCGGCGGACATTTCCTTGCCCTAAAACCCTCTCAGAAATGAGAGGAGGCCTGTGCCCAGCAGTGGGACCGTATATAGGCTGTAACATTACTTTTAACTTTTTTATGGTTATCCCTTACTATGTAAGTCATTAATATATACAAGACATAGAAAGGGGCCGAGAATTGATGCCCGTTTGTATCTTCAACATGGAAGAGCTCATGCTATTAATGACAACTTTTTGCGTTCTGTTACTTAAATATGAAATAATTAATTTAAGAGCATCACTTCTTACACCGTATTGTTGAAGTTTCCTGATGAACATGAAGCATTATATGGTGAACACAATCTAAGGCCTTGGATAAGTCACAGAATATACTCAAAGCATCCTGTGAATTCTCACATGCATCAAAGATGTATTTAATCAGCTCAACACCAGCATCAGTTATCGAGTGACTCGTTATGAAACCTAATTGATTTTCATGAAGTTAATTATTTATATTAAAACAAAAATAATGGTATGACTTTACTATGCTTCATTAAATCAGAAAACACACCAGATTCGATACTAGTATTAAAAATAATAGCTAGTTGAGGCGCGATTTTATCTATTATAGACGCAATAACTTTAACAGAAATCCTCCACAGATCTGCAGATTTCTTAATATATTAAAATAAGTTTTATAATATTTTACAATATCTTTTGATGATACTTTATGAAATGTAAAATTCTTTGTACACGCATTTACATTTTGTGTAAGTAATGATTCGGCGACGGCAGGAGAAGAATTCAGTGACTTAGTGGTTAAGATCGGAATATCAGTAAAAAAATTCTCAAAAACCATTGCAACGTCCTGATCTGATTCAGTTAATTTATTGTTAAAACTTAACCGGTAGTTTGAATTGCGAGAGTGGAACTTACCAGTTTCACTATTACTTATACTCCATGTTATTTTAATTTAATTAGAATCCGTCTTAATTTTGTTGCTCAAATGCAAAGACTTGGCTATGGAGCACACTCTTTTAAATATTTAATTTTTTAAATTCTAAATTCGACACTAGGATTATATGACCTTTCATGGTAAAGTTCATATAACCTTTGTCTGCTCTTATGAACTCCTACTGTCGCCCATTCATTGAATGCCTTCCGTTTGTGTGTCACTTCAGTTTTAAAAATATTTATAATAACTGATAAAAATTTTTTTAAACTGAAGTGATTCACAAACTATCCGACGTAGTAGAAGTCTATCTGATGTAAATTCCTTGTCATAGACCATGGACGCCTGCAACTAACTTTAAACAAAGGAGCGCCGATGCGTTGTCACCACCGAAGACTAAGATAGAATACCTCTCAGCATGTAATTATACTGATTTTCTTTACCCTTCAGACCGGAGTACAGCAGTTTAAGAACTGTTACATGGTGTCAGGAATAGTTAAAATTTTGTCTTGGGCCTACCGAGAGGAAATCCTAGGCAGGAAAGGAGTCCTATCACCAAGGGCAATATAGTAAGATTGATTCCGTTGCTGAAATAAGAACGGTATAAGTGCTTTGACAGACGTCAAGTTAAACAAAATACAAATACGTAGGTGTTTTTGCAAAAAGTAAAAATACTTAATAAAGCGTAAATATTTTTGTAAAATCTTTATCACATTCAATATTGTGTATATCGTTTGATAAATCATCAATTAATAATTATTAATATTATACGAGAATAATCTCTTAGGCTCTTACGCAGCACATAATATAAAATGACTTTTTTATGTACATAGAATAAAGGTTACAAACGAGCACACAGTCCACCTGATGGTAAGTGGATGCTGTGGCCTATAGTTACCTAAATCTATCCTCGATTATAAATCAAAATGCAAAATGCGTTAAAAACCCTGAGAACAAAGATGGAGTGTCTGGTTTCCAGTAAAAAGGGTCTCCAGTTCTCTGCACTGACAATACTAAATACAGCAATATTAAGTTGTCATTTCGCGCTGGTATTCTGTGAGAGCGTAGTCAGATCAAGTGGAACGGGTTCATTCGTGCTACAATAGTTACAACGCGGCTCTACCATGTATAGACCAGATATACTTGAATGTAACATTCTTTAAGGGGAAGTAACTTGTTTGGATCAGAGAAACAAGGATTGCGTCGCAGTACTCAAGATCTTCGAGGATCGAGTTATATGTTCATCGAGTTTGGTTTGATCATAATCATTAAGAAAAACAAAAAATACAAAATTTATTATCACAGAGATAGTTTTCAATTTGAAACTGTGTCTCTCAACTTATGGAACGAAACGATTCAATGACTGTGATTTCAATGACGAACGAATCAATTTTGACAGGACAGCGCTGAGCTAGATCCACTCGATTGCCTTTATTTGCGCAATCCAGTTTTCTATCATTTGTGGTTGGTTGACCCGAAGCCTTCCATCATTATAAAAATAAAAAATGAATTAAAGTAGGTAATAGTTAATTTTTCAGACAAAATATAAAAATTAATTGGATATTTTGTGACAACTAAGATAAATACTTTTTTATTTAATTTATACTAGCGATCCGCTCCGGCTTGCACGTGTGATTTCTGGTTCTCAGCAACAGCGCCACTTATCTGGTCCAATTTAGAATGTAAGCCATCTGGAGACACACTAAAACACACAAAAAAATCATCAAAATCAGTCCAGCCGGTTAGGAGGAGTTCAGTAAGAAACACACGTACAGAAGAATATAAACGTATCTATTATATAAAGACATTTACGTGCAATTAACAAGTATTATAAGTCGAAGAACAAATAACCGATGAGAAGAAATATTATCGATTCGATAGCCTTACATAACTAAATGGAGTAACGCACTGCTTAGACATACGGGAAGTCCAGCGGCATTAGGCAGTGTACTAGTGAAGGGCTGTAATGATGATGATGATGATGATGATAATTATCACAAGTAAGAGACAAGGACGGGATAAATGCAGTACTTCATAGCATTCAAAAAGATTTTAATTTCATCGTCTACGCTGATACTACACTGGTAAATATGGATGATGCTGCTGTCCACCTCCTGTTTAATTTAACTCTGTTACCTCTCACCCAAAAGATTATATGGGATAGTTGATTTTCTTACGCCTTCATTACATGGTATCCCTATACCTTTCAAACCTAAACAATAGGCTGCCGGCAAAAATAGTCTTATGAATTAACAGGTAAAAGGGTCTTATGAATTCAAAATAGGCGCACTTCAAATGAGGGCTAATAATTTTCTGCTCACCAGATATCGCTAGTTGACACTGAGTTAAAGTTTTTTGTTACACAATGTAATTTAATTGTTTTTTTTTTAATAAAAGTTTATCAGTTTCTAGAGTGTTAAATTAATACACAAAACAATGCGTCAGTGGTTCGCTCTTTAATTTTTTGCACATTTTTTTTAATTTTTCTACTTTTATGAATATCTGTAGTTTGGTTTATTTATTTTTAATCTTATTAATATAAAATATAACTAATAGTACAGAAAGAAACAATAACTTTTACATTTTCCGAACAAATTAACTTCCCCGCTATGAAATCTGTCAAATATTATACCTCACTTTCTAGTGGCGCCGCCCTGGTGGCAGAAAATGTCGTGGATTATTAGCATTACCACGAAGCGAAACACTATAAACAATAATATGACCACTACTTCCTCCCTCTTACCTATTCCTACCACCAGTATACAGTGCTTGCGCTGCTGTGAGCAGGTCTAAAGGGAAAACAGCCAGTATAATTGAAGGTGACAATACATCTGTAGATGTATTTGTTTGAAGTTAGTTACACATGTCCATAGGCTGCAATAGCCGCTTACCATCGTAAGGTAAAGTCGTCGTCAAGTGTCGTCAAGTTCGTCTGTCCCTTCACCGTATAACAATAATTAAAAATTAAACATTTTGTACAACCGACTTCAATATAATTTATTAAGAATAACTTAAAAACTATTAGTCAGACCTTGATCAAATTTATATAGAACCATATGAAAAGCACCAGCTTTCAAATAAAAAAAGAATCATCGAAATCAGTTCACCCAGAAAAAAGTTATGAGGTAACACACATAAAAAAAAACATACAGTCTAATTGAGTACCGTCTCCTTTTTGAAGTCGGTAGAAAAAAAGAAAACATTGCTTCTAACAAAATTTAAACTAAAATAAAACTTAGAGCATTAAATCTGATGGACTTGCAAGGCTGTTGAAAAAAAATCATAATTACTATGTTTCAAAATTGATTTTTTAAGCAGCCAAGCCCTCGCAAAATCACTTTCAGGAAAAGTTCTAAGGCTTTTCGTCGCCGTGAAATCCAATAAATACTTGAAACCTGCTCCGACTTATAATAAAGATTTTACCTTAATTTAACAACTTTGATCGTAGTAAAAATCCTACGGTAATACGTTTGGACAACGAATAATTTTGTAAAAAGTGTAAAACTTTTACGAAGAAAATCACTTTTCTTAATTAGTTCTTTGAACAGTACCTAATGAAATTAAATAAAGGGTTTTATATTTTTTATTCCCGCTATACCATATCGTCCCGTGGGTGTCGAAAAAGGTGACAGAAGGAAATGTACCAAGAAATGAGCAGCAGCACCTTCTTAATAATAATAATAATAATAATAATAATAATAAGACACAGTTGCCTCCCTCCACTGGCTACGTTTTGGTGACCTCTTTGGGGAAACCGAGGGTTTTGTCTGTGCGATACAGGATCAGGTTATTAAGACCAACAACTATCGGAGATACATCCTAAGGGATGGCACCGTCGACATCTGTCGAGCTTGTCGCCATCCCGGCGAGTCACTTAGGCATGTCATCTCCGGTTGTTCGGCGCTTTCTAACTCTGAGTACTTGCACAGGCACAACTTAGTAGCCAGAATTCTACACCAGGAGCTCGCTCTGAAATACGGTCTCGTGGACCGGAAATTGCCGTATTACAAGTACTTGCCTGAAGCCGTGCTCGAAAATGACCGCGCCAGGCTCTACTGGGACCGGGCCATCATCACAGACAGGACTATTCTTGCCAATAAGCCTGATATTGTGCTGATGGACCGGGCACAGTCAAGGATATTTTTGGTCGACATCACCATTCCGTATGACGAGAACCTCGTGAAAGCCGAAACAGATAAGCGAACAAAATATCTGGACCTGGCTCACGAGGTGACCGACATGTGGGTGGACTGCCGACCGAAATTATACCTGTAGTCGTCTCTGCGAACGGGTTAATCCCAGTCAGCCTCTCGGGTCATCTGAGGCGACTGGGACTCCGTGACGGACCGCTCCAAGCTCAAATGCAGAAGGCGGTGCTCCTCGATACCGCCCGCATCGTCCGCCGGTTTCTCTCCCTTTCCCCCTAACCCTCGGCCGTTTGGTCTCCCCTGCCGAGGGTTTCCATCTGGTTGGGTTTTTATTTATTTATGTATTATTTATTTATTTATGTTAGTATATTAAATATATATTTATGTTTATTTATTATTCCCTTTAAAATATTTATTCAGCCCAACCAGATGAGAATACTATATAAATACCCCAATAATAATAATATACCTTCGGCATGCTCAGGTGGACTCAGACCGAACTAAACGCTCTGGATAAAAAAGTCCGCACTGTTATGACGTCACACAGGATGCATCACCCGAGATCGTCAGTAATGAGGCTGTACTTGCCGAGGAAACATGGTGGGCGCGGCTTTTTGAGCGCTCTCACCATGCATAATCGCGAAGTGTGCAGCCTCCGTAATTACTTTCTGGCGAGATCGGATGATCCATTCTACAGGGACGTCATTTCGTGTGATAAAGAGCTTACTCTCTATCCTTAGCCAACGAGCAATGGCAAGACCCAGCAGTACAAATAATTTACGACCGTGAGACTGCATGGAAGGAGAAGGAGCTCCACGGTAGGTTGTACAAGGCTCTACATGAGCCTTTTTTAGACACAGTTGCTCCCCTCCACTGGCTACGCTTTGGTGACCTTTGGGAAACCGAAGGTTTTGTCTTTGCGATACAGGATCAGGTTATTAAGACCAACAATTATCGGAGATACATCCTAAAGGATGGCGCCGTCGACATCTGTCGAGCTTGTCGCCATCCCGGCGAGTCACTTAGGCATGTCATCTCCGGTTGTTCGGCGCTTTCTAACACTGAGTATTTGCACAGACACAACCTAGTAGCCAGGATTCTACACCAGGAGCTCGCTCTGAAATACGGTCTCGTGGATCGGAAACTGACTTATTATAAGTACTTGCCGGAAGCCGTGCTCGAAAATAACCACCCCAGACTCTATTGGGACCGGGCCATCATCACAGACACGACTATTCTTGCGAATAAGCCTGATATTGTGCTGATGGACCGGGCACAGTCAAGGATATTTTTGGTCGATATTACCATTCCTTATGACGAGAACCTCGTGAAAGCCGAAACAGATAAGCTGACAAAATATCTAGACCTGGCTCACGAGGTGACCGACATGTGGGGTGGTCTGCCGACCGAAATTATTCCTGTGGTCGTTTCTGCGAACGGGTTAATCCCGATCAGCCTCTCGGGTCATCTGAGGCGACTGGGACTCCGTGAAGGACCGCTCCGTGCTCAAATGCAGAAGGCGGTGCTCCTCGACACCGCCCGCATCGTCCGCCGGTTTCTTTCTCTTTCCCCCTAACCCTCAGCCGTTTGGTCTCCCCTGCCGAGGGCTTCCATTTGGTTGGGTTTTTATTTATTTATGTATTATTTGTGTTAGTATATTTAATATATACATATATATTTATGTATATTTATTTACTATATTTCTTTTATATATTTATTCAGCCCAACCAAATGAGAATACTTTATAAATATCCCGAATAATAATAACTAGAAAATAAAAGAACTGCGGTTGCCAACTCACCTGCCAAGCGTGGTGCCCCTTAGGCACCACGCTTGGCAGGTGAGTTGGATTCGTTGGTTAGTATAGAAGTTAGGCAGATGAGTTGGTTGATAAATGGGGTGGGCTCTATCAGCGGTGGACTTTGATAGGCAGTAATGAATGAATGAATAATAAAAAAAATAGTTCTTATATTGTGTACACTACAAATCGGGGACAAATATAGCTGGATTAAAGTAAATAACTTTTTAAATGAAAATACTTGTGTCGTTTGGACTGGTTCCTGTGTTTCGTTAGGTCCGCTTTCTACTTGTATTTATTAATGTATTCTTCTATATCTAAAGGTATTCATTTCTACCACTTTGCATAAGCGTTCATGTTTTTATGATTTCTTTTTGTGCGTTTTCATGTCCTTTCTTAGCTTAAAGGTACTTTCTTTTGAAGTAAAGGTGATAAACAAGCTATTACCGTTACCGTTACTGCCTATTAAAGTCCATTACTGAACATAGGCCTCCCCCATAGATTGCCGAAAGTGGAATAATTACCATTGTTGCCACGCTTCTCAAGCGGGTTGGCAACCGCAGTTTTCTATTTTTAGTCTTTATTAGGAAGACGCTGCTGCCCATCTCCTGTTTTGTTTCCCTCTGTCTCCTCTTACGAAACCCACAGGATGATATGGGATAGGGCATATTCTTACACCGCCACTACACGGTAAATTTTGATCACGTTTCATAAACGAGCATCCAGTCCAAATTGCAACTGTGTTGACACTCCCAGTTTGGATTTTTTTATTATAATTCAACGATTCGTAATAATTACTTGAATTGTGAAGGACTTTTCAAATTTTGGTAAGAATTATAGCTGCTGAGTTTTAACTAATGCAATATTAGGTTGGTTTAAAAATAGAAGAGCGTGTTTTCGCTATAGATTTTATAAAAATTAGATCTAACTGGACATCGTAAGTATAATCTTTGCTCAGAATCTGCATATATCTTAATATGCCTTAGCGTAAGCCTACCTTACCCTTACGATATCTATCGTATCCTTCCGGGTTCACCGAAATCACCAGACTACTCTTGAGATCGTCATGTTGGTCGATATTTTTTTTTCGCTTGAGATTATTTCCTTTTTTTTAAATTTTGATATGCACTACTTCGTCGCGAAACCAAAAATGTTTTTTTATTGAAGTGAGAACTTCTTTAGAATTGTTGTGATTCAAAACTCGATGAAACGAAAAAGCGACACTAAAAAGAGACAAACATATACATCTATAGGATTTAGCCTGCAAGAGAATGAGATAGAATACAGTATACAGTGCTCATTATAATTTTTTATATTTTAATTACATAAACCCTACAATTATTCTACTCTATTCGTCTCTCTGCATTCGTCTCATTCCCTACAAGTTTAGTTTTCTGAAGGTATCACTTCTGCCGCGTGTGAATTGCCACACATGTTTTTTTTTTTTACTTTTTGAGTTTTGGGAGATCAAGCCAAGCAAAACGCAAACATACGAATATGAATAAGCCGGAGCTAGTTTTCAGGACCCAATCAGTGGTTTACCTTGAAATCATGTTGTGTTAAGAATGAATAACACTATTTACATACAACGTAATATTTTCTTTTTTTAAAAACGTTACCCCACACTAGGATTTTCTCCTGTATCGTGGAGGCAGTTTACAAACATAAATGGCACAAGGACAAATATCCAGACCCGGAACAATTATTTGTAGGCTATATTAATACTTGTTCCGTGCGGGATTCGAATCCGCGGCCCTCAGCGCAGTAACTCAAGCTAAGCCACTGTGCCACGGAGCCGTCCGCAATTTATCCGAATATGTGTGTCCCGGTATATTTAAGTTCGAAGACTAACTATATATTCTAAAAAGGTAGGTTTTTAATCAATTTTGATTTAGACAGGCAAATTATTGGTATTATTTCATTAGTATAATTATATTAGTAAGTTAAAGTAAAAAAAAAGGATATTTTTGTATTAAAAACAAACTTCTTCCAAAGCTCCCTATAATAAACATTTGAAAAATTCGCTTCTCAGATTGATTGAGGCAAAATATTAATGAAAGGCTTTCATCGTAGCCCGGAAGAAAAATCCCTACATTTCGTCGATATACTCTTACACGTTTATCTGAATTCGTATACAAATTATTGGTTCATTTGGAAAAATGTTTTCTTTAGGTATATAATAAATATATAATCAATTATAACCTAATAAATATATCACAAATATAATAAATATATAATAAATTATAAACCTCTATTGTGGAAAGTCAGAATGTGTCCAAAAAGGCAAGTATGGCAATTCACAATGCTGTGTTAGTCCCTACTTTAATGTATGGTAGTGAAAGTTGAGTGTGGCAGAAGAAGCACGAGAGTAGAATAAATGCTGTCGAAATGCGGTCATTGAGGAGTATATTAGGGCTGAATCTGAATGACAGAGTCAGAAATTGTGTGATAAGAGAAGAGTGTGGTTTGCAAGATGGTGTTGTGACCAGGATTAAGAAAGGAATGCTTCGGTGGTTTCGTCATGTAAAAAGAATGAATGAGGAAAGAGTGACAAAACAAATTTATGTCGCAGAGGTGAACGGCAGAGTCGATAAGCGACGCCCTAGGCGAAAGTTTATCAACCAAATTGGCGATATATTGAAAATGGGCCAAATTAAGAGTAATCTTAACCGACGAGCGTGTATGCGTAGGTATATGGATGTGGAGGAGGCGAGAGAGGTGTGTCAGGATCGTGCCAAATGGAAGTCCATAGTCTCTGCCTACCCCTCGGGTGAAAGCGTGAGTGTTTGTGTTATGTTATGCTTATAACCTGACTGAATACAAAACTGAAACAATGAAACTATTGCATTTATACAACTAATATTTTTATTTTTTTATGTTGTATTTTATCCTATGAATAACTTTATGTACCGTGTAGTGGCGATGTAAGAATATCCACTACCCCATATCATCCCGTGGGTATCATAGGAGGCGACGGAGATATACGAATCAGGAGATGGGCAGCAGCGTATTCAACCCGCTTTCCAAGCGTGGCAGCAATGCAAACATGGGTATATTTTTTAATATTAGGCAAAAAATTAATAATTTAATTAATAGTTTCTTAAAAATGTAATAATACATTAAAAACTTAGAGAACCGGATACCCTTTTTACTGGAAAAGAGGCATTCCATCTTAGTCCGCAAAAGTGACAACGCATCTGCTTTTTGATTTTTAATTTAGGATAAATGTAGATGTTCATGGGCCACATCATCCACTTACCATCAGGTGGACTGCATGCTCGTTTGTCACCCTATTCTATATAAAAAAAAATACATTCAAATTCACTAAAAACTGTAAATGAGGATATTTGCAGTAGAACCAGAGTAACGTAAGCTCATGTTTCAATGGATACCCATAGTACCGAGAACCCATGGGGAAGACATATTCTCGAGTGGCAGCCACGTACCGGTAAGCAAAGTGTTGGGCGGCTCTCCACTGTAGATAGATAGATTGATAACCTGTAAGAGATACAGGAAGTCAATCAGCAGATATAGATACTGGTGGCTTAGGGCGTGCTTTGTGGCATTCCTTAAGGGCCTATGTTTAGCAGTGGACTTGTGACGGGCTGTAATGATGATGATGAAAAGTTGTTTAAACTTAGGAGTTTATGAAGTTATATTTCCTTAGAGTGTTTAGTTTTGTTGTTTAAAACTAGATAACACCGATAAAGGAAGTAAATCACAATAGGGACTATAAAAAGACCGACGAAGCAAAATAATTGCTCGCACTAATAGCCAAGCAATTTAGAGCATGGAATTGAGGCCTTTCAGTGGTAATTGAGAGTTGTCGGTTGGAGTATCGATCGAAGTCTATGATGTATTTAGCTGCAGAAGGAAACCCTTAAAGCTTATACATCACGCGAAGTAAACGGGACCATGTTATGACACAAAATAACTAATAACGTTTTATATAACAAGTGGTTTCAATTTGTGAACGGCGCGATGTTAGGAATCAAAATAATGAGTACATGTTGTTACATAATCGTAACAAGCGGTTATAATTATTTAACGGTACCATGTTAGGAATAAAATAACGAATAACATGTTATATAACAAGCGGTTTAAATTTGTGAACGGCGCCATGTTAGAAATCAAAATAACGAGTACATGTTACATACACGTAACAAGCGGTTTTAATTATTTAACGGGAACATGTAAAGAATCTAAATAATGAATAACATGTTATATAACAAGCGGTTTCAATTATTTACATAAAATTTCAATAAAAGGAGGGGAATCTGAACTCAAGAGTATGTTTTTTATCTATGTGCATGTTACGAAGATCGTCAATTGTGGGCCGATTTTAATGATTATTATTTAATAGATGGTACTTCAAGAGTTTTCCCACATAAATTTGGAAAAAATATTACACCCCTAAGGGTAGCAAAATAGAAGATTAAACTTCTAATGCTACTTTTAGACGACAATAAGATTGTATCCTTAGTTCATTCAAATTAATAAAATTTCGTATCGTGGTAGAGCCACGCTGCAGCTATATTATGATTGCAGCACGAATGGGTCGGCTCGACCGGGGTAAGACCACGCTCTCACAGAATATCACAGTAAAATAGCAGCTCAATGCTACTGTGTTTCGTATGATGAGTGTAGAGAAGCGGAACCCTTTCACTGGAAATAAGGCATTCCATCATATTCCTCAAGAGTGACAACGCATCTGCATTTTGATTCTTAATCGAGGATAAATGTAGATATCTATAGGCTCGTTTGTCACCCTTATACTATTAAAAAAATCACGTGGCGTAGCAACGACTTCTGAATGTTATATTATTTTATTATTTTTATTTAAGCGTTTACTTTATATTATTAGTTATTTTTTGCGTAAGACAATCTAAAACTTTCTTTATGACGATATTTTTTACGACACTCGCATGATAACTTGTGTTTAAAAAAAAACATGCATGTGTGTCGTGAAACACTCGGTTGGAATGAAGTTCCTTTGATAGTATATTATTATTGATAAACGTATTATATTATTGATTAACAAATACAAATAAATGAATTACTAGCATCTATTAAAATGTCATTTAAAATAATATTTCTTTCATGTCAAGATAAGAAAAAGTGCGGGGGAGATGGATATTATTCCATCTCGCTTCCTTAAAGCCGCCAAGGCCGTCTACACTACGTCAGAAGGCGTCTTGACGGAAGAATCTTACGCTTTTTCTCGCCTAGCCCCCATCCGCCAAATTCGTACCGTCCGATAAGGAACTTCGTTCCAAAAATCTACGTAAAAAGTGACAACGGAAAAAGCTAGCAGAATTTCATGTATGGCGGTATAACCATCTCTTAATAGAATCAGGCTTTACTTTGCGGAAATCCATTAAGCCCAGGATACACTAGGGGACATTTTGTCCTGCAACATGACGCGGAACACTCAATCTACGTGACGATGCAACGTTGCACAATGACCCATAACATGGCCCGCAACATTTTACGTGACGCGGGACATGGTGCTTTTCCCGCTCCGAGAGCGAGCGCACGTGTCCCGCGTCAGTGTCGCGCATGTTTTTACCGGGTGTAGTCTAGCTTGCTACATATTTATTTATCTATGGTGTAGTCGTGTGCGCAACTTGCCTGGCAATATTTCAGTAGTGTGGGGAAACGAAACCGTGCTTTTAGTTCTTGAGCTTTTGTGGAATACTTCAAACCACAAACTTCTGGCACTATTCTGCCGATCAGTTGTTTCGACACTCGAAAAGTGTACGACAAGGAAGATTCACAAAAGATCCGTCAGACATTCGGAAATCACTTAAAATATTAATTCTTCTTTCTTCTCGTTGTAGTAAGAAATTCCGCATCCACCACCTTCTCATTCGCTTACGTTTCACTCCCGAAATAAGTACTATGTACGCAGCACTAATCGATACAACCTCCTCGGGCGACATTTCTATATGCAGTATGCACTGACTAGTGTGGCCTGCAAAATGTTCCGCAACATATGTGTCGGGACATTCCACGTAGTTGTTGAGCGACTTGTTGCGCAACATGACGCTCCTTTTGTCCCCAAGTATAGCCAAGGCTTTATGTTGAAGTTGTTCGAACTTAATTTGCTTATTTCCGCGTAATGAAATAAAATGATGTGTCTTGCCCAGTTTGTGCCCTCAAATGCGTGCACTAATTGATGAGCGAAAATTCTCCATTGCCGAAAAAAAACGAATTGTTCGAACAACTTCAATTTAACTATCTCTTATTTATGTTAGATGCTTTATTGACGGCTCGGTCACGTACCGCTAGTGTTAAGTTGCGGCGTTTAGGGCCGCGTGTTCGAATCCTGCACGTGGCAAGTATTTGTATGGCCTATAATAATTGTTCTGTGTCTGAATGTTTGCCCTTGTGTTATTCATGTATGTGAACTACCTCCTCGATACAGGAGAAATTCATAGTGTAGGGGAAGGGTTTTTTAAATAAAAATTTAATTTGAAATAAATACACTAACTGTTCACTTAAACGCTACTAATACTTAGGCGATGTACATCAATAGTAGAGTTTTAATGCTAAATTAACAGTAATTAGCTCCCAAATTGATACAGCTCTAAATGCCTAAGTCTAGATCTATTAAATTCAAGATTATCACTAATCCTAATAGGATGTTGTCTGCTGATTACACTCGTGCTCTAATTGCAAGGATTATGCAAAGACAGGAGCAGGAGAATGCAATTCATATTGTGAGTTGATATTTTCTTTCACAAGTATAATAATGACTTTCTTGATGACAACTTCTCAGTACTGTCGGAAGCATACAAGTGCACCCAAGTAAAAAAGCGGACAAGTGCAAGGACTCACACCCTGAGGATTCCATATAAACCTATTATTATGTATGTAAATAGTTCATCCGATCCGGGAATTATAGGTAAGGTAAGTACTGAACGAAAAGATAAGTCGGATTGAATGACAAACTTAACTTTAGAGTGGAAAAAATGTTTTCCCATACATCGGTCTATAGCACGTTCGATGCTCCAACTGTTAAGGTAAGTTTGTAATATATAATAGAACAAAATAATGATTTTCAGTTTTCTTTTCTTTACTTGTGATGTGAGACCTTGCTCCATACTAAATTGTATCATTCTAGGTCCTTGGGAAGGACCATATAGGTCTTGACGAATGCGTTTGCATTATGTAATATAATTGGCCCTCATCATTATTTGAATGGGTTTACTTTAAAAAAAAACTTATAGATCTATCTGTATTATACTCATCAAATAAATGAATAAAGTCACATTTCTTTCAGTCAGTTAATGATTGCATTAAAACTTTAAATAATAAATACAAAGATAAACATATTAAAAATAGTTAACAGTACAAAATTAAATGTCCAACATAAGTATCAACACGGAAAGCAACTGTGAACATGACGCTGATGGTAAACTACGTGTGGACGTGCGGTTTATAATAATCTGTCAAAACAAACACTGGACGAAGCAACACTAAAATGTATTTTGGGTTTAAATATTTAATTTTAAACATAAAAGTAATAACATCCCGAACATCCTGTACGACAAAATTAAATGTGTCAAAGATTGTTTAAGTAAAGCAACATTGAGAAGGGCGTAGGCGTTTTGACCTAGACGTCAGATTTTCCCGCATCATGGTTTCGAGTCTCCCTTGGCATTATAGAAGATTGACCTGCAGGTGATAATATTGAAATGAAGAAAAAATAATTGCGCACAAGCTGGTTGAAGAGAAAATAGTCAAACCCTGAAATAGTAATAAAATATGAGTGCAAACCGGGAAAATATGAAACCTGGAATGGTTTCTTATATTTACGCGAACACTACACGTTAAATGAAACAAATTTTTACGGATTTTATATCGAATAAATCCGTAAAAAATAGTTTCATTTAAGGAAACATGGAAATTACATTTTCACACATTAAACATATTTTTACCGATTATTTATTAATGTCGCCAAGTAACAGTAGTTGCACTGCTTTGTTCTGGTCGGAAGGGTATAGAGACAGAATAAATCAATAATCAACCAACAGGCGTGTCGTTATGTATGTGTGCTTTATGATATTCCATCTTAGTCTTCAGAGGTGACAACGACTGTATCATAATATTACATCAAATACTGTATATAGGTGAATCTGTATGTGACCTTTCCGATTAAAGTTGGCTGCAGGTGTCCATGGACTGCAGTAGCCACTTAACACTATGTGGACTATAAGTTCGTTTATCACTTCAATTTAAAATAATATAATAGTCTTCCTACATGGAAATTAATAAAGCTTAACTCAACCTAATTAAATATCACTTAACCAAATTATGGTTAAGCCAAATTGAATTTTCCTTTCCTTAATAAACTTTTATATTTATACTAAATTAATTAAATATGTTATCTAAATGAAATGTAGATATTCGAAAAAGCTGTAAAAGTATATAAAGATGGTAATAAAATTCACTGCTGAATATTATATCGTTTAAATTTGTTTAAGATGTCTTTAATTGCTTTCTAATTAGTTTTCATGCTTTTAGCAAGATTATGAAGAAGCACCTACAACAAAGTTTCATATTAAGAGACTTAAAGCTATTACCCACAAATTTTAACAAAATTCTACTTTAGTTAGTAATATTTTTTCTAGTGTTAATTATATTAAATAAATTTTTAACAACGTCTATACGTGGCAAAGCCATGCTGCAGCCATGTTATGGTTGTGGCAGGAATGGGTCGCCATATTCAGCCAGTTTCTGTGTTTCGTATGGTAAGAACCAGATACCCTTTTATTAGAAACGAGGCATTCCATCTTAGTTCTCTGGAGTGACAATTCATGTGTATTTTGATACTTTACTGAGGATAGTTGTAGATGTTTATGGGCCACAGCATTTACTTACCATCAGGTGGACTGTTTGCTCGTTAACTTCCTTATCGTAAGGTTTGTAAGGTCTATAGAGACGTATTCCTCCTGCTACTTTCTCCTTGGATAACAATACTAAATAAAACAACTCAAAATAATAAAAAACTGTGTTTACCAACCCAAATGCTAAGCGTGGCAACTTTGGCCATATGCTACCTATGACGCAATGTTTGGGAGAGGCCTATCTTTAGCGGTGGACTGTAGGCTGTAATGGATGAATGAAATGGTACCTGAGCAACGCTTTTTAAAGTGAAATAAAATAAAGAATGTGCGAGAGGTCATGTTGTTTCCAATTGTATTGGTCTTTCTATTTTTTATATTTATATTTAGCTACCAGAAGAAAATTGTTAAAAATCACCTTTTATGCTGATATAATGCACTTCATAGAGCGATCCTGCAGCTATATTATAGTTGTAGCACGAATGATGCAGCTCGACTTATGGTGAGTGTCGAGAACCGGAGGCCTTTTTAACTAGATACGAAGCATTCTTCGTCCTCAAGAGTGACAATGCATCTATATTTTAAATTGTAATGGAGGATAAATCTCGTTTGTCACCCTTATTCTATAAAAAAAAAAAACTGTCAGTCGTAGGACCTCACGTCAGAAGGGAAAAACTTTTTTTAACGCAAATATCAATAACAATGTTGGAAATATTCTACATTAAATACTTTGTTTTTGTTATTCATTTTTCTATATAAACATTTATACGTATATTTAGTACTCATTATAATAGTACTGCACAGTGATTCTACAATTAATCAATTCAAATAATGATTATCGAAACACAATTAAAACAATGCACAGTATACACAAAATAAACTTTTCAAGTGGTCAACATAACTTCATTTACTGCTATTACAGCATGTCGGTGACACGAAATCAAAAGATTTTACCCATCCAAAAAGTCAAACACGCATATGATACAGTCAATTATATACAATGTATTAGTGTATATATGCGTATACATATACACAGGCCGCTTTACTACGCGTCGCGTCGCTAATCTGGCGCAAGCACAATACGTCACGAGCATGTCGAGGTCACCGATGACGCGAACCGAAGTTTTTCCCCTACCAAAAATCGCTCAAAGCGGCTAAAGAAATGTTCACTTCAAAAATCGAGTACGTCACTACACGTGATGGAGAAGGAGCGTGAGTTGTATTGGTGAATACCTTTATATATAGGTTATCAGCATTGAGTTCGTCCTTATATACATAAATAACACTTGTTCATATTTGCACAAAATAAATTTATTTACAGAATTAGGCACAAATAAAAATACTTGAAATTAAACACCATTATTATGTTTCTGAATATATAAATTAAAATTATTTTTATATTCAAGCTATTTTTACACAGTAGAAAGCAATAAATTTCTATCAGTTTTTTAGGTATCTTTCATTTAAATTTTAATTATTTCTAGGTAAATTTCAAGACAAGATCTAAATGAATTTTATTAAACTTTGTAGAATTATTTTATTTTAGATGTTATTTTACGTAGTAGAGCCATGCTGCAGCTATATTAATAGTATAGTTGTAGCACGAATGGGTCGGCTCGACCGACCACCAGCTCTCACAGAATACCAGCGTAAAATAGCAGCTTAATGTTTCGTATGGTGAGTGTAGAGAACCGGAGACCCTTTTTACTGGAAAAGAGGCATTCTATCTTAGTCCTCACGGCTGACAACGCATCTGCATTTAAATTCGCAAACGAAGATAGATGTAGATGTCTATGGGCCACAGCAACCACTTACCATCAGGTGGACTGTGTGCTCATTTGTCACCCTAATTCTACAAAAAAAATATTAATCTGCTTTGGCATTTAAAAATTACTTTTAGTATTTAATTTCCTATTTTTTATAATGATCCTTATTTCATAAGACTTTATGTAGCCGAGTATTGGTGACGTGAGAGAATTCATTACCATGGAGTAATGGATTCTGTAAGAGGCGTCAAAGGCGTGTTAAAAAGTATCTTCCTGATAACAATTTTCAATAGTATTAAACTTCAGTTGCCAACGTGCCTACTAAACGCAGCAACTTTGATAAATGCTATCCATGATGGTGGCAATCTGTGGGGGAGGCTTTTGTACAGCAGTGAATTTCGATGTATTGGAATTATATTATGGTAAGCTGAAACCTAGGTTTTCTGCCTAGGAGTCTCTGGGTGGGTGCCACTCTCTTACCCATTTCCATATACACATTTATTTTATTTACAGAGTACTTTCAGTAAGATTCGAGACAATGCCCCGTTAAAACATTCATACAAATTATAACACTCTCTTTACCCACTTGAGGGTAGAATTTTTCAAAGTGCTTTCTTAGTGGATACCTACGTAATAACGTTTTACGTGGTAGAGCCATGCTGAAGCTATATTAGTACTATAGTTGTAGCATGAATGGGTCGGCTCGACCGGGGAATGACCACGCTCTCACAGAATACCAGCGTAAAATAGAAGCTTAACGCTGCTGTGTTTCGTATGGTGAGTGTAGAGAACCGGATACCCTTTTTACTGGAAATGAGGCATTCCATCTTAATCCTCACGGGTGACAACGCATCTGCATTTTGATTTGTAATCGAGGATAGATGTAGATATCTATGGGCCGCAGCAACCACTTACCATCAGGTGGACTGTGTGCTCGTTTTTCACACTTATCCTATAAAAAAAAGGAACCCATTTTGTCCCAATTTCACACTTCTTTCTTCAGCGGCTCGAGCTGTTATTCTTAATACAATGCTTTTCATACCAACTTTACCTCCTTGTTATAAAATCTTTTTACAAAAATAAAAAATAGATATTTTATCACTTCAATCAAAGAGTATTTGTACCAGTTTTAAAACTGAAGAAAACCATTAATTATTTTTTCTCTATAAATATTTGAGTAAGTTCGAGTCAATCGCGCCATAAAATAAAAAGCTTCATAAAAACTGTTTCCAAAAAACCTTCTTAATGGATGCCATCTTTTAAGGTAGCTACTGTCCAAGCAGTGTTGACTGTGCGTTGATAGATAAGTCAGTCACTCAAGACATACTCTTTTATAATGTCTACCAGACCGAATTTATCAACGGAGAGTAGCCATCTGCGCAGGGCAGGATTGTAGCGCCCAAGTGCACTCTCTATTCCCTTACTGCCATCGTCCGATGGGACGGTAGTCCAACACGACTGGAAAGAAATCAGGCCCAGGACCAACGTCTTTACGTGCTTTCCGAGGGACGGGGGTGAAATACCGCCAACTTCCTGACTCCGGGTTGCTACCGAGAATTTCTTGACAGCAAAACCTAATAACTGATTTTTGACCCGACCCGGAACCCGGGACCTCATGATCAGCAGTCGTGTTTACGACCACTATACCAACGAGGCAGTCAAACCTCTTTTATATATATATATATAGAATGCAAAAAAATTCCTGAGCTTAACAGAAGCAGGTTATTTTAATATTACAGACAGACACTTCAATTTTATTTATGTTTAAAAATTACTTCCTGATAATAAATGACCAAGCGGTTACGTGACCAATGCTTCGTATAATGAGGTTTAATGCAATCTTACTATATTTGTGTATATAAAAAGCTCTTATATAATATCATGTGCTGCAAATCGCTTAAATACGACTATAATACGACAAATTTTCAGTTAAGTAAATTACCGGCTGGAGATGTGCTGTAAAGGAATCATTTTCTCCAATATTTAAAAAGTACAATATACGTTTTTACTAAAAATTAACATTAATACACTTAATACGTGGTAGAGCCACGCTGCAGCTATATTATGTTTATAGAACGAATGAGTCGGTTCGACCGTTGAAGGACCACGTTTTCACAGAATACCGTACTTGTTTTGTATCACCATACGAAACAAGTACGGTATTCTTTCACCAGTTCACTCACCAGTGTATAGAATCGGAGACTCTTTTCACTGGAAACGAGGCACATCCAATTTAGCCCTCGGGGGTTACAACGCTTTTTGCATTTTGAATCTTAATCGAAGATATAATTTAGATGGACAATAATAAAATAAATGTTTATGGGCCACAGCATCCGCTACCATCAGGTAGATGGTGGAAAAAAATCACAAATCATAAAGTTCTCTTTCAATTCAAAAACGTCATAACAGTCTTATATAGAACTATTCCTGTTTTAAGCTGACATTCTAAGTTCATTGGGGATATCGCAGTAAGCAAGTCTGAGTCTTCAAGCGACAGGGAATGAAAAAGCGAATATACGATGCCATTGTCGACGTCAATCTGCCGACGTGATTAATTGAGGCGCGAATATTTTTGTGCAAAATAATATAATATTCTAATACCGAGCTATTTTTTTTTTTGTAATTTGTTATGAAATAAATAAAAATAGGCAACTTCGTACTCATATTGTACAGGTGTATAAAAAGGCCTTTAAAAACCTGGGCTTCATAATGCGTGAAACGCATGACTTCCTTAACACTGCCGCCGTGAAGTCATTATATAATGCTTTAGTAAGAAGCAATCTAGAAGTCAGTGCTATCATCTGGAATCCTTATGAAACCAAGTATAGCCTCATGCTGGAGAAAATACAAAATAGGTTTACCCGGTACCTCTATTTAAAGCAATACGGGGTGTACCCTCTTTATCCTCTTATGTATCCAACCCTTTTTGTAACAGAAATGGTTGGATATTATAAGTTGGAGGTTAGACGGAACTTTGCGCTACTTAAGTACATATTCTTGATCTTACGTGATAGATTAAACAATCCGGAAATTCTGGAATCACTGCGGTTCCTCGTGCCTAATCCTAGGCTGCAACGGGGGCTGAGGGGAGGGTTGCTGGACCTACCAGTTGCTCGTACAAATCTCTTAAAGTACGTACCGGTCGTTCGCGCAGCTAGAATGCTTAACATCGTAGCACAACGACTAGACATACATATTTAATTGTACTTTGGGGGAATTCATGAGGGTGACATAAAACTATTTATCTTTTTTTTACATTAGTAGCCACATTGTTGCATTAGGCTCCACTCCTGTAATAACAATTGTGAGTTAGTAAATAAATAAATAAATATCTATACAAATAAATAAAATTGGAGTGTCTGTTTGTAATGTCAAAATAACAGCTTTTCACTAAATGGATATGAAAGTATATACGGTACTTACAACAAAAACATTTTTTTTTTAATTTTTGTCTGTTTGTTCCGGCTAATCGCCGTAACGGCTGGACCGATTTTGATGGAAATTTCACTGGCAGACAGCTGATGTTATAAGGAGTAATTAAGGCTACTTTTGTTTAAGGAAAAGAAGTAGAGTTCCGCACAAAAAAAAAAAAAAACAGTATCGAAAGTTTTCCTAAGCTGCAGCGAAATGTAAAACTGTCAAGGGATGTTGTGAGCGAGCTTAGCTACAACGCCAAGGATAGAGTTAGAGTTGAGCCAGTTGCGTGCCGGACTAAAATCAGTGCATACAGATGCTGGTTCAATTTATGATAATTAAGGCAGTATACAATAATCTGATACAATATTATAAGTAGAGGTTTATACTACACGTGCACTAGTGCGTTCACTAAACCTGGGTGTAGTAAAATGTAAATGTAGCAAACATTTATTAAACTCAGGCTAACATTAGAGTATACGAGTAATTCAATAAAGAAGTAAATTCACAAAGACTGTGAATTTTACTTCTTTCATGTCAAATACTTTTGTTTTAACCCGGGACTATGAATAACGTTTTCTTAATATGACCGTTTGGTTTTTTGATAAGGATATGTGTGCCGTAATCGCCACGCTTGGTGAAATATATTGAAATATAACATCGAACACCAAAGAACTGGACACTGTTGTACTGGAAGCTATGTACATAATATAATTAAATGTGAAGCACTTTACTTGAACATGTTACTTTCTATAAAACTACTTTTACGGATTTTATCGCGTTTAATTAACTTATTTAAATAAATTCCCGACGTTTCGGGTGCTTTACAGCACCCATGGTCACGGGGGACTGAGGTGATTGACGTCCCGATGTCAGTGTTAACCCGGAGTACCTGCAGCTTTTTTAATTATTAATTTTGGTCCGATCTACGCAGAATAAACTTACTGTGTCTTGACGTCTTGCAGTGGTATGCTTGGGTTTTAATTTTTTTAATTACAGGATCCCAAGCAGGTGGTAGTACCCAGCCTCCCTCTCTATTGAAATTAGGATGTTTTTTAATTTTAATAGCCTCACGTATCATCCTTGGCAGGAATCGATGTTCTTTCGCGAGAATTTTTGGTTTATCAAATCTAATGTAATGGCGGGGGCCGTCTAGGATATGATCACAAACTGCAGACTTCCCGGAACGTTGGTGTTTCACGTCAGCTATCTGTTCTTTTACGCAGGTTTTGATAGAACGTTTTGTTTGCCCTATATATGAGAGACCACATTCACAATCAAGCTTGTACACTCCTACACCTTGTAGAGGAATATTGCACTTGACGGATGGTAAGAACTGACTAATCTATTCTATGTATAGTATGGGTCTTTTTTCTTTACAGTGTGACCTATGGTGTTATTAGGATTAAGAATGACTAACACATCTTGGATAGCTAAAGAATTATTTGCCTCTAACTCCATAGTAAATTGAATTTTAGAGTTTATGGAATTAAGATGTTCTTAAAATGCAGTTACTTTGTCTGATGGTAAAATTGTGAAAGTATCGTATACGTACCGTTTGTAGAACCTTGGAGTTACAGGTGCAGTAAGCAGGGCTTTCTCCTCAAAGTCCGCCATGAAAATATCGGCGACAATGGGAGATACCGGTGAGCCCATCGCAACACCATCTACTTGCTTGTAAAACTCTTCCTTCCACAATAGATAGCCAGATGTAAGGAAATGTCTGAGTAATACTGCATATTCTGCTGGCATGTTGTTTTTCTCTAGTTTCCTAGTTACAATTGAGATGCAGTCTTCAACAGGTAGGCATGTAAATAGAGACTGAACATCAAAACTGACCATGGTTTCATTGTCAGTAAGGACTTTACGGATTTTATCGCGTTTAATTAACTTATTTTATTAAATTCCCGACGTTTCGGGTACTTTACAGCACTCATGGTCACGGGGGACTGAGGTGATTTTTTTTATAGGATAAGGGTAACAAAAGAGCACACAGTCCACATGATGGTAAGTGGTTGCTGTGGCCCATAGACATCTACATCTATCCTCGATTACGAATCAAAATGCAGATGCGTTGTCACCCGTGAGGACTAAGATGGAATGCCTCGTTTCCAGTAAAAAGGGTCTCCGGTTCTCTACACTCACGCTCTACACTTACGCTGGTATTCTGTGAGAGCGTGGTCCTTCCCCGGTCGAGCCGACCCATTCGTGCTACAACTATACCAGTAATATAGCTGCAGCATGACTCTACCACGTAAATCGTCGGGAATTTAATAAAATAAGTTAATTAAACGCGATAAAATCCGTAAAAGTAGTTTTATTCAATGTGTAGTGTTCGCGTAAATATAAGAAATCATCATGTTACTTTCTCCTGGCATGGTCATAAGTTCACAAACTTCTTTTGTTCTTTAATTATCATCACCATGTAGCTAATAGAAGATTAAGCGCACTTGAGATATTTTTTATAGTATAAGTGTGGCAAACGAGCGCACAATCCGCCTGATGATAACGACTTGCTATAGCCCATAGACCGATTAAGAATAAAAATGCAGATACGTTGTCATCCCTGAGGACTAAGATGAAATGCCTCGTTTCCAGTAAAAGGGGTCTCCGGTTCATTCAACATTCAACACAATAGCATTAAGCTGCTATTTCTTGTATTCTGTGAGAGCGTAGTCCTTTTCCCTATTCCTGCTACGATAATATAGCTTCAGCATGGCCTTACCACGTATATAATTTGATGTTTTCAATCATTACACCGATGCTTCTCCTTATATTACAAAATGAGTTAAGTACAAGCTAAACTCATACACACATATCTGTCATGCCAAGAATATAAATATTACTAAACTTTCAATTTTAATGAATTTTTGTTACACAATTTTAATGAGAGCCGTGTATCTCAGGAAACAATCGCTCGCCTTCGGGTAGTTGGTGATGTTAGTTGCGTAATTGTTTTCTTTTTGTGTTTGTGATTTTTGTTGGATTTTCTCTCAAAAACTGGTAAGAAATGTTAATGAATTTTACTAGATAATGTTTTTGAATGATTAAAGTTACAGCAACAGTAAATTTTTGTGTTTCAATTGATAAAAAAGGAAAAACAAAACACATCTACGCGAACAATTTATAACGGTCAAGATTTCAAATAAGTTCTACCTTCTGAGATATTTAGCTTTTTTATAGATAGTTTATTGCATGTATGTATATTCATAAAAAATATTATTTCTAAATGTTATATCTATATGATTGTATAAAAAAAATTAAGGAAGACGCTATAATATTTTTACAAAAATTTTTGAAAATGAGGTTAAAAACGCGCATCTAAACTGTTTATGGTTGAACTTTTAGCAAATTTTTGCGAGTCGAAAAGTAGAATTATTATAATAATTACATGCATAATTTCGGTTCATTTTAGGAATAGCGTGTTATATATATATAATGAGAACATAAAAATAAAATGAAAACTTAATTTTTTTCATTCATAAAACCAAATCTATTGGCAGTAAATACACTTTTTCATGGTCCCTTAGAAACAGAGCTATACAAAACTAAATAAACATCTCAATGTCATTGTTATTGTTTCTATTCATCTACAATCTTATCGGCTTTCAAGAACTGTAACTCAAACTTCTTAAACGTAAACAAACAAAAGTGACAAAAAAAAGGTTGACTCAAGTGCCGCGCGGCGTGATTATTTCAAGTGCCCCCGGTACATAGGGCCATTTTTTGTTTTAGCGAGGCGGGTCCACAAGGGTTAAATGTCATATTACCATGATCGAATTTCAAATCAAATCGATGAAAATTTCAAAACATATCTTGAAGATATCGAAAAATCGCCAACACGCATCGAGGCAGCGTGGCGGACTCTGTCCTGTCCCAAAACACTTCCAATAAAGAGAGAGTCAGTGTCCAGCCATTTAGTATCTAGCTTTTAATGAGACTATAAAACAAATTAGAGTTGTATTAGCATTATTTTATATTCAAGAACTTTCACGAACATACATTCATGGAATTCGAAAGTCACTAGTTACTTGGGATCAACGTGAGAAGATAATTGACGGTATTTTATGGTGTCAATCGTCATCATCATCATCTTTATAGCCTATACAAGCCAAAAGCCCCTGTTCTCCTTTAAACAAAGTAGGCTACAGATGCGTCGTCACGCCTGAGGACTAAGATGGAATGCCTCACAGCCTGTAATTATACCGGCTCTCTATACCCTTCAGAGCTGAACACAGCAGTGTAAACACTGCTATGAAGGACTCCCCATAGATAGACTCATATTTGTAGATATTTGCCATATTTGACAGGCGGGTTGGCAAATTTTTTTTTTTTATTAGAGCTCAAAAAAAGCTCTTTTCAGAAAGAATACTGCTCATTTCCTGTTTCATTTTCCTCTATCGCCCCTTACGACAACCACGGCATGACGTTGGGTAATAGATATTCTAACACCGCCACTACACGGTTAATTTGTTGTTATGTTATGTCAATGAATAGAGCATGATATGTATCAAATATCGCAAATTAACATTTTGCTGTGATATTAAGCGAAGTTCCCGAATTGTCAGTATTTTACTGACATATTTACTTAATTCTATAAAATAATCAATAAATAAGTGAGTGATTATTGAGAACTACTAATATCTACAGAATATTTTTGTTTGAACAGTAGAAGTTATGAGGCTGTAAAATGGACAGAGAGACAGACTGAAATTATGTCTCGTTTTTGACAGCGGAACTATATGTAAAAACCATCTCTCTTTAGAAACAACTGCAATGCATTACCAATGTTAAGGCTTTATGTAGGACTGTAGTTGTAAAAGCGGTTGCAATAGATTGCAATGGTCGCAGTAGTATACAAAGATAACGATCTAGTTAGACATGAATGATTTACTGCAGTCATGTAATAAATAAAGGGAAAAAAACGACTAGTCTTCTTGAATGCATACATAAAACAAGAGTTTTTTCTTCTTTTTCTTTATGGGTGTTCTTTTGATTTTAGTTATGTGTTTTTGGTCATTATAAAACAGATGAAAGTGTTAGTTATTTTAATTAAAGATACCACAGTAATTAATTTAGGAGTATCAGCCAATTATTTTTCCACTTCATTGTTTTGCCTAAATCATTATTGTAACTATAGTAGGACTTAATGTCTGTCGACATTTCGGTTTGGTCAACCCGACGGGTGTTTAGTTATACATTATAGTACATAAATATATCGTTGGAATTGATTATTATTTGATGCGCAAAATATTTATTACGATGAAAAAATAAAAACTGAAATTATCAATCAGTTCTGCTCGCTGAGGTATGTGCCAATAATTTACACGCTGGGATCGCGTTTCCTCGCTGAATAGCTAAAATTAGCCATTGGGTGATAAAAATACCAGCCCACTTGTCTCCAGCGGCGACGACTAGTCGTAAATATAGTTCCTTTAGAAACTTTAGTCTTAACGGCGAAATGGCTCAAATATACATGTAGTCATTTCTAAAAGAATCATATTAACGCCATTTACTCAGTTCATCTACATCTATTGTGACCCCGGCCCTAAACGGTATGTACGAATATTGGTCACAATGGCCGGTCTCAACGGAGAATAGCCATCTGCGCACGACAGGAATTATAATGTAACCCAAGTGTATGCGCAAGCAAAGGTTCACTCTCTATTCCCTCACTCTCATTGCCGACGGGATGGTAATCCGAAACGATTGAAGAGATCAGGCGCAGGATCAACGGCTTTACGTGCACGGGGGTGTAACACTGCCAACTTCCTGACTCCGGACTCTTACTGAGAATTTCTTGACAAAAAACTGATTTTTGGTCCGACCCGGGATTTGACCTGAGACCTCATGATCAGCTATCGCGATTACGACCACTAGACCAATGAGGCAGTTAGAACTGACACAGTACCCTTGAGATGAGATAGCCAAAGTCTACGCACGTGACAATCCACATCAGGGCTTTGCCAATCTCCTAACGAACCAAAGTCATACCGTTCTTCCTCCATCATCTCTAAATATTCTACAAGAATCTAGAACTAGAGAAACATTTATAGGAATCCCTTAAATATCGTCGTTCAGAGAGTTTTTAGAGAATTTTATGTGCAATATATTGATTAAACGGTAAACCTCGGCTTGACGGCTCCGTGGCGGAGTGGCTTGGCAATGAGCTACAGCGCTAAGGGAACAAGTATTTGTACGACCTACAAATAATTGTTCCGGGTCTGGATGTTTGTCCTTGTGAAATTTATGTATATAAATTGAAATATTCTTTTGATTTATTACATTAAAATTAAGTCTAAAAATAATACACATTTGTTTACTATAAAATATAAACTTTTATCTTATATCTATAAAATGAAACTTTAATCTTATGCTTCACTTGTGGTTGAAAATGATTATATTAAATAAATCATTTGCTCTGAAATATTTTTGAAGTTATACTTCTTTTAGCGCGTTTGAGAAAAAATTATGAGAGTGAATTTTTTACGATGCGCGCGCACACCGACACCTAAAAACGAAAGCATGAAGTTGTTACGATGCGCGCGCACACCGAAACCTAAAAGCGACAACTTCAGTTGGTAATTATCTGTCAACTGTCAACTTTTCGTGAGAACTGATAACTATATTCAAGGTAGTTATTTTTTATAATGTTTATTCAATATAGATTACATGTGTAATTCTTATTGAAAGTCATTTTTTACTTTACACTGGTTCGAAAAAAAACCTCTGTCCTGGGAAGAACCAGCAAGAAACCCAGCGGGACTTTTTTTTTTAAAAGTAAATTTAACATTAATGGTTGTACAAACTATTTAAGTACAAAATTTGTTTTAGAAACTGCTTGGAAGCGATCACCTCATTCCCAGGGGTTATTATCAATCATGTATTCATTTATACTATAATAACCCTTTTTATACAGTTTCAGCTTAACAAAATATTTAAACTTGGTAATAGAGAGAGCCTGTACACTTTCCGGGACCTTGTTGTAATAGCGTATACATTGCCCCAAGAATGAATTACTGACTCTGTGGAGTCGAGAAATTGGTATCACTAGCTTGTGTGTGTTCCTAGTGTTTACAGAATATATATCACTTTTTTTACTAAAACTACCTTTGTTTTTGTGAACATACATTAAATTTTCGTAAATATACTGAGAGGCCAAAGTTAATATATTTATTTCTTTAAATTTATCTCTAAGAGACTCTCTCGGTTTTAGGTTGTAAATAGCTCTAATGGCCCTCTTCTGTAAAACAAAAATAGTTTCTGAATCAGCCGCATTTCCCCATAGCAAAATTCCATACGACATTATGCTATGGAAATAACTGAAATAAACTAATCTAGCTGTCTCGACACTAGTGAGACCTCTAATCTTTTTTACAGCATAGGCTGCAGAATTTAGTTTGCTTGCTAGTTTAGATATATGGGGCCCCCACTGTAGCTTTGCGTTGAGAGTGATGCCAAGAAAAACAGTGAATTCAACAGGGCTCAGTTCTTCCCCATTTAAAAACACATTGGTACCCAGATTTTTAACATTCGTTGTTGTAAATTTAATACATTTAGTTTTATTTTCGTTTAAATGTAGATTATTAACGTTAAACTAATGCACTAATTTTGATATAGCATTATTTACTTCGTCACATTTAAATGATTGACGTTTAAGTTTAAAAATCAAGGAAGTATCATCAGCAAATAATACTATATCATGATTATCCCCTACAAGGGAAGGTAAGTCATTAATATATACTAGAAATAGGAATGGGCCGAGAATCAAGCCCTGAGGGACACCCATTAGTACAGGTGACCCGGAAGAACTTTTACCATTGATAATAACTTTCTGCATTCTAATACTTAAATATGAAATAATCAGTTTAAGTGCTGTAGTTATTCAAATATATATGAATCTATAAAACGTGTTTAATTTTAGTTATTTTTGTTTTGTTACGCTAAAGAAGTATAACTTCTTACGTGCGTACATAGTACACACACACGTTTTTTATTTTATATTTCATTTCATTTGAAGGTTTTCAATTCTACCGCAAGTGAACTGCACACTTGTTTCTTTTAAGTCTGATTTTTATAATCTTCACATATGTTGTTTATTGATAACTACAGACAAGGGCTGTGATAGTAATTTATAGTTTTATCTCAGTTCTGAAAGTTTTTGAGAAGTTTTTTTCAGTGGGTCAAAAATTCCTCTTTGGGCAGATAAGGTCGTACACTAGTATGGAGTAAAAATAATCAAAATAAAACAGTATTTACATGCTAATCAGCGTTTATTAGAAGTTTAGACAAGTTAGATAGGAACCGTTAGGTAATAAAATTAGGTAAGTAAGGAGCATAGGACATAATATCAGTTATGAATGTAATATTGCAAAGTATTTGTCATGCAAATTGATGTCACATTTGCAGCACATTTTGACTGTTTTATTTTTACACAGCGCACATCTTCTTCCGACCTGACTTGTGAGAATAATATGTTCAGCTGAATGTTTTCTAACAGAAACAGATATAGTTGTCTTTACCTTCTACTGTGGTCCAGGCTGAGTACCGGTACTCCCATATTTCTAGAGAAGACCTTGCACCTTTCAGCGTTTCAAAATTTCAGCGTGTCTACGTTTGCTCCTAATATCTGGCGGTGTCGTCATCATTGTCTTCTTCGCCTTATAGTTCTACCGTCTCAGCTAGAACAAGCAACTGATGTCGGTTCAAGCGATTTGTATTGTCTTTCTCACTTGAGACGCCGTCCGATATGGTACGCTCACAAAGCGGATCAATGTATACATCGATGCCCTGGACATCTTCCACGTAGTCAACAAATAACTCGAAGGCTTCGGCTATTTCGTTTGTAGAGAGCAGGTGCCGGGACTTAAAAAAGAAAAAAATATGATTATATGTATGGTATGTGCCCACGGGGTCGTTACAAACCCACGAAAATGTTTCGATTGATTGCAATTAGAAAATCATATTTTATTATTAAAATTTGTATCTATATCTTTAATATATATATGCAGTTTAATATAAAAACAATTTAGACAGTAAAGCAATATTATATACATAAAATACTTACATTTTTATGCACTCGGTAGGGAAACTTCTCTCAGAAATGATCTGGTACGAACTTACACTAGTACTTGTCTATTGAGCTTATTTGGGCAAAACTAAAAGGTCATACAGCGTTACAATACTGAGCCATCCTGCGGCATTAAAAAATTCTGATACTACTACAAATTTCGTGTGCAGAAGTTCCAAAAAAAACCGAAGAAAAGCCATCTAGAAAACTAAGAAGATAATCTTACATGATTTCGAACGAGATGTGAGAATAGACAATATTGTTGAAACCGAGTATACCGAGATAGACAAGATTTGTGACCCATTTTAAAAAAAGGAGGAGTATACCCAATTCAAAAATAAAATATGCCTCCCGATAGATTGCCTCATAAGGAGGATATGTGCTGATATAGAAGATGCTGCTGCCTATCTCCGTCCCTCTATCACCACGCGGTACCCACGGGACGATATGGAGTAGTGGATATTCTTACCCCGTCACTACACGGTGCGTATGTTTAAAATGAAGTCATAATATCTCTTAATGATGAAGATGAAAACAGCTAAAATAAATTCAGGTAGTTCAAAACTGAATGAATGCATTTTTTTTTCAACTACTTACGTAGGTATCCTTGTTTTATTATATCACCATAAGATTACGATAACAAATGGCCGTCTCTGCCTAACCTCCTGGGTGATAGGCGTGAGAGTTCTTATGTTTGTGTGAGTATGGCATGTATGTAACTATGTTAATATGCTATAATAAATCATTGTCACTGATTTTCCCCCTTTAATGTGTACAATCACACATGCCGCAACAGTCGTGTAGGACAACAGGAGACAGCATGAGACTGATAACAAAGAGAGTATTGTTTGAGAGATGCTATAGATTTTACTGGGGACAGAGAAATAATCATATCTATCATATAAAAGTAGTAGTAGAATTACCCCCCAAAACACATTACCCCAATACACTTATCAAACTGCCTATCAAAAGTCAACTCTACAAACTAGTGTCAAAAACTAGTGCCTGTTGCCAGTGATGAAATATGGATCCATGCTGTCCTGGGAAAAACTAGCAAGGAACCCAGCGGCAGCGGAACATATTTTCATATAAAAAAGAAGAACTTAAAAAAGCCAGCGCCAAATTCAATCTCATCTGATGGTAAGTGGTGATGTAGCCTAAGATAGTGAGCGCACTGACTTAAAAAAAAGTCTATTCCCTCTTGGCTTGAAGACACCAATATTATAATCGAAAAAAAAAGAAGTATAATTCCGCCTCCAGGTCCTTCAAAAGAGTCATTGCCTAGGCAAGGTCTGAACACATCGGCAGAATTGGCGAAAGGCTAGTTCAGCTTCCTTCGGAAACCCGTGCATTCTGGTCTCTCGCCAAGGCTGTCCAAGGGAATTTCTGTCAGCCATCTCTACCATCTCTGCACAGAGAGGACGACTCACTGGCCCATGGCGCAAAGGAGAAAGCCGATCTCTTAGGCTCTCTCTTTGCGTCCAACTCGACTCTGAATGACGGGGGGAACACACCGCCGACTATCCCGCGGTGTGAGTGCTCCATGCCGGACGTGCGGTTTACACAGCGGTCGGTTCACAAAGCACTCCTCTCCCTGGACGTCAGCAAGTCGAGTGGGCCTGATGGAGTCCCTCCCATTGTGCTGAAGACGTGTGCTCCGGAGTTGGCCCTGGTTTAAACGCGTCTTTTCCGGTATTCCTACTCCCAAGGTGTAGTCCCGAATTCATGGAAGACAGCTTTGGTCCACCCGATCCCTAAAAAAGGCGACCGATCAGACCCGTCCAACTACAGGTCTATCGCCATCTCCTCCTTGTTCTCCAAAATAATGGAGTCTATTATAAACTGCCAGCTCATGAGGTACCTTGAGGATCACCAGCTGATTAGTAACCGCCAATACGGTTTTCGTCGGGGGTCGATCAGCTGGTGATCTTCTGGTCTACCTGACTCATAGATGGGCGGAGGCAGTAGAGTCCAAGGGGGAGGCATTGGCCATTAGTTTGGACATAGCGAAGGCCTTCGATCGGGTCTGGCACAAAGCGCTTCTTTCGAAGCTCCTTTCCTATGGGCTTCGAGAAATTGTGCAATTGGATCACCAGTTTCCTTACTGATCGGAGCATCAAGGTCGTAATAGATGGTGCATGCTCTGATTACAAGCCTATCAACGCTGGTGTTCCACAAGGCTGCTTGCTATCGCCAACGCTGTTTCTCCTGCATATCAATGGTATGTTGCAAACTGGTAACATTCATTGCTATGTAGACGATAGCACTGGTGATGCCTTATATACCGGCCGTGCAAATATTTCTCGGGAAAACGGTAGCCGAGTACCGGGACAAACTTGTGTATGAAGTCGAGTCTTCGCTGAACATAGTCTCGGATTGGGGGCGACTAAATCTAGTCCTGTTCAATCCCCAGAAGACACAAGTTTGCGCGTTTACCGCTAAAAAGAACCTCTTTGTCGTATCTCCTCAGTTTCAAGGCACTCCCCTTGTTGCTTCAGCTAGTATTGGAATCCTCGGTGTCGACATATCGAGTGATGTGCAGTTTCGTGGTCATTTGGAAGAGAAGGCCAAATTGGCCTCTAAGAAGCTTGGCGTGCTCAGCAGAGCGGGACAGTATTTCATGCCGGTACACCGCTTGCAACTTTACAAGGCGCAGGTTCGACCCCAAATAGAATACTGTTACCATCTCTGGGCAGGGGCTCCCCAATGCCAGCTCCTTCCACTTCACCGCATCCAGCGCAGAGCGGTTCGAATCGTCGACGACCGAGTTCTTTCCGATCGGCTTGACTCACTGCCACAGCATAGAGATGTTGCATCTCTTTGCGTATTTTATCGCATCTACCACGGGGAGTGCTCTGAGGAATTGTTCGGACTAATTCCAGCCGCTCAATTTCACCATCGCACATTGCGACAAAACTCGCGATACCATCCATACCACCTGGATGATTGGCGGTCCACCACTGTGCGATTTAGAAGAAGTTTTCTTCCTCGCACAACTTCCTTGTGGAATGGATTACCACCAGCGATTTTTCCGGACCGATACGACTTAGGGACCTTCAAGAAAAGAGCCTACTCCTTTCTAAAAGGCCGGCAACGCATCTGCAATTCCCCTGGTGTTGCGATTGTTCATGGGCGGCGGTAGTCACTTACCATCAGGTGAGCCGCATGCTCGTTTGCCCCCTCTCCTATAAAAACATGTTTTCCGTCATTGCTTCTTTGCCCAGTACGTGGTAAATCATCACTTAAAAAAAAATCGGATGGAAAGCAGATGCTGAAAATTTATTCCACTCCTTTGCTGTACGCATGACGAACGATGTGGTAAACCGTTTCGTTCGAATGCGTGGTAAGTCAATAACGAAAGTTTGAAGACTGGCTGAACGTCTTGTTGTCCAATGGTGGAAGGGAGAGGGAGGAGTTAAATTATGCAATTCCTGCTCACATTCTCCGAAACACACCCTGCAGAAAACTGAAGGGCTTAGCCAGGCTTTCGCCTGTGTTTGAGGCTGGTAAGATTGGGTTTTATACATATTAGAAATAGTTTGGTAGGGAATCATCTCATTCCCATGGCGACGGAAGTCAATGAATACAGGTAGCAATTTGGGAGGCCTTTGTTCAGCAGTGACCTTTTGAAAGACTGCAACAGTAATATTAACGTTTAGGGTATTCTGTGTGAGTCTGGTTCATTCCTGATCAAACCATTCCGTTCGTGATGCAACAATAAGCCGCTTAGATTACTTTCAGAAATTTATTCATGTCAGCAGGAAGTTAATAAACACGGAGAATAACGTAATCATTAATTACTGCACAAGAAATATCTCTTGTGCAGTGATTACGTTCATTGAGCTTACATAACGCTATCTACCCGTACAATGCGAATTCGCGTATTGCAATTTACCAAATTTTTTGCACCATACACTTGTTTACGTTCGTTTTCGCGAAGCAAGCTGTACAACTGCTGCTCAAACAAGATAAGTTTCGATGTTTACACGCTTTGCCGACACAGTGATTGATACCAATGCTGAACAACGTGGTTTCAAATAGTGTATTAAAGTTGTTTCCTTCGGAGCTGCCATATTTCTGACTTGTATGGGTTCGAATCCCGAATCGGACCAAAACTCGGTAATTGCGTTTTTCCGCCAAGAAATTCTCAGTAGCAGGCCCGAATCGGGAACTTGGCAGTGTTTCACCCTGTGCCTCGGAAAGCACGTGAAGCCGTTGGTCCTGCGCTAGATTTCTCTCCGGTCACAGCTCCGGTCGTGTCGGAATGCAATCTCATCGGACTATGAGAGCGAGGAAATAGAGCATGCACTTGTTTGAGCATACACTCGTGCACTATAATCCTTTCCCATGTACGGAATACGGTTTGGAGGACATAACTTATCAACTGTCACTAAAGACGCCATTGAGCTTAAGTTTTATTTAATATTAGTGCCGTGATGGTAAGGCTGAAATTTTTCGAATTAAAAAAAATCCTTTGTTGAACACGAGTCTCTCCCTTAATTGGAGAATTGGCCGTAATCACCAAGCTTACTGATCGTAGTACCAATCGTTTAATTTTTCTCGTTGACTCTCGTAGCCGGTTTGGGTTCAGTTCGGTTCACATCTGGTGTAAGTTTTTTTTTTTTTTTTTTTTATAGGATAGGGTGACAAACGAGCACACAGTCCACCTGATGGTAAGTGGTTGCTGTGACCCATAGACATCTACATCTATCTTCAATAAAGAATCAAAATGCAGATGCGTTGTCACCCGTGAGGACTAAGATGGAATGCCTCTTTTCCAGTAAAAAGGGTCTCCGGTTCTCTACACTCACCATACGAAACACAGCAGTGTTAAGCTGCTATTTTACGCTGGTATTCTGTGAGAGCGTGGTCCTTCCCCGGTCGAGCCGACCCATTCATACTACAACTATACTACTAATATAGCTGCAGCATGGCTCTACCACGTAAAGAAGTAAGTGGTATGGTTATACCACCATCTATTGGAAGCCATGGCTTATTACAATTCCCATAGCCCATGGGATGAAAGGGAGTAAAGGAATTTGGTAAAATAATTAATGATAATCACAAAAATATTGAATCCAAAATTATAATATATATCACAAAAATCTTTTAAAATTTTATCTGAACAAATTTTAATGATGCAAGTTAGTTTGTTCCCAACTTTTAAATTACTTTAGATAACCATTTAATTACGAAAGTTGACTCATATTACATTGCTAATACTTTAAAATTATAGAGTAAGTTATCTTAATTTTAAAACAATGCTGTTGTAATACTATTGATAAGTTAATAAAACATTGTTTTATGAATATTACTTTTTAACTACCATCGGTGTTAACAGTACTCGTATTAGATTAGAAGGTGAAAATAAAATAAGTTTGTTTAGGCACATTGTTACAGTCTGCTTACGCAATAGCACATTTTAAATTTAGTAAATGGTTTTGTCTGTGTAGTGGCGGTGTAAGAATATCCACTACCACATATCGTCCCGTGGGTGTCGTAAGAGGCGACAGAGGGAAACAGTCCAGAAGATGGGCAGCAACAATTTCTTAATAACAAATAAAAAATAAAAAATTCAAACTATGGTAAATATCCCCCCTATCAGGTAATCGTTGGGGAGGCCTATGTTCAACAGTGTACTTTTCATAGGCTGTAATGAATGAATGAAAATGGTTACTGAAATTCATCGGATTCCGTTATTCGATTCATATCGTACAATAACATTTCTTTAAGCAACATCGGAACATTTGCGACATTTCGGCATGAAAAATTCATTTTTCACACCATAGAGCACAGGAAAATGCACTCAGATGCATTAGCAATATAAGAGTTGATAGAATTGTGTATTTTGGTTTCCACTAGCCATGAAAAATTTATAAGGTATTAGATAAATTGTTTAGGGGCTTATCGTAGACTTTAATCAATTTATCGGCGCTATGATTTATTTTATTTACGTGTACACTTCACATTGAATAAAACTATTTTATGGATTTTATCTCGTTTAATTTAACTTGGATTTCAATAGCCAATTACCATCAGGTGGACTGTAAGTTCGTTTGCCACTTAAGTTATTTAAAAAAATCATAACACTGTAATTCTTGATTTGTTTTTGTTGTATTTTATTATATGAATACATTTCATTTGATGATTAATCAGCCCTTAGTAAAGTGAAATTTAAATTGGAAAATAATGTATTAACGCGAATTCGTAGAATTGTTTACCGCTCTGTTAAATATGTATGTAAGACGGTGTAGAATACAGATATGTATATTCAAACACATTAATTACTCTATTGAAACTGAGTCTTGTCAAAGAATGTATACTGGATTGGTTTCCAAACTTGATAAATTCATGAAGTGTTATACTTAATTTTTTTTTGTTTATATATTTATACAATTTATCGTACTAAAGGTACAAACGGCGGACTTAATGCCATATGGCATTTTCTACCAGCCAACCGGAAAGTTAGTGAGAGAAGTGTTTACTGCACAAACGCAAACACACACATGTAGATCATACTTATTTAAATATATATATATATATATATATATATATATATATATATATATATATATATATATATATATATATATATATATATATATCAGGCAGAGAAACCCCGAGCATAGACCTCTCCATAGCTCGCTGAGTGACCTTGTGCGTCTTCATACGGCCAGCAGTGAAGGACCATGTCTCAGATCCATAAGTCATCATTGGCAACACGCACTGGTTGTACAGTCTCGTTTTCAAGTTTTGAGGTATAACTTGGACTTACCTAGTCGGACTATTTGTCCCAGGTAAACATACTCGTCAACAACTTCGAGCTTAGTGTTCCCAACAACTACCGGCATAGGTGTGACATGGACGTTATACATAATCTTTGTTTTGTCCATGTTCATCTTAAGACCTATCCATTGGGAGGCACTATTGAGGTCATGGAACATAGTGCTTAGGTCCTCCAGCGATTCTGCCATAAGGACTATATCGTCGGCAAATCGAAGGCGTGCGAGGCGATTCGTAATGACTCTCGAAAACAGCACGTAGACGCGACTCAGAAGGGAAATCGGTCTGTAGTTCTTCAAGAGAGTGTTGCCGCCTTTCTTGAGGAATAAGACCACCGCACTTCTGCTCCACGCCTCCGGCGTAGTTCCACCATGGAGGACGGAGTCAAAGAGCTTCTAAAGGACTTCAAGTACCGGTTTTCCACCCGCTTTCAGAAGCTCCGCTGTAATTCCACCCTCGCCCGGGGACTTGCCGTTTTTAAGGTGCTGGAGAGCCATTCTAATATCGCTCAGACTGACGTCCGGGATATCATCGGAATATACTACACTAACCGTCGGTAATTGGATAAAACTACTTTTACGGAATTTATCGTGCTTAATTTTACTTTTTTTAAGTTCCGATGCTTAGAGTGTTTTGCACCATCTTTGGTTTCAGAGGGACTTAATGTCTTACATATTTGGATTAAGCAGCACCTATTGTCCTTTGTAGAATTTGAACAATAATTGCTGCAAAGCACTCAAAACGTCAGTTAAAAAAAGTTAAATTGTACGCGATAAAAGCATAAAATAGTTTTATTCAATGTGAAGTGTGCACGTAAATGAAAGAAATCGTAGCACCGATAAATGGATTAAAATCGACCATAAGCCCCTAAACAATTTCTCTAATATCTTATGAATTTTTCATAGTTATTGGAAACCAAAATAAAATATACAATTCTATCAACTCTTATATTGCTAATGCATCTGAGTGCATTTTCCTGTGCTTTAAGGTGTGAAACATGAATTTTTCATGCCGAAATAACGCAAATGTTCCTATGTTGTTTAAAGAAATATTATTGTACGATATGAATCGAATACGATGAATTTTATTTCGTCCAATACAATGACACATAATGTTTGTTTCCAAAAACTTACGACAAAATTCAAAATAATAACTCGAAATATATTTTTAAAAAAACTGCGGTTGTCCCTCATATGAAGCAATCAACGGGGGAGCGTAATGATGATGAAGATGATGATAATGAACTGTACTACAAGTTATGCATTATTTAAGAGGTCTGTGCCCAACTGTGGACAGCTGCAGATGGATGATGACAATTCGACATGAATAATAATGTGTGCTTATAATGCAATATATTTCGTATTTTTCCCAGTTTTAATTTACTCGTGTCTAAAATTTTATATTAGAGTAGCTAAAGAAAAAACGTTGAGATAGCAGGTTAATGTTGCTGTAATTCGTATGGTGAGTGCCAGAACCGGAGATCGCTTTTACTGGAAACGAGGTGTTTCATCTTTCAGGTTGGACGTACGTTGTTGTTTTTTTTTTTCAAATTTTTCCCGCATTAGTACTAATTAATTCAACGATTGCGGGGAGCGAGAGTACATTTTCAAACCAACACACCGAACTACAAGAAGGCCTTAACGTTTCTTGACTCTTAATATCATAATTTTTTAGGACAATGAAGCAGTAATAATGCCAAGCTTGGCAGTGCGTTGGATTGGTAATATGCAATGTTTCATATAAAGCCTAGACAAATAACATGCAACAATGAACCTTAATACGAACATAAGTAAAAAGACTAGCGGAAAATTGCTTTCATTTAATAAAAGCACGCAACGCACTCGCAGTAGACACTTACGGATCATGAACACAGTATAAATGTCCTCAAAGTTATTTCTATAAAATGTTTGAAAAACAAATTGCAAAGCAAACAACTGGTTTAGATAATGTTTACCATAGCTGTGTATACTTCGCTTTTTCTTCATCAGGCTGCAGAAGTAATGCTGCAGCTTAATGCTGCTGTGTTTCGTATAGTGAGTGTAGACTTTTTACTGGAAACGAAGCATTTCTTCTTAGTGGTCAGGGGTTCTTTATGGAGGATGAATGTAAATGTCTATGGCCTACAGCATCCACTTACCATCAGGTGGACTGTGTGCTCGTTTGTAAGTGTTTCGTGCCAAATTCGGCAAAACTAAAACACTTATGAAATAAATTCGGTGTCTGAGAGTGTTTCATGTTACAAAAGTGTGAATGAAATTAAGTGTAGTTACAAAATGCTATTACCAAAATTTTAAACAAAATATACAAGTAACACTTCATGAAGTTTTCAAGTTTGTAAACCAATTCAGCAGACAGTCTTTGGCAAGACTCAATTCTAATAGAGTTAAAGTGTTTGAATATACTTATCTATATTCTACACCGTAGTACATACATATTTAACAGAGCGGTAAACGATTCTACGAATACGTGTGAATACATTATTTTCCAATTTAAATTTCACTTTACTAAGGGCTAATTTATCAATTATCAGATAAGATTTATTCATATAATAAAATACAACAAAACAAATTAAGAATAACAGTGGTATGATTTTTTTTTTTGTATAAATAAAGTGGCAAACGAACTTACAGTTCACCTGATTGTAAGTGACTACTGCTATCCATGGATTCCTGCAGCCAACTTCAAAGAAGGTTACAGATGCGTTGTCACCTCTTAGGACTAATGAGGAATGTTTCATAGGCTGTAATTATACTGGCTCTCTACAATCCTCAAACCAGAACAAAGCATTGCAAGCTATTTGACGGAAGAAATAGCTCAGATTGTGATTCGTACGTTGTAGAGCCACAATGCAGCTCTATTATGGTTATAGCTTCCCTGGATGAGCCGATCCACTGGTCGGCTCATCTGGGGAAGGATCACACTCTCAAAGAAATCGAGCATAAAATACCAGCTTAATGCTGCTGTATTTTGTATGGTGATTGTAGAGAACCGGCAACAGTGCACTTGGGATAATGAGAAACTTGATTATTCGAGAAGTGAGGTGTACATATAAATGCTACAAGATTCAAATCCCATGAGGTGGACTGCGTGCTCGTTCATTTCCCTTAGTTTTATAAAATCTACAGCAAATTTTTGGGGTGTATATTGGATAGGCTTACACTGTAATGTACACATCAGATGCCAAAGTAAAATCCCTGATTCCGTGCAAGCAAAAGCCTCTTAGTGTATTTACATGTGGGATCTCCTAGTATTTTAGAGTATTTTTGTCTACGACGTGTTTTGGATTCAGTTCACAAAGGTGACAATGCGTTAATTGTATCGCATTACATGGAACAAATATAACATAATAATATATAATGCAGCAAATATTTTTTTTATATAGGAGAGGGGGCAAACAAGCATACGGCTCACCTGATGATAAGTGACTACCGCCGCCCATGAACAACTGCAACACCAGGGGAATTGCAGGTACGTTACCGGCCTTTTAGAAAGGAGTAAGCTCTTTTCTTGAAAGTCCCTAAGTCGTATCGGTCCGGAAAAATCGCCGGTGGTAAACTATTCCACAGAGAGGTCAATGCCTCTTCCTTGGACTTTACTGCTTCCGCCCATCTATGAGTGAGGTAGACCAGAAGAAATATCACACCTAAGAGGCAATCTATGGGGGAGGCCTGAGTTCAGCAGTGGACTTTAATAGGCTGTATCGGTAACATGAAACAAGAAATATAGATATCTTGGAAATAGGGACATGCATCTATTAACGTTTACGAACGTATGCTTATTATAGGATATATTTCTATAATAAGTATATATAAATTATAGGATATATTTCTGTATATAACAATTAGTAGAAGGCGAGAGTCCTTTCTACTTTTTAAAAGAGGACCCATTTAACAGGGAAATGCCTTTCGAATTCTACCTGTATCGAATGAAACTAGTTATACGGATTTCATCGCGTTTTATTAATTTATTTTATATTCAGGACGTTTCAAGTACTTTACAGCACCCATGGTCACAGGTGACTTTGGTGTTCGACATCAAAATGTCGTAGTTGACCATGGCTACCTTAAGTTTAAAATTATGAATTTTTCGTCGGGAATATAAAATAAGTTAATAAAACGCAATACAATGCGTAAAACTAGTTTCACTCAATTTGTACTGTTTGCAGAAATATAAAGAATTATTAGCTCTTTCGATTAACAAAGCGTTACGATTGAACGAACGGCTAATGGTATTATAATAATGATCAAGTAGCACTATTATAAATGTCTATCTCATTCTCTTGTTATTTATATACCAAAAAGTTAATACTTCGAAGGTTGGACCTCAATAGACCTTAAAACGCGTTTCAATAATGAAACAATAACCCCTGATATCTGTGCGACGCCTCTGTTGTCTTAAACAATAGGTAATTCAACCAGCGTTCAATCGAGTTCAAGCTTAAAATTAACAATAGCCAACACCTTCACAAGCTTGGTGTTTAATTATTTTTAATAATATCTCAAAATAAAATGCATATCTATTTATGATTACAAAATTGCTTTCACTGTGTGGTAGGAATGTTTTTCATACAATTTCAAAACTTTACACTAAATCCATATCCATACTTTTAATAATGTAAATGCGAAAGTGTGTTTGTTTGTTTGTTTGTTTGTTTGTTCTTCTTTCACGTCGCAACAGAGCGTCGGCATGGCATTATTGTTTGTATGGGGATAGTTCGGTGGCTCTAGAGTGACATAGGCTACTTTTTTCCGCGGAAAAACATCTCATTCCCGTGGGAAAATCGAATATGTTGCACAAGTTTGTCCTTCTTCACGTCGCAACAGAGCGTCAGCATGGCATGATTATTTGTATGGGGATAGTTCGGTGGCTGTAGAGTGACATAGGCTACTTTTTCAGCGGAAAACATATCATTCCGTGGAAAATCGAATATGTTGCAAAATTAAATTCAGCCAGGTGACGCCACCGTGATTCTACAAGACGGACGACGGTATGATGGACGAACACAGAAGGTCAGAATATCTGGATTATTATGTCTTTTACCAAAATTAAGATAAAAATGCATGGATCTGTATTTTTCCACGCAGGACCGGAAGAGAGCGATAAAAAACATAAAATTCACCAGCTGATTTTCTTCAAACGTTTTGGTGCATCGTAATTCACAGAATAGGCGATAACCTCGCAGACGATATTAAGTAATCCGTTGATGCTCTGCCACCCCGCAAGGGTTTCAGGCGTGATTATAAGTATGGATCATAAATACTATCACCACCTGTCACGCTTTCACCTTAACTATTACTTAACAATGGTAGAAACAGTTCTTAGTAAGCCTTATTAATAAGCCTTAGTAATATTTATTGAACGGAAATGAATACAGTTCTTATATTTGGTTATGAATGAATCGGTATTACAATAAGAAAAAATGTACAAAATTATAAGAAAATATTTTTGAGAGTTCTTATTAACTAACGTATACATAGTTTAAATTGATTCCGCTAGATGTCGTTACTAGGTTTTAAACGCGGTAACGAAATGTTGCCTGACATGTACTTAACTCCGCCGTTGAGCCGCGCGTCAACTTATAGTATATGTACCTATACGATTAAATTGTTTTATTTCGTAGCTTATTGACTACCTGCTCTCAATTTCGGTTGTTTGTTATTTGCTTTGTGATTTGTTAGGTTGAATGGATTTATATTGGCTTTGATTTTGGATTTTGTTTATTTAGAATCGTGAATTGGTTTTCGTTGTTTTAGGTTGTTTAACAATATTTCAAAGGAATATTAATAGTATAGATAGTGTATACGGTACCCATACACTTACTTCTTTTTCGTTGGTTATATTTATATTGACTACTGCTTTCGATTTCGGTTTTCTGCGATTTGTTTTGTGATTTGGTTTAAGTTGATTCGATTTTTTTTGGCTATCGTTTTCGATTCGTGTTGTGTCTTGAATTTTTGTTGTTTTGATTTTAAAATATTTAAAAGGAATATTTATTCCTTTTAGATATTTTGGATTTGTCTTAAAAATATTTAAAGGAAATTTAATTCCTTTTAGGTATTTTAACGTTTTTTTATAAATAGGTTTTTTCTTACTTCATAATGCCTCGCAAAATATAAGTCCAGCCTTTCAAGAGTATCTTCTCAAAGACAAGCGAAAAGATTAGCTCGATCGCTAGAATCTTTAGAAGATGTTGAACTGAGAAGGCAAGAACAAGCAGAGCGTCAGGCTGCTTTTAGAGCATCTGAGACACCTTCTCAACGTCAGCAAAGACGTCTTGAACAGACAGAACGTCAGGCTGCTTTAAGAGCTTCCGAAACACCTTCTCAAAGTCAGTAAAGGTGTCTTGTACAGGCAGAGCGTCAAGCTACTTTAAGAGCTTCTGAAATACCTTCTCAAAGTCAGCGAAGGCGTCTTGAACAGGCAGAGCGTCAAGCTACTTTAAGAGCTACTGTAACACCTGCTCAAAGTCAGCAAAGGCGTCTTGAACAGGCAGAGCGTCAAGCTACTTTAAGAGCTACTGAAACACCTGATCAAAGTCAGCAAAGGTGTCTTGAACAGGCAGAGCGTCAATCTACTTTAAGAGCTACTGAAACACCTGCTCAAAGTTAGCAAAGGCTATTCGAACAAGCGGAACGTCAGGCCAAGAATTGTATGATACCATCGTCCGAAATATGAAAGAAGGAAAATGTACAAAGAAATTCCCTAAACAGCTATTAAAAGAAATAGTGCACAATGACAATGGCTACCCTTTTTACAGACGCAGAGCTCCCGAATATGGTGGCAGGAAAGTTACAATCAAATCTCGCTCTGGAGCGTTCGAAACCTTAGATAACAGCTGGATTGTCCCGTATTCGCCCATTCTATGTAAAATGTTTAATGCCCACATTAATGTAGAAGCATGTAGCTCTGTCCGCGCAATCAATTACATCTGTAAGTACATAAATAAAGGAAGCAACCAAGCAATATTTAATCTCAGGAGTGAAGGTGAGGCAAATCCCGTTAATGAAGTACAGACCTTTCAAGCAGGGCGTTATGTCAGCAGTAACGAGGCAGCGTGGCGTCTCCTTGGCTTCCCTTTACACGAAAGGCACTCAACAGTTACTCACCTTGCTGTGCACTTAGAAAATGGAGAGCACGTATATTTCACCTAAAGAAATTTCCAAGAAAGAATTGCATCACCGCCAAAAACTACACTAACAGCCTTCTTTCAACTTTGTCAAACCGACCCCTTTGCAAAACGTTGTTATATTCTGAAGTCCCCCGCTATTATACTTGGAACACATCTAGGAAGGGTGGAAACGCCGTATTCAAGCGCACCTGTTGCAAATTGGCCTGGTGTAAAGTCATCAGATGCCCTTGGTCGTGTATACCGTCCATGTAACTAATTTTGAATGTTTCTGTTTACGATTGCTGCTGCACCATGTTCGGGGTCCCACAGGATATAAAGACCTTAAAACTGTCGACGGTCAGGAATGCAACTTATAGAGAAGCATGTGAAGCTCTGCATCTTTTAGAAAACGATAATCACTGGGATGAAACCATGGAGGAAGCTGTGCAGTGCCAGTCACCAGCCAAAATTAGGGATCTTTATGCAACTCTCATATCATCTTGCGGGCTATCTAATGCACATAAATTGTGGGACAAATATAAAGAGTACATGGCGGAAGATATTTTGCGACGGTTACAGCAGACACACGCGAACATGACATACAATGAACACATTTATAATGAAGCACTTGTAAAAATTGAAGAAAACGTACTGGCAATGGTAGGCAAAAATTAAGCGACTATGGAATGATGAGCCCTCAGCGAACAACCGAAAATGAACTAAGTGATGAAATTATACGTGAAACAAACTACGATATACCAGCTTTGCAGCAGCAAGTAGCGAATTGTACCCTCTGCTTGTTTCCGAACAAAACGAGTTTTTGACAAAGTATTAGGACAAATTGAATCTGAAATGGTGCACTTTTCTTTTAGATGCCCCTGGAGGAACTGGGAAGACATTTTTAAATTTATTATTAGCGCAATTACGGAAAGATAAAATATTGCTGTGGCCGTAGCTTCTCCGGTATAGCCGCCACGCTGCTAAGCGGGGCCGCACTGCACATTCTGTTTTAAAACTCCCTCTAAATCTAGCCCAGGAAGAATCGCCGATCTGCAACTTTAGCAAAAATAGTGCACGATGTATAATGCTACGACAATGCAAACTTTTAGCGTGGGACGAAAGTACAATGTCGCATAAAAAAGCTGTAGAAGCACTAAATCGAACGCTCCAGGATTTGCGCAGCAATACCGATGTAATGGGAGGAATGGTGGTTTTACTGGCTGGTGACTTTCGCCAAACTTTACCTGTCATTCAAAAGGGAACACCTGCACATGAAATTAAAGCATGCCTCAAGTGGTCTATTTTATGGAACAAGGTGACAAAATTCAGTTTAACTACGAATATGAGAGTGCATTTGTATAATGATATCAATGCTGGAAACTATGCTGACACACTATTAAAAATTGGCGATGGGCGGTTGAAAACGGATGCTGAGGGCTGCGTTAAATTGACGAGAGATTTTTGTAATTTAGTACAGAGTCATTTCGAATTAATTGCGAGAGTTTATTCAGATTTAACGAACAACATGCATGAAGACAAATGGTTATGTGAAAGGGCGATTCTTGCACTAAAAAATGAGAGCGTTAACAAAATAAATTCAGATATATTAAGCGAAGTAGCAGGAGAAATAACAGAGTATTTGTCAGTAGACACAGTTATGGACACAGAACAGAGCACTTCATATCCCGTAGAGTTTCTAAATTCTCTAGAGTTGTCAGGTGTGCCCTCACATAAGCTTCAATTAAAATTAGGCGTCCCAGTCATGCTAATGCGAAATTTAGATGCTCCTCGGTTATGTAACGGGACAAGGCTGCGTGTGACACATCTTGACGGAACATAATCGGTGCTACAATTTGGCAGGCGTAGGAAAAGGTGAAAATGTTATTATACCACGGATCCCTATAATTCCCACAGATCTTCCTTTTCAATTCAAAAGGTTGCAGTTCCCTATTAAGCTCAGTTTTGCAATGACAATTAATAAAGCGCAAGGGCAAACGTTACAGGTAGCGGGGGTCAACTTAGAAAACCGTGCTTCTCTCATGGTCAGCTGTATGTAGCATGTTCGCGTGTATCAAATACCCAGAATCTCCACATTCTTTCCCCGAATGGAAAAACATATAACATTGTGTACAGTAGCGTCTTAAAATAGTGTTCAGTTAGTTTTTTTTCCAAAATTCCCACAATCAATTAATCAGAATTCCCACAGATCTTCCCTTTCAATTCAAAATTTCCTATTTAGCTCAGTTTCTTTTCAATTCCAAATGCTGCACCTCTGACGGACCTATTAAGCTCAGTTTTCTTTCAACTCAAAAGGCTGCATCTCTGACGGATCTTTTATTTGGCTCAGTTTCCTTTCAATTCAGAAAACTGCATCTCTGACGAATCAATTTAGCTCAGTTTCTTTTCAAAAGTCTGCATCCCTGACGGATAATTATGCTCAGTTTCCTTTAATTAAAAAAATATCCCATTTCCATTTGGAATAAACAGGCTATTTTCATGCTTTCCTATACGCTGCGTTTCAAAACATTTAAATAGACTGACGAATCAATTTTGCTCAGTTTCCTTTTAATGGCTGCATCTCTGACAAATCTATAAAACTCAGTTTTCTTTCAATTCAAAAAGCAATGGATAGTTCATTTCCCAGTGACCATGCGGGCGAAGCCGCGGGTAACAGCTAGAACGAAATGAATTGATGTGACGCAAGAAAAGCACGTTTTGTACGGAAAATATAGTTTCTAAATTTAAATTTATATTTTTTAATATTATAAGAGTAACAAACGAGCACACGACAACTGATGGTAAGTGGTTTCTGTGGATCACAGACATCCACATCTATCCTCAGTTAAGAATCAAAATGCAGATGCGTTGTCACGCTTGTTATGTGGCAGAGACAAAAACTCTTTAAAAATAAATTTATTTAATACTTTTAAACTAACTTAAAATATAGTAGTTGATACAGAGGACTTGGGAATGGAATTATGTTGAGGGATCGAAAGATTTGGTTAAAATAGTGTAGGAAGCTAGGAGGTGGGGGTAAACATAAGGGAACAACATTGTTATTGGTGTTATGGTTAACTTATGGTAAACTATAAACATTAGCATATAATATTACAATCGAATTAGTGGGGCTTCTAAGGAAGTAAACAATATGATTTATAAAGTATACAGGTCTTATAACATAAAGTAAATAGTATCCTATGACATAACATTAGTTTGGCTTCTAAGAAAGTAATTTAGTAAATAAACAATATAACGTATACAGCACTTACAATATAAAGTAAATAGTATCTATGACATAACACGGGTATGCGCAGGTGGCTTGCATCAAAGAGGCCTGCGGCGGGTGTGTCGAGTTTCGATTATTTTCAATGTATATCATCGCGTTAGAAATTCATTGATATTATTGCCGCTCGTAAAGTAGGGTTCTTATGATCTGAATTTCGATGGTTTTTAATTGATTTGTTGATTTATTTCAAAACTTTTGTTTTTATTTTTTTGGTATGGAAAGTTGACTTCAAATTAGTAGTATTTATTGATAGATCAATACATACTTTGAAAAAAAAATAATTAAAAATTGTAAAATATCTTCTATCTATATAGGTTTCTACTCCGTTCACCTATTACACCCTATTTTTTCCAGATGGTAAAAAAAGTCATTCAGTATTATATATATATATATATAAATTCATAAAAATATATAATATATTATCCATATATTTATATATATATATATATATATATATATATATATAAATAAGTATGATCTACACGTGTGTGTTTGAGTTTGTGCAGTACTCACTTCTCTCACTAACTTTCCGGTTGGCTGGTAGAAAATGCCATATGGCATTAAGTCCGCCGTTTGTACCTTTAGTACAATAAAGTGTATCCTGAATTGTTTTCTTTTTGTTTTCCTCTGTCGCCTCTTACGACACCCAAGAGACAATATTGGGTGGTGGATATTCTTACACCGCCACTACACGATCAAGTTAATTAATCTATATTCAATTTTAAAAAAACCTATAGGATTTAGAAGTAGCACGTAGGTACCGTAATGATAGTACCAAAAAAACTGTTATTAAAAATAAATGTTCTTTTAACAAAAATTTTATAAAATTTAGCAATTTTAAAATCTGGCAACACGGTATTTTAACGTGGGGCCGGCGGTATTGCTAATCGACGATCGTCCGCGCCGCATTAATTGCATGTTAGTTTCCCCATTTAATTATTTGTAATTTACTTTGTGTGATATTTTTTTATTTATTCTCTAAAAGGACTACATGAATAGAATCGTATTATTATTACGATACCTAAAAGCACTCTCATAGATTAGATGCGACTTTTTTACATATCGTATAATAGTTGATGCGTTCGTTATTGATCGTGTTTTATTGAGTAATTTTTACTTAATTTATTGAAAATATTACATACTAGGATGTTTCCTCTATCGTGTAGGCAATTTACGTACATAGTGTCCACAAGGACAAAATCCAGACCCGAAACAATTATTTGTAACTCATAAATACTTACGTAATAGTCAACATGCGCTGCTGTAATGAGTATATAACATAATATACTCGCAAATGCCGATAAATTTTAACATTTTAACATTTATGACCATAAAAAAAAATAACCCGGAAATTTTGGACGTATATATCGTCATAGTCGTAGAATAGTGACGGATCTGACAAATATTAAACTTTACAGGGCAGCCGTTTCAAATTATTATGTTAGAATTTTTGACATAACTTTTTTAATTCTAAATCTTTAATTATGAAAACTGGCATACAAGTTAAATGTAAGGTTTGTTTTAAGCTGGAGTAAAAACAACAAATTATTATTATACAGTTTTCCAGAAAAATCACATGCTTCATTTTACTTTGGAGTCAACACAGTCACATAGTTGTTCCCAACATTGTTCTTCGGAAAGTTATTGTTCAAAGAATGACGGATGTTACTTTCCAGTTATGTTCTACCGACTTAATGAGTAATATTTTGGCGGATGTGTTACTGTCATATTTTATTTTGACCATCAGGCAAGCAGGTGGTCTGTAGATTAATATCGGGTTGGGGTAGGTAGGGTATCTTATAAATAAAACACACAATTAGGTCTGGTTCAATCAATATAATAAACATTAAGCTTGAATCAAATAATTATCAACGACATTATTCTTGTATTATATAGAATAAGAAGGCTGTAATGTTGAAGCTATTGGGACCTGATTACTTTTTCTTTTGGTAAGTTACTAATCTATAACTTATACACTAATCATTTATTAGCCAAACTACAGTATCACAATATTTTTTAAAAATAATAAGGTAATAACAACATTAATTAAATGAATAAATTCTAAAAATTACAACTTCAGAGATCAAAATAGTAACAATTACAACAAGAAATATTAATAATAAAAGTATAAAATAATTCTATTGCAGAATTATTCAGTCAGATTCATGGTTTTCATCAGAAACATTACGCCCATGAGCTAAATTTCTGAAATAATTATGGTATTTGGTAGGTATTATTAGGAATCGCAAAGACTAATAATATCCTTATATTTATCATTACTGATCGGTATTGGACCCATAGTTTTGTAAGATTGGAGTATTGTAATTTCTAGTCCCTTTCGAAGTACAATGGTCATGTAATCATCGGATAAAGTATATTTGTAGCGGATTTTATTGCCTGAGTCCCATCGACACAAACTTTTTATGCCTGTCCAAGTAACTTTGTTGTTAGCTGTATTTTTAACCCAGTTCTTATTTTTTAGCTGATCTTTAAAATCAAACACTAACGACTGATTAACGTCTATGACTTCATAAGAATCACCTGTTACTTTAGCCCAACGTACAAGTAATTTCATTCATCTGGTGTATAAATTATTTTATGCTCGGCAGCCCTTTCTATCACACTGTGGACAGAATCCTCGTTTTGGGTGTGGGCTTTTTCAAAGAATCTATGTGTTATAGTTATATCATATTCTTTAGCTACATGAGCATACATAATAATATTATGCGATTTCGATTCTGGCCAGCACAATTGTCTGACCAGAATCGAAACTCTTTCACACCCTTCGATACAAACTTTTATGAAGTCATAAACGCAACTGGCTACTTTGTTGGCCCCACGTTTGGCAACACTTCATCCCACATAGTAATAACCTTGTTTGCCAACCATATCGTATATGGTGAAATTATAACATGACAGCTTTCGCTTGTAATACAATACACTCATTTGCCCGTGAGGACACGACAAAACCTTCTGAAAATCAAAGGTAGCACAAACCATGCGTCCATTAGAATTAATAGCGTCAATTTTATCATTTTGTTTTAAGGTCCTAGATAGTTTTTTGCTGTTTAAATGGATTGCATACTGTTCTCTAAAGTCGGTAGACGGATTTTGTGTTAGTTTAAAACTGTGGCACTGATCACAAGTATCCTTTTGGGTAGATGGAAACTCAAATTAAAATGACTGTTAACTATATCTCTGTACTGTCTAAGACTAGAAGTTTTATTTGAATAATGATTGAGTTCAGGCCATTCGTATAAATTGAACATCCGAGCGATGCTCAAGTCACCATCTAAATACAGTCTTTGGACGCTGCTCTATTATAATGAGATTCACCGGTACAAATGAATTAACATGAGCACAAACCGACTTTACCATTTCATCGTCAACAATCCGATTATGATTTTTATTCCTCATGTCTTTTTCTATCAAAGTGCTTCCGTCATATTTATCCCAAGCTGTGCGAACTAACCTTTCGCTAATCGAATACGTACTTAAAAACATGGTTTTACAAACTTCTATTTTGATGAACCCTTTGGCAAAAATACTTGTAAGTGAATTGACGGTTATGCTTTAAATCTCTTTGAAGATCTTTTTTCTTCTGTTTTGTAGTATAATTCGCAACATGCAACCATTGCTTTTCACGATCACCTAATTTCAAAACTTTTCAAATGCATCCTGTCTTTCTTCGTGAGTCAACATAGTGTAACACTTATATCTACGTGCAAGGCCTACCTATAGTTTTGCTGGAACAATAACGCCCTTTTTGGAGGTATTCTTTCCTTCATTTGTTAAGCATTTTCTTTTAACATCTTTCCAATCATCATAATTTCGGACACGTTTTCTACCTCTACATCGAATAAGAGGCGCTGGAGACGACTGGCATGAAGACACAGCTGTGTTGATTGATTGACAGTTGTTATAGTCTGCACCATCGTGAGTGGGACAAAAAATCGTTACATTCTTCACCATGAGTTTCTGGTGATGGCATAGTGTTTGTCCGATGTTGTCAATAGCGGGGTAATCGGTTGAGGGAAAGGTGACAGATCTGATATCAAGGTAGAGGTATTTAAAGGAGTTAAAGCAGAGCCGATATTTAAGGGGGATACGACACAATGCTGATTTTGTGACGGGAGTAAATTTGGTGAGGATGCATTTTGATATACGGGCATAAAAGGATCTTCTCCGAGAACACAAGTAGGTGTTGGTATGTTCGGGTTCATATTTTCATGTGTTGATTTTATGATTTTGATTGTTCCGTGTACGTCATCTGAAAAGACATCCTCATAAATGTCGTTCATCTCTTCTATTACGTTGCGTGCTCCTGGGGTAATGTGAATGGCTTTCTGAAAAGGTCAGTATATAAAAATATATCGATTATTAATACCACAGATCAACATTTACTAAAAAACCAACACTATTCACAATAAAAAGATTTGAAAGTATAAAAATAATAAAATTCACTCCTTTTTATTTATGCAGCTAACTTATAACTCAGTTAAGATTATTTATTTATAGAAAAATATATTAAATATATACAAATAATCATTGTTTTTCAATAGAAAAAGGTGGGTGAATTTAGTTCTAAGAACAAAGTGGGATGGTCAGATACGACCGTTAGATAAAAGCATTTCCACAGAATATCGTCGTTTGTGATCACGCGTCACTGTCATGTACAAAGAAAAATGTAATATAGTTACATACAACTTGAAAATTCAAATTTTCAAATATAACACAAACTCAACAGAATAATTGTAGTACTATCAGGTAGCAAATATTATTTTATGTAAATTAAATTTTAGTTTGATTTATATTTCCGTAGAAAACCGACGGATAGTCAGAACCGATGCTTTAATTATTTACTTTGCAAATTGTTTATAAATACAACAAAAAATAATACCAAAATATTAATACATGATTTTTAACACCTGGGTTCTGGTATGCAGTCCTCCCATCAATGCACTCATAGAGTAAAATTCGTAATTTGTGCATTTTGCTTGTTTCTTCCATGTTTTAACATCAGCTTTGATCGTCCTGTTTCATTGTAGCACACCTTTTAATATGGTATGTAAAAACTAGGCACGAAATAATAATAAACAGGCAAACAAAGAGATAAACTATTGAAATTGTTTAAGAAAAATCTAATCCGCTGCAACGCGTCGGCAAGTTCGAAGAATAGTGGCGATTGCGCGGATTCGTCGGAAGACAGGAGCGGGCGGCGGAAATCCCCGCGCGTCGTACAAAGACGAGTATACACAAGCGTCATTTTACTGAGTGCCTATCAAATCCGTCTGTTTACCGACTGATTAACTTAAAATCAAAATACATTTATTTTTCTTTAATGTAGTAATAATATTTCGACAATGTATTATCCAAAATATGTTAAAGTGAATTTCGTATTTTTCAAAACCGACATTATTCTACGATCATGACGATATGAAATATGGCCAGACTGCTCAAAACTTGTACACTAGTCTAAAACCATCGATTTATATCGATTGTTTTGACATTGAATATGATTATTATATAACTCAATGTCTAAAACACATACCTGAAGTAGCTCTTAATTCTGGATTAAATTATTATTATTATATAAATTAACTTTAAAAAATAAGCTAAAAACTATTGCATCTCATAATGTTTTCAACTGATTAAGATCAAAGCATCAAGTAAATATATGAACCGACAGGTCTTGTTACAAAGAAGCTATCTATTGAATGTTTCACTTCCGTTTCGTATCTGTTTGCTGAATGAAAAGAGGTTTTAATGAAAGTAAGTGAAATAGTAAAATTGTAGTTTGCTATGTACTTATTTTCAGTTTGAAAACAGGAATGGAACGTTTATTTATGCTTACGATTTAATTACGTTAAAATTTTATTAAAAGTAAGTTCAATTTCAAGAATTAAAACAATTAAATAATTTCACATAATAGCTTCTGAAGTCGGTTTAGACATAATGTATAAAATAATTAATGACCGAAAACAACATGCATCAGGACCGTGCTGTGGCGTTCCCAGGGAGGCCTATGTTCAGCAGTGGATTTGTGATGGGTTGTAATGTTGTTGATGATGATGATGATGAGAAATGTAAGGCGTGGTTTTGAATAATAATTAATAAAAGTTGTTGTACCTTTCATATTTCCACTCGTTGAAAAAGGTCTCCATAACTTTGAACTGGATCCCACCATGATGTTTTCCAATCCGTTTCAAAAGCAATAGCAAAATAATTATATAATCTCATTGAAATTAAATCAATTTGGAATAAATCTTCAATTAAAGAAATTACATACTTTGTTAATAAAATGTTTCTTAACATTTAAAAAAAAGCGCCGCAAGAATATCTTCTATCATTCCGTACGTGTCGTAAGATGCCATACAGGAAAACTGAAAAAGATAGGCAGCAATATCTTCCTGATAACAATAGAATATTTTCTTTTTATAAAAAACTGCGGTTGCCAATCCGCCTGCTAAGCGTAACAACTATTGCAAAATCCTACCTATGAAGCAATGAAGGCTGTAAATAAATGAATTAATTAATTTAAAAATCTAGCTGTGCCCTCGACTTTAATCCCATAATATAATATTTTCTTCTTTTTGCGAGTAATAAATCAGATTTCTAAACGAATATGATCGTCTTCTAGATTAATTTTCAATCGTCGAAGGTACTATGTCATTTGTCTACTTATCATTCCCAACTAAGGAAGCTTCCTACTGATCAACGCCGAAGTTTGCGTGCACTCAGAACACTACGTTCTATCCTAATGTGTTGCAATCCCCCTTCCTAATTAATACCCTACTTTCAGTACCTTTGCTCTAATCATGATTGAAGTTCACAACAACAACCTTCTACTTCAAAGTCCTATAGCCCTAGCCTCATCCATTCCTCTTTCTCCGTTCCATTTATCATTATCCAAATAACTTTATATGTGGCTATCAATTTTATTTACATGTTGGTTTACAATGTGCTCTGAGGGGAAAGGTAAAACGTGAGGAAACCTACATTTCTATAAAATATAAATAAATAGAATAAAATAAGACCTTCAAATTTCTTTTATTATAAAAAACCGTAGTTGCTAAGCGCACGCTGTAAATTTCAAAGTACGCGACCAACCAGGATTTGAGTCCCACTGGCACCAATGAAATTGTTAATTGCAGTTTTAAATTTATTTACCACATGTTCTGCGGTGAAGGTAAACATCGTGAGGAAACATGCATGTCCAAAAATAAAAATAAAATTTCGCAGACATGAAGTCTACCAGCATTTAAGCTGCGCGGTGGACAATGCTTGCTTTACAAGGAGTGTGCAGAAGTGTCCAGGAGGGAAGTAATAGAACAGACACACAGATACAGAAGTCTTTAATAAGCGCAAAGCGCGGTGGACCACCAGTAATGTGATACTGCCTGTGCCTAGTAGTTGGACGTAATATATTGGCTGTTACATTTTTTATAACCAAAGTAAAATATCTCACTTATTGCGCATTTATCAGATGTCTTTATTTACAAAAACACAACAAATCTACATCGCGTATTCTAGCTCGTTACATAACAACGTATTTACTGTTAATACTCTTAATACATTTTAAAAATACATAAGTAATAAAGTTATATTTTTAATAAATGATATTATTTTGTTCTACGATGAACCAATAAATCATGAATATTTATAAAAGTAATATTGCGCAGTGTTAAAAACGATTTTATTTTGCTACGTTTAAAATTACTTTTAAAATATACGATATTTTATTGTAAAACACGTAGAGGACTGTGTGGAAAGTATAGCCGAATAAATTACATAGCACGTGACATGGGTCAACCGGTCAGAAATTTGTTCTTTATCAGAAAACGGTCATATATTATATATTACAGATATTGGAAAATTGGATGGAACAAAACTCTTTTATCCGAACGAAAATATTTAAAAATGGAACAGTCAAACGCTTGGATTTAAAAGGTGTTATTTGTATTTTATATTAAGGGGCGATAGGAAAAATTTTCAGTATCGACTATCACTTGTATAATCATGAATATCATCCTCAATACAGCCCTCAAAAGTTCGCTGGTGAACATAGGCCTCACCCAAGGAATGCCACAAAACATGGTCCTGCATCTGTTGAATTTTTTTTTTGTAGGAGAGGGGGCAAACGAGCATGCGGCTCACCTGATGGTAAGTGACTACCGCCGCCATGAACAACTGCAACACCAGGGGAACCAGGGTGCAGATGCGTTGCCTTTAAAAGGAGGCTCTTTTCTTAAAGTTCCTAAATCGTATCGGTCCGGAAAAATCGATGGAAATCGATTTCACAAGGAAGTTTTGCGAGGAAAAACATCTTCTAAATCGCACAGTGGTGGACTGCCAATCATCCAGATGGTGTGGATGGTATCGGAGTTCTGCCGCGATGTGCGTCTTCTACCGCGATTTCTGCATATCTTATCAGGTCATCACTTCAACTAGTGGAGAACGCCTTTCTTCGCCGAGGCACTGGAAACCCTTTCCCGTTGATTGTTAGTGCTTCGTGCAATATGACCGGCCCATTGCCACTTCATCTTACTGATATGTTTATCTGTGTAGGTTTTTCTAGTTCTATTGCAAATAGCCACATTATGGATTCTATTACTATTTTCTGCTGCAAAGAAGACCTTATGACCAGCAGTGAAAGATCACATTTCAGATCTATATGCCAACTCTGGCAATATACACTGATTATACACTTTCATTTTAAGTGTTTAGGAGTGAGGTAAAGAGTATGTCTTGATATTACGAACGCTACTGTCAATTGCTTTCTCAGCCGAAATTGGACTTACAACTTTGATCGTAGTATTCCCAACAACTAACGGCATAGGTGTGATATGGACATAACACATGACATTATAATGTCCATCTCACACCTAGTCTTTGTAACATGTCATCTTAAGACCTGTCCGTTGGGAGACACCAAGTCATTGAGAATAGCGCTAAGATCATTCAGCGATTCTACCATTTCGTCAACAAATCGAAGATGAGTGATTTATTCAAAAAAATTTTTGTTAAGTTTTCTTAGTAGACCTATCTGTATACATTTGGTGCGAAGGAATAAAATATAATTTTCATTTCATTTCATTTCATATAATTACATATGAACTAAATGGTTAATAAGGCATTATTCATAGTAAATGTATATATTATTATACTGAAGATGTAAAACATTAGTAAACTTGTGCTGAATCAACGGCAAAACCAACGCGTTTTGTATAAATTTAATTTAGTACACACACAAATGCTACATATCAAAGGCGCAGTTTTTAAAACGCTTTACTGTTTTGTTGCCTTTAGAATTACTTTATAAAGTAATATCAAGTAACATGTTTTCAAAAAACAGAAATAGAATTATTGTAGCTTACTTCAAAAAAAGGCTTACAATTGGACTGTATGTTTTTTTTGGCATGATTGATACACGATATTTTTGTAAATATGATTCGATTTTGATGATAACTTTTTTATGAAATAGGTTCATGGGTGGTCTGAAATAAATTTGATAAAGAACTTTCACCCCTAAGGGTGACAAAATAGGGAATGAAGTTTTTTATGTAACCATTTAGACGACATTGAAACTGTGTATACATCTGCACCTATCCTCGAGTAAAACTAAAATGAAGATGCGGTGTCGCTGAAAACTAAGATGGAATAACTCATTTCCAGGAAAAAATATCTTCAGTTCTTTACACTCACTGTGGAAACACAGCAGCATTATTCTGCTGTTTAATACTGGTATTCTGTGAGAGCGCCTTACTGGTCGGTCGGCCGATCCATACGTGCGTGCTGCAGCTATGTATAGCTACTATAGCTACAGCATGACTTTACCGCGTAAAAGCTTGGAACATTTGAAAATAAACGCATAAACGTAGTAGAGCCGTTGACGCTGTAAATACGTAATAAGTCTGCAGCAGAATGGTTGACCGGTGAAAAACCAAGCTTGCATAATACCATCGTAAATTAGCAAAATCCCATCTCATGTGGAATCCGTCGTAATCCTAAGGGTTTAACTCATATGTATTTTGCTTATTTATCGAGGATAGACTTCCAATCAGGTGAACTGTGTGCTCGTTTGTCACCACTAGTTCTTTAAAAATGTTTTCAATAATATCTGAAGCATAAAAATATCGCATTGCATGAAGTTGTGACCTTTTCAATATTTTTATATCCGAATATTTATTTTAGATTTTAATTCTCCGTACCAAATTTAGAAATAGAAACCGAATAAAATTATCTCGATGACTGCCTGTCTCAGACGTTTATGTCAGAAATTTTTCGTCGTAGATTAAAAATAACATTGTCATAATTATGCAGTTCCTAAAGATAAGATAAGATAAGATGATTTATTTGTTAGAATATGGTACATTAAAGTTGTTACAAAAAAAATCGGATCCTAAATATTCTGCCGTTTCCGGCGTACAATATTTTCAGACGGATTATGTTAGAATATAATAGAAAATAAAGACATTAATTATTATAGAATATAAATATAGCCGTGGCAGCTCAGATGGTTAGCACTCGTTGTAAGTTCCACAGTACGCGAGCAACGGGTTCGATCCCCGGCACCAATGAAATTGTTAATGCAATTTTAAGTGCTGATTTACTACGTGCTCGGCGGTGAGAAAACATCGTGAGGAAACCTGCATGTCTAAGAAAATAAAAAAATATTTCGAAGACATGTGAAATTCTTAACACGTATTGGGGCAGCGCGGCGAACATTCCCTTGCTGAAAAACCCTCTCACAAAATGAGAGGTGGCCTGTGCCCAGCAATGGGACGTATAGGCTGTAACTTTAACTTTAATAAATATACTTGCAGCTATACTTAGAAACTAAATAACATCTATATAAAAACAAAATGTCAATTAATTAATTCATAATATTTTTTAATTAAAACATGTCAATAAATTAAGTCGAGATTAATTTCAATAATTACAATTCAAGTCAAATTTATCATTTAAGAAGTCATTTATGAGTAATAACATTTAATTAAAAGAAATTCAAAAATATACTTTTAATTCCTATTATCTTTTGAAACAAACAGGCAATTTATTGTAAACATGTATTGCCATACAATATCTATTTTGAGTATAGTTGTATTCTTTGCTTTGGTACACACAATTTATGTATGTTTCTACTAGTCCTAATTACAACATCGTTGTGTTTTCAAATAAATTTCTATTTTTGTGAATAAAGACACAGATTTCGTAAATGTATAATGCTGGAAGCAGCAATATTTTATGTTTGCGAAAAGGGAATACAACTATCTAATTGGTATGCTCTACATAAAGACCTTACACGTTTTTCTGCCTGCGGCTCTAATGAAATCGACAGAATTACCCCAAATTATTAAGCCGTAACGTAGGATCGAAGATATCCATGATAGGCAGAAAGTGCGGCCTCTATGTTGTAGCGTCTTAAACGATATAGAACAAAGACAAATTTATCTAATTTTCTACATAGGTTATCAATATGTTGTGTCTTCCAATTATAGACTTGTCTATTGTTACACCTAAAACGTTGGTATGGTCAACTTCTTCGATGACGTTTTCCCATATTCGATTTTATGTGGTGCTTGTTTACTATTGTATGCCTGAAATCTTATCATTTAGTTTTCCGATGTTAATTTGTAAATAATTATAAACAATCTTTTATTTTTTCAAAAGTCCTATTTATTTCGTGTTCGTAGTCAAAAGTTTTATTATTATACATACATAATACATAAACACTCGCCTGTCAGGTAGGGGTAGGAGACTACTGACTTCCATTTGGCACGATCCTGACACACTTCTCTCGCGTCCTTTACATCCATATATCTACGCATACACGCTCGTCGGTTAAGGGTACTCCTAATCTGGCCCATTTTCAATATATCGCCAATTTGGTCGATAAACCTTCGTCTAGGGCGTCCCTTTCCGACTCTTCCGTTCACTTCTGCAACATAAATTTGCTTTGTCACTCTTTCCTCGTTAATTTTTTCTACATGATCAAACCACCGAAGCATTCCTTTCTTAATCCTGGTCACAACGTCATCTTGCAAACACTTTTCTCTTATCACACTATTTCTCACCCTGTCATTCAGATTCTTATTCTTCTTATTATGATTATTTTGTAAAGATCGTTTATGAAGATTATGAATAATAGAGGTCCTAGTATACTTTCTTACGGCACTCCACATTTATTTTCGCAAATCGTGATCTATAATTTTTTACGATGTCCAAAGAAGCTTCATAACTCAAAGCACTTTTTCCGTTGACTTAAATCATCTTCTATTAATTTAGTGCATTACCTCTTATACCATATCTGTTGAGTTTGTGTGACAATAATTCGTGGTTAACAAAGTCAAATGCCTTTGACATATCAATGAAAATGGATGTTATAGGTGTTTTATTGTTTAGGCTGCATGTTATAAGTTTTACTAAGTTGAAACATGCTAAAGTCGTTGACTTGTTTTTTGTAAAACCATATTGCTAAATAACGATGTCATTCAAATTTGCGACTAAGGGCATTTTTGGGAGGGTAAAATAGAATGTTTAATTTCTTTTTGATATCATTGGATGTCAGATAAGAGCTCTGTGAAGCATCATTTTATTTCCAATTCTTCAAAAAAAAAAAAGTGCTTCAAAATTATTTTCGCAGAGCAGTTTTGGAACTTAACATTGCAAAATCGCCATTTCTTAAAGATATATCGATTAAAAGGAGAAAAGGCTAATGCTGCAATGCAGCAACGTTTAAAAAATCGATAAAATTCATTTAGAATTTAAATTTTTACGAATTTTATCACGTTTTTATTTTAGTTATTCGTGTTTGTCACTAAATAAATACAAAAGTGAGACTGACTTTTACATTATTTATGTAAATTTAAAAAACAAACTCATTTAGAACACTTTCCTTTTCACCGCGTGAACCGGAACTAAAATGGCGCTTTTAAAATATTTGATTCTAAAGTTTCTCTTTTTTATAGCTATGGTGTCAAACGAGCAGACACCTGATAGTAAATGGCATATATCATAGATTTAGAATCAAATGTAGATGAAATGTTACCACTATGAACTAAGATGAAATGCTTTATACTATTAAGTCGCAATTTTCGTGACATTTTATGCTTCCCAGCTCACACAAAAGCTACAGCAGGCTGTAGCTTTTTCAGTAAACCGCTTGGTCAGTCACGCACATAAAACTGAAATAATGAGGTTATTGTGACCACCCCAAGCACCTGGCATCCCCAGCAATGCTGGGATTGGCAGTGATAGTGTAGTGCACAAGGAAGTTGAGGAAGGGTGAGGCGTGGGAGGTCCCCTTAAAACTGAGCAGGACATTTTCTTTCTTTACGCGGAATTAAGCAAATTAAGTTATAACAACTTCATTATAATAGATTTCCGCAAAGTAACGCCTGATTCTATAAATTATTTAAAACTAAAGTATCAAACTTGCAGTTCACCTGGTGGTAACTGGCTATTGATATCCATGGACACCTGCAGCCAACTTCAAACAAAGAAGGCTACAGATATTGTCACTGTAACTGTACTAGCTCTTACACCTTCAGACCGGAATACAGCAAGTGCAAGTGCATTGCTGTTTGGCGGCGAAATAAATGCAAGGGTACCTGACGGACTACTAGGTGGAAAAGTCGTGGCACGTAAGTCTAGCGTTGAACGAAACGTGGAGGAGACGCGCACAATTGGATTGCACGAATACGACTGGAGAGCCAATCAGCGCGTGCGAACAATACGCACGAGCCAATTAGCGCGACTTATGCGCAATAAGCCAATCAGCGCGAGTTATGCGCAATAACGGTCACCGCTAGACTTTCGTGCCGCTACTAATACCACCTATTCAATTCCTTGAAATATTTTACTTTAAAGTTAAAGTTTTGAATTTCGTTTTAAAACAACTTGGACCTCTTGCTCAAATTACCTTCTTAAAATGAGAGGGTGTGCCTTGTAATAACACATTTCTTAGTTACTTTTTTTAGTTTACGTTTTAAACAGATAATGTGATTAAATGTTTATACATAATCAGTTTTTAAAACTTCGTGGTAGTAAACGTTCGTAGTAACAGCTTCAGTGATCTCTTTATAGAAGTAAGGGTGATAACAAAGACTTGCTTCACCAAATCATAAGAATGAAGATGACGTTTCACCAAGTGACAACGATCGCAAGTATAAATTATGACACTATTTAATTTCTACCTACATTGGTATAAATATTTTGCAACATTTTAAGCACCAGTTATTTGCTTTTAAAGTCTATCTGTAATGGCTCTTATTGTTTAATCGAAAATGTATGTCACTGGCCAGTGTGCTTTCCCATTGTTTTAGTGGTGTAAAAGTAGCCCAAAAGAACACTTTATTTCTAGTGACGTGAAAAGTTTCTAACGATCTTTTAAGAAAAATGAACGTTGAATGGATATTATTTTCAAGTACTTTTATAAACTGAGGCTGATTTTTTCAATCGCCAAATAGAAGTTATTTATGAAATAAATTATAACCTGATTGAATGTAAAAGTGAAACAATTCAACTATTTTTTCATATTAATAAATTTTAATTTATTTATGTTCTACTAGCTAGTACCCGGCTTGTTGCTGCCACAGAAGGAATAATTGTGGAAATATCGTTTTAAATTTGGAAGAGTTATATTGTTTGATTGGGAATAATAATACATTCATTGAAATAGAAAAATATATTATAACTTTTGTTACGTATGTAAGATGCGACCGCTATTGGAAATAAATCAGTGTGTCACCAGCCACAGAGCGTTTCACTCGTATTCCCCGCAACACAATATCTAACAGTGGCGACGAGCTTACCCTCGTATTAAAAAAAAATGTCGATCAAAATTTCGGTATTTGTGTTCGATCATCATAGGTACAGTCTTGGAAAACGTACAAGAACAGACTTACACAGTGGTTCATCGCGAACGACATTGATATAGTTAATGATCCAGCGGGAATCAAGAGGCGAGCGATCTTGCTGAGCGCACTCACCGAGGGCTCATATAAGTTAGCGTCGGACTTGGCCCTTCAAAGAGCTACAAACAGTGCCCTATGAAGACATTTTAGGATTGCTGGATGCGCATTTCATTCCCAAACAAGTTGGGTTTGGCGAGCGTCATAAGTTTTATGCTGCTACCACTACAGGGCGAAACACCGTCGCAGTGGGCCGCGAAATTACGTGGACTTACCGCTAACTGTCAGTTTTCGAACGTGGAGGCGCTACGTGATCGTTTTATTATGGGGATGCTGCCGGGGTAGAAAAGGAACGCTTATACGCACAAGATTTCACGACATTGACCTTAGTGAATGCGGTGGATATGGCTGAAAGTATGCGAAACGCGCGCGACGCCGCGAGCAGCGCTGGCGTCAGCGCCGCCGCCGACAGCGTCGCCGCCGAGCAACAGCTCTTCAAAATTAAGAAGAGGTGAAAAGTGAAATGTGCAGTGTGTGGTTATTCAAATCATAAAACGGCCGACTGCCGCTATTCCGACTATACCTGTAAAAAGTGTAAAGTTAAAGGGCATTTACGTAGGATGTGCAAAAAAGTGAATTATGTGTTGGCAGGCGATGTAGGCGAGGAGGACGACGGTGAGTTATTTAATATTCGATCGCTTAAAGGTGAACCTATGGTAGAAACTGTATCTGTTAATGGGGTAAATTTAAGGTTCGAAATAGATAGTGGGTCAGCAGTAACGGTAATTTCTGAAAAAACATACAAAACTCATTTTAACGACGTGCCATTATCAGCTACCAATAAAAGGTTAATGAGCTACACCGGTAGCGAGATAGCCTGCGCGGGCGTCCCGACAGTGTCGGTGCGGTTCGGGGGGAGCACGCGCCCGCTGCGCCTGTTCGTAGTACGTGGCGGGGGGCCGCCGTTATTAGGAAGGGATTTTATTTCTTTGTTTAGATTACAACTGACACCGGTTAATTACTGTCAGCAAATTCAAAATGAAATTGACTCATTGCATTTACGGTATCCCGAAACCTTTTCAGGTAAGCTAGGGTGTTTTAATAAATACAAAGTAACCCTAACCTTAAAGAGACGATGCCGTCCATGTTTTTAAAAAGCCGTCCTATGGCTTTCGCTTTGAGGAAAAGGTCGATAAAGAAATCGATAAAATGGTGGAAATGGGAGTACTCCGTCCGTAGAATATTCGGAGTATGTGTCTCCATCGTTCCAGTTTTAAAGCGAGACGGCACTGTTCGGATATGCGCCGATTATTCAGTTACCATTAATGAACAACTCGTCGTAGAGCAATACACCTTACCGACAATTAACGAGTTATTTTCAAATTGTATGGTGGTAAACAATTCACAAAGTTAGATTTATCAATGGCACAACCAATTTTGTTTAGACGAATCTCAGAAAATAACATGTATAAACACACACCGCGGCCTATACGTATACACGAGGCTCGTGTTCGGGTTGGCGTCAGCTCCGGCGGTGTTCCAACGCGCCATGGAGTGCGTGGTAGCGGGGCTGCCGGGGGTGCTGTGCCTGCTCGATGACGTGCTGATCACGGGCCGCGACGACCGAGAGCACATGGATCGGTTGAATGCGGTCCTGCAGCGGCTGCAGGATGCAGGCTTGACGTTGAACAAAGATAAGTGCGAATTTTTCAAGGACGAAATAAAATATTTGGGTTACGTCATTACTAAGAACGGACTAAAAAAATCGCCAGAAAAGTTAAGGCAATCATAGAGGCACGTGCCTACGAACGTTTCACAGCTGCAATCCTTCTTAGGATTAGTAAACTACTACAGAAGTTTCGTCCCGGGCGCCTCAACAATTTTATCTCCATTGTACAATTTGCTAAAAAAGGGCACAAAATGGAATTGGAGTAAATTACATGAGAAAACTTTCAATAAAATTAAAAGTATATTAATTTCGGAACGGACATTAGCTCATTTTAATCAAAATGCAAAACTCTATTTAACAGTCGACGCGTCACCAAATGGCTTAGGCGCGATATTATCGCAAATCGACGATGACGGATTAGAAAGGCCGATATCTTATGCGTCTCGTACCTTAAATAGCGCCGAAAAAAGGTATTCTCAGATACAAAAGGAGGCAACTGCGATAATATTCGGCGTGCGTCGGTATCATCAATACCTATACGGCCGGTCGACTCATTCACATTACGTACAGACCACAGACCGTTATTGTCAATTTTTAGTTCACATAAAGGCATCCCGGAGGTATCCGCAAACAGATTGCAAAGGTACGCACTGTTTCTAAGTGCTTATAATTATGTAATAGAATATGTGCGTAGTTGTAATAATAGCGCGGACTTCCTTTCGCGAGCAAGTGTTGAGGACCCTGTCGAAGAGTCGGGGCACAAGGAAGAGCTGGATAGGCATAGGCTGCCTATGTGTGTTTTGTGACGCAAGGTAGTTTGCCCGTGACAGCAGACCAGCTTCGACAGGCTACGGCTAATGACGCGACCCTGACTAAGGTTATTCATTACATACAAAAGGTTGGCCAAGGCGGGTTAAAGATACAGAAATTAATCCGTATTATCAATGTAGGGTTAACTTTCGTATGAAAACGGGTGTGTACTTCGAGGTCATAAGGTGGTGATTCCCTTTTCGTTGAGGCAACGTGTGTTATCGGAATTACAATTCTCACCTCGGTATTGTAAAACCAAAGCTGAGGCTCGATCACGGTTTTGGTTTCCGGGGATCGATGACGAGCTGGAAAAGATGATTGGGGCCTGCGAAGTTTGTTTACAGTTGCGAGCATCACCGCCGCGCGTACCTATCTCACCGTGGCAGTTACCTCCCGACCATTCTACAGGATACACCTGGACCTGCTGGGTCCGAAAACGGCCGTATGTATCTGGTCATAGTCGATGCCTACTCGAAATGGGTCGAGGTATTCGATATGTGTACCACAACTACTTCTAGTGCGGTAATAGACAAAATGCTCGAGTTTGTGTCTAGGTTCGGAATATCTCACACCTATATCTGATAATGGAACATCGTTTTGTTCCGAAGAATTCAATAGATTCTGTAATTTAAATGGTATAAAACATGTGAAATCGCCTGCATATCATCCGGCTAGTAATGGTCAAGCCGAGAGCTATGTGAAAATTGTCAAAAGGGTATTAAATCTAGTCTCGTAACAAGTAAAATTCAAGAGAATGTAAAATAAGTATTCTACAATATCTGTTCAATTATCGTAATTCGATTCATTCTACCACAGGTTCATCACCAGCTCACCTAGTTTTTGGGCATAAATTAAGATCGCGGTTAGACCTAATCAATCCGATACAGCCGACCCCTCGTCTGCAGAACTTGCCAATAACGTAAAGTCTAAACAGTGTTCGCAGGTTAAATCTTGGTGGTAAAATAAAAATCGTTTTCAACGGGAGAGTCTGTATTATATAAAAATATTGTAATAATAATAAGTTTTCATGGGCTAAAGGAACAATTGTGAAAAAATTGGTAACACGTTGTTTATATTACAAGATGATGTAACTTTAAACCTAGTTCGAAAACATGTAGATCAAATTATTAAAGAAACATTAATTTCAGTAGGGACCTTAAAACAAATTACAATAAGCAAAGTTGGAATCACCTTGCGATATAGAAAACTCAGTCACAATAAAAAAATGACGCCACCATTGCCACCACCTCCACGGTCTCTTCCGCAATCACCTGTGTCGGAGCCGCACGCGCAGACGTCAGCGCCACACTTGCCACGAACGTGCCATCACCTGTGCCATCTGAGAGAATGCTCCACGACGTCTTGAGGAGATGAGGGCAATGAACAATCTGCGCCATCACACACTTCGACTGACTACGAGTATGACCAGACGCCGTCAAAGGTGACGATAACAAGAGGAGTCCGAACCCGTTTCTTCCGAAGACAATAACGAGTTTTATGAGGCCGAGAGTAACCAAGACAAGGTTCCGGCACATCGCAGGGTGACTCGTCAGCGTCCCAAAATTAATTATAAAATATTTTATTAGTCTTAAATATTAGGGAGGAATGTTACGTATGTAGATGCGACCGCTATTGGAAATAAATCAGTGTGTCACCAGCCACAGAGCGTTTCACTTGTATTCCCCGCAACACAATATCTAACAACTTTCAAATAAATTACGCGTAATACACCTACTGTAAGTTAATTGTACGATGCCTATAACCTTCGCACACTATGTTGCCAAAGTTTTACCACAATCTAATAAACGGTATAGCAACGCATAAAATACGAAAAAACAAACATACATTTTTATATATTAGATATTATCCTATGAATAAATTTTACAGGGATTGAAATGTCGACCCTAAATATATTTTAAAATTTTATTGCATTTTCCAAGCTTACTAGTCGTTGTGAACTTCATTACCTAACTAATTTTTCATTTATATAATAGGTCGAAACTGTTAGTTGTTCGTATATATAATAGGTCGGCGAAAAAGTTTCTTCGTATTTAGTTTGTATAAAATTCAAGAAAAATCTCTTTGGTTGTACTGTTTGTATCTGGCTGGTTTTAATATAAATACATATAGGACATTAATAAAAAAAGAAAATAAAAAGTAAAAAAACTTTCCTGCCATTTTTCAATTTTTTATCTGTCCGCCAAAATGAGTGAATCTAACGAAGAAATTCGATACATTCTGAAGTTTTCTTACAAAACCGAAAAATTCGACTCAAGCCGCAAAAAAAATTGTGACGTTTATGGATCTAATGCAGTGTCAGTAAAAGTAGCACAAAGTTGGTTTAAACGTTTTCAGTCCGGAATTTTGATGTCAAAGATGCAGTTCGCTCTGGTCGCCCTCATACGGATAAAGTCGATGCCATTTTTAAAAAAGTGGAGCAAGATCGGCATATTAGTAACTACAACATAGCCTAGGAATTGAGAATTGACCACAAAACAGTTTTTACCCATTTTAAAAAGTCTGGCTATACAAAAAACCTCGATATTTGGGTACCACACGAGCTCACTGAAAGAAACCTAATGAATCGTATACTCATTTGCTATTCTCTAATAAAACGTAATGAAACCGATTCATTTTTGAAAACATTGACCACTCGTGATGAAAAGTGGATCACCTACGACAAGAACGTGCGAAAAAGATCATGGTCAAAGGTTAGTCAAGCTCCACAGACCCGGATTAACACGCAATAATGTATGGTGGGATTGGAAGGGCATCGTTTATAATAAGCTTTTACTGCCGGGCAAAACCATCGATTCGGATCACTACTGCCAACAACTAATGAGACTCGAGCAAGTAATTGAGAAAAAACTATAATAAAAAAACTACAACTAGTAATTTAATTATCAAACAGTCCTACTCCACGCGGTATCGTGCCAAGAACGCTGGCTGCGTTTCCCCGCTGAATGGCTATACTTAGCTTTGAGCGAGAAACCAGCCCTCTTATCACCAGCAGCAAAGACCAGCCGCGGATGGAGTTCCTTTAAAACTCACCGCGTGGACCCCACGGACCGATAGTCTCTACAGCAAATGGCAAAATATGTAGTCATCTCTCAGAGACTCATATTGTGCCACTTACTCAGTTGAGCTGCCTCTGATGCCGCCCGGCTCTAAACGAGGTACCCCTGAGATGAGAGGCCGCCAAAGTGTCTACGCAAGTAGCATCCCACACTAGGGCTTTACCTCTCTCCAAGGGACCAATGTCATACCGTCGGGTCTACTGCCATCGTCTCTAAATATTCCACAAGGCTCTAAAACCGAGGAACGTTTATAGAGACAAGAGCCCTTCGGATGACAACCTTGCCGTGAAAACCTACCAGCACTTTTCTTACAAGAATATCCGTGGAGCCCAAACTTGTCGACGCTGCTACCACAGGGCACTGATGGGGTTGACAAATCGCCGCTCTAGTTGGATTCCTACAGCGATGCAAGCTTTCTCCATCAAGTAATGTGCCGAGATTACTTGATGGAAAAGCTATAACCAGTGACTAGATTCCTTAGTCGAAGCAGCTAGAAGGTGTGCCTTATCTTGGTCACTATGAAAATTATGAAACAATTCTTTCTGCACCCTCTGTACCAACGGAATATCCCACTGTTTTTGTTGGTTAATTTCCAGTGGAACATTTTCGCCGAGACAGAGCGTTTGCCATGTCTGCCCTGCCTCCGTAAAGCACAGGTCTACTACTTTATTATTTAAAATATGTTACATAAATTACTGACACTATGCGGAAACAAGGAAAGCAGGCAATACAACGCTAGAAAGATTTCTGACACCAATACCAAATTTTATAGGTAAAGTAGCTTTAGTCCAGGCTGTTGTATTTAAAGTTAAATTTAGAATTTTTCTATAGCTATTTTAAGATTATTATCAATATCTTTTAAAATATTCGAACATTTCCAGACTGGCTCGAGCGAGTAAGTATGTAAAACTAGGTACAAGAAGACAATATTTTAAGAGTAAGCGCAATGTGGGGCTTAATTTATACAATTTATCAACGTGGTTTAATAACTGATCAAATTTTGTTTTTAAAACACGTTTAATACTATCGAAAAACAACAGGGTACCTAGCAGGTATAGTGATTCCGTACTGACAGTTTTTATTCCTGGAGAAATATGATTGAAATTTTGAATTAAAGTGTCTCTGTGAGATATGTAATTAAACTTTCAAAAAAAAATGCCTTGTATTTGTATTTAAAATACGAAGAAACTTTTCCCCGACCTAAATATAATCAGTTTATAAAAAAATTTAAAAGCAGCACCCGTTAACAAGCCTATCAAAGTTTTTATAATTTTCAATTGATATTGCCTTTGTCAACTCTTACGACACCCACAGGAGGATAATATGTGGTAGTAAATATTCTTGCTTACTTACCTTGCTCTACACGGTGAGTGTTTGCTTAAAATATAGGTTTAAAAAAAAAATATTATTTAAATCTATGTGTCATAAATTCTATCAAAGTTAGCTTCTTTTAAATAAAATCAAATCTAAATAAATATTTATACTGAGTGCCAGGCGCTATAGAAATTTTATGAGATTTAATCTCAAATAAATGACAGGAGAACTGTCGTCAGCAGTGAGACGCATGCAGGCTATATTTAATCAAAACTACCGTAACTAGTCTATTAATATTAATACTTAAACTAAGATTAAGAGTGACAAAGCAAATTTATGTTGCAGAAGTGAACGGCAGAGGCAAGGACGCACTAGAACGAAGGTTTATCGACCAAATTGGCGTTATATTGAAAAAGGCCAGATTAGAAGTATCCTTAACCGACGAGCGTGTATGCGTAGTATATGGATGTGGAGGAGGCGAGAGAGGTGTGTCAGGATCGTGCCAAATGGAAGTCCATAGTCTCTGTCTACCCCTCTGGGTGACAGGCGTTGTTTATGTTTTTGTTAAACTGACTATGATGAAATAGCGATAACAATGCTGAAAATTTTCCCACATTATTGTCCGCCTAAAAGCCTTTAATACTGCCAGCATTACAGTCTATATTGAATGGACGACACAGCTGTTGGAACGGAAGCCTGTTAATTTTCCTGCTCGTTGAGAAGGCGACGTCGAAACCCATTTGGATGAATTTAAGCAAAGGGCGCCAACCCACAAATAGCTAGGTATTTTGGGGCATTGGCGTTTGATGTTTGTAATGGGTCATTAGTATTCAGTGACAATGGCTGACTTTTATGTAAATAATTTTTATATATGGAAACATTTTCTTGAAATATTATTCCTAGAAAGTGGTTCACTGCTAGGCACATACAGAGCAGGGCACACAGAAAGTTCTGCGCTCCTGCTGCTTACAAACGTTTGAATTTCGAACATTTTATATTTAAAAAACATAAAAACTCATATATGCGCATGCATGTCTATTATTATCACAAGTTGAATTTCGTCATCCGTGGCAATAATGGAATAACGGGAAAAGATTTTTTAGTTTTTTTAAAGTTTTTAAAGTTTGCAATACTCGTGTTTAAAACGATTTTAGAAGGGATTTTGCATCTTATTTGAGCACTGTAAGGCATTTTTACACAAAATTTAATCGTGGTCGTGTTTCTCTACATAATAAAATTCGTAATAAAGGTCGATCCTCAACTGCGATCACTAAGGAAAATGTCGCTACTGTCAGGCCACTAATTGAAGAAAACCAGCGTATCAGATCTGAGCAGATTTAAGGACATTTTGGTATTGGCACGAGCCAAATTAAAAATAAATGTACATCAACAAATGTTGATGTACATTTATTTTTAATTTGGCTCATTTTTCAACAACATTTTTTTACACCAAATGGTGTAAAAAAATATTGTTATAGAATGATCACGGGCGTTTAAATGTTGTATATGATATTGTAGCAGGACATGGATATATGGGTTCTGGAAAGAAAAACAACAGTCTTCTGAATGGGTGTTCAAAGGCGAAAGCAAATCTACAAATTGAGGCAGGCAAGAAGAGTGAGCAAAAAAATGATTGCGATTTTTTTCTCCCCGACGGGTCATGTCTATCCGATCCCACTTAATGAGCAAAAGACAATTAATGCTGAGTAGTAAACAACCATTTGTTTGACCAATTTCTTTGGAAGAGTTAGGGAAAAACGACATTCTATTGCATCATGAAAATGCTTTGGTACACACTGCAAACAAGACAAAGTCATTTTTGGCTTCTGTAAAGGTGGAGCTCTTGACCCATCTCGCAAAAAGTCCAAACCTCGAACCATGCAATTTCTTTATTTTTTCCAAAGACCAAAGATTTGAAAAGAGGTTTAACATATACATAGCCAGAAGAGGTCGTTATAGCTTTCAAACAGCACGTGAAAAACATGTCCTCAGATTAATAGGGTCTTTCCTAGGCATGCCACAAAACATGGTTCTAAGCCATTTGCATCCATCAACTTTAAGCATGTCTTATCATGTCGAAGTGATGAGCCATCCTAAAATCCGTTTATTATAACGTGACTGCGCTCGTTTTCAAGCTATATGGCTGGCATTTTTCCACTTCAGCTTACTGATCCGTTAGGCTATATTGATTACTCTGGTTCTACTACAGACAGCTCAAAGAGTTAGCCCTTTCTACAGCTCACTCAGCGACTTTAAGAATCCTCGTACAGCAGATCATGCACTACCCATTATAGCCTATCAAAGTCCACTGCTAAATATAGGTCTCCTATCGATTGACTCTTAAGGGGGATATTTTCTATAGTTGCCACGCTTGGCAGGCGCGTTGGCAATCTCAGCGTTATTTTTGAAGTGAAATCTTTAGAATCGTTGTGATTTGAAACTCGATAAAACGAAAAAACGACACTAAAAAGAGACAAACATATACATCTGTAGGATTTAGCCTGCGAGAGAATAAAGTAGAATACAGTATACAGTGGTTTTCTAAAGATTTCACTTCTATCGTGCGTGAACTGCACACATGTTTTTTTCTAGTTGTTTTTGCGAGACGCCGCTGCCCATCTCCGGGTTTTTTTTCCCTCAGTTGCCTCTTACGACACCCACGGGACGTTGGAGGCTAGTAGATATACTTACACCGCCACTACACGACCGGAACACAGTTATTTGCGTTCTTCTGCGTACGGTCAGTTTTACTTATCAATTTTGTTCCATCCATCCATCCATTACAGCCTATAAAGCCCACTGCTAAAGATAGGTTTCCCTCATAGATTGCCTCATGTGTGTATTTTGCCATAGTTGCCACGCATGGCAAGAAAGCTTTGCAAAACGCAGTTCTTTTTGTATTTTGAGTTGTTATCAGAAAGACCCTGCTGCCCATCTCCTGTCTCATTTTCCCTCTGTCACCTCTTACGACACTCGGGACGATATAGGGTACTGAATATTCTTACACCGCCTACATGGTCAATTCTGTTACTTATTAATAAAATAGTATTACAAATTATATTCAATATAATAAATCAGTTATTTCGGATACGAAAACATGAAAAGGTTAGTGAAATTAGTGTATTGAATGGAATCACGCAGCAGTGTGACACGGGTCACGAGCGCGGTCAGTACAATTTGTCTTTTTCCCAAACACATCCATTTGTTACTTATCAAAGGCATCACTAAATTTATGACCTCACCGCGAGCCCAAAGAGCAAAGGTCTATAGCTATAGCTTGTAAAGATGTCTGATTAGTGAATTCCGAGTGTAATAATGATTTCCTTTTTTTATACTCGAGTGTATAGTACACAATCTAATTTATTTTAAAATGTGAAAATTCATTCCGTCATCTAATCATAGCATAATACACAATATTTGTTACAATTGAAAAAATGAATTAAAATTAAATTATCATTCAGCCGTCCACGCGCTATATTGACAATAGAATAAGGGTTATAAACGAGCATACAGTCTACCTGATGGTAAGTGTATACTGTGGCCCATAGACATCAACATCTATCATTGATTAAGAATTAAAATGCAGATGCGTTGTCCCCCTGAGGACTAAGTTTCTAGTAAAAAGGCTCTCCGGTTCTCTCACCATAATAAACATAGCTGCATTAAGCTGCTATTTTACGCTGGTATTCTGTGAGAGTGTGGTCCTACCCCGGTTGAACCAACCCATTCATGCTAATTAAAATTTATAATAAAGCTGCAGCGAGGCTCTACCACTTATAATTGTTGAGTGATTAAAATGAATTGAATGAAAAATTAGTTAAATGAATTAAAATTCATGTTGGCGGTAATATTAACTGCCGGAAATTCTATAAAAGTCTAATCTAAACATCTGCGCATTAATTAGGGTAGGTGATTAAGAGACAATTATCTCCATAATAGCGTAAAAAGCCTGACAGATCTATGTAATGACCTTTATTTGATGGCCAACATTGATCACGCTCTGCGAAGTAATTTACTGCTTTGCTTCATCTCGCCGAAGAACAAAAAGGTCCGTTTGGATATAACAATGAATTTAATTTCGAGTGTTAAACTGTCGAAATTCGCGTCCATCGAAATTTCATAGCCGAAATTCGTCTCATTGTCAGAGAAAATGTTTGCTTAAAATACTTGTAACAGAAGCGGTTCAGGATAATTATTGAATGGCGGAATCAAACTCACACACTCATGTTGCCTTAACAGTAATTTGGTTATTGTCCTATAGAATTACTTTTTAATCGACATAATTTTACTTCTGGCAATATTTTTTAATTTAAATTTTAAATTTATTTACATGTAATTGAAATATATACAATATTAAAAAAATATAATAAAATAACTAATAATTTAACTTGCTAGTTTTCTTGGTCAAAATATTTGATTAACCGTTATAATATAACCTAAGCCCGAAATTTTGTCAACAAGTTTCGTCTTTGCATTTTAATTGATTTCGTAAGGTTACATAAGGTGTATTTAGAAATAATAATGAATTGCCAGAAAATTTCTATCGTTAAATTTACCATTACCATAACAGCCTATTAAAGTCCACTGCTGAACATAGGTCTCCCCCATAGATTGCCTCCAAGGGGGTTATTTGCACAGTTTTTTGTTTTCAGTCGTAATTAGGAAGACGCTGCTGCCCATCTCCTGATTTGTTTTACTCCGCCGCCTCTAACTACACACACGGGATGATATGGTGTAGTGGATATTCTTAATTTTTCACTACACGGTAACCAGCACTACTCGGTAAATTGTTAAATTTAATAATAGGCAAATCTTTGGTGGTGCCTATGTTCAGCAGTAGACTTTGATAGGCTATGATGAATGATTAATGATGAAATTTAACTCTCTTTACAATGTTTAAAATTAAAAATCAATCAAATGTATCATAAAGGAAACTAAAACAGGAGATGTGCAGCAGCATCCTCCTGACAACAAGTCAAAATAATAAATAACTCTGGTTTGCCAACCTGCCTGCCGAGCGTGGCAATATGGTAAAATCTTTCCTATGAGGTAATCTATGAAATATTAATGTAATCATTTAAATTTCCAAATTTCAAATTTTGACATATCAAGATCTCTAACCATGCTATGGAGGATGTATGTATGTACGTATGTACGTTCATGGTTAATTACGCCCTAATTATTTCGAGCACAAATAATGATATTGTTTTACTCAATTCGGTCGTTCATTCATCATCATTCATTTCCCCATAGGAAATTCATAAGCCTCCCTCATAGATTTCCGAATAGGGACATATTTGCCATAGTAACCACGCTTGGTAGGCATGTTGGCAACCGGTTTTTAGTAAATTTGAGTTCTTATCACGAAGTGCTGCTGCCCATCTCCTGTTTCATTTCCTTCTATCGCCTGTCACAACATCCGCAGGATATGGCAAACAAATTAGATGTAGATATATAAAAATGGCGCTAATTATTAAGAAACGCACTGATTTATGTAAAAGGGCAACTTTAATTTCATAAAACAGCAATGATTTACATGTTTCTTTATAGCCAGGCTATAAAACTGTCTAACGAGAATATTTATAATAACGAATGCTAGCTGCTGGTGTATTTCAAATGGTTTTTCTTTTTTATAGAATAAGAGTGACAAGCGATTACATAGTCCACCTGTCCAGCATCTATGTCCATAGTATGTACATAGATGCTGTGGATCATGGACACATGTAAATCTATCCTCTATATAATCTTCCATACTAATATTATAAATGCGAAAGTGTGTTTGTTTGTTTGTTTGTTTGTCCTTATTTCACGTCACAACAGAGCGTCGGCATGGCATGATTATTTGTATGGGGATAGTTCGGTGGCTGTAGAGTGACATAGGCTATATTTTTTCAGCGGAAAAACATATCATTCCCGTGGGAAAATCAATATGTTGCAAAATTAAATTCAGCTAGGTGGCGCCACCGTGATTCTTCAAGACGGACGACGGTACGATGGACGAACACAGAAGGTCAGAATATCAGGATTATTATGTCTTTTACCAAAATTAAGATAAAAATGTATGGATCTGTATTTTTCCACAGAGGACCAGGAGAGAGCGATAAAAACATAAAATTCACCAGCTGATTTTCTTCAAACGTTTTGGTGCATCGTAATTCACAGAATAGGCGATAACCTCGCAGACGATATTAAGTAATCCGTTGATGCTCTGCCTACCCGCAAGGGTTACAGGCGTGATTATAAGTATGGATCAGAAATAATATCACCACCTGTCACGCTTTCACCTTAACTATTACTTAACAATGGTGAAACAGTTTTTAGTAAGCCTTATTAATAAGCCTTAGTAATATTTGAACGGAAATGAATACAGTTCTTATATGTGGTTATTAATGAATCGGTATTACAATAGAAAAATTGTGCAAAATTATAAGAAAAATATTTTTTGAGAGTTCTTATTAACTAACATATACATAGTTTAAATTGATTCCGCTAGATGTCGTTACTAGGTTTTAAAACGCGGTAACGAAATGTTTCAACATATACTTAACTCCCGCCGTTGAGCAGCGCGTCAACTTATAGTTATACGGTACCTATACGCTTAAATTGTTTCTATTTCTTGTATTTATTTGACTGCTACTTTCGATTTCGGTTGTTTGTTATTTGCTTTGTGATTTGGTTAAGTTGAATGGATTTATATTGGCTTTCATTTTGGATTTGTGTATTTTCTCGGATCGGTTTTGTTGATTTGGTTGGTATTCCTTTATACATATTTAGACCCTAGCTTTGATTTTGGATTTTGTTTATTTAGAATCGTGAATTGGTTTCGTTGTTTTAGGTTGTTTAACAATGGGGTGCGAAGTCAGAAGTCCTCCACGTGTGCCTGGTAGTTGGGTCCCTCTCGATACGTCTGGAGGAAGAGCAGCTACTGGCCAGTGCACCCTGGGCGCGGCAGTCTTCCTCGAGTAAGGAATTTCCTCCTTGGGAAGGTTACTGCCGCGGCTAATATTCTGACATGGGTGGGGTCCGTCCCGGACCAACGGCGCGTTCCACTGCGTGACCTCTGATCAGCAAGGGCATAGCAGAGAGGTGAGGCAGGCTCGGTGTGCCTTACCCTGCCTCCGGGCGACGGAAGATTCATCCTTTGCTGTCACCGCCGTCTCGTAATCCCATCGAAGTGTCGTGGATCATGTCTCGCGGCTGATTGGGACCGGGGTCTTGGCAACCGCCCGGACCGCGAGGAAAACCTCTATAAAGTTACCCAGAATCTCAAGCGGCGACGCACCGCGGCGGGATGGATGGCTGACGGGTTCTACGAACAAATCAGTCGATTGCGCTCCTCGCCAGGGTACCTGCAGACCCCCTGGCGGTAATAAATCTCTAAATCTGCTACCTTGGTAGGGGTCACTGCAAGGTGGACCTTTAATTACCATACTCGTTGAACAAATATGGAACAAAACAAAACCGCGCGGCAACGCGGGAGGAACGATGCGGGGACAGAGTCCGACGCCGCATCGAGCGCGTGGGAGGCTCGGGCTCCCGACGCGCGTGGAGCCTGGGACCGCGGAGACCAGTAAGTTCTTCCGCAAGCGGTCAGGCGGGATGTGGCGACCAGGGTCGTCAGCCGATGAAGAAGAGCTTCGGCGGAAAATCCCCACCGCGGCGAGGCGGCAAAGGAGGGCCCTCTGACAATCAGAGGCCGAACAAGCAACAAAACATGCCGAGGAGGCGCCACCCGGGCGATACGGCCCGGGTATCAGGCGAAGACGGATGCGACTGGCGGCTCGGAGGTGGAGCGTAGGCCAGATTCGCAAAGGAGGTGGAGGCCGCGATCAAGGTCGTGGCCCACAAGCAGGCCTCCTCAAAGTTAAAAGGCCATTCCGCGGCCTCCGCCTCCATCATGGCGGCTGCAGGCCAACAGTAGCGGAGCTGCGGGCGGATGTGGCCCGCCTGACGTCCGCCATGGAGACTCTCAGAGAGGAACGAGAAGCTCCGCGCAGACCTGGCCAGTCTACGTGAGCCTGCCTCTCGCGCGGCGCCCACGCGCGCCCAAGCCAGCCCGTGCCGATGGAGAACCGGGTTCTGAACCTGGTCCGGCAGGTGGCTGCTGGCACCGGTTCTCCGTGCTGGAGGCATCGTCCCGGCCCCCCGGGGCAAAACAAGACGGCGGGAGCCGGCAATTCTCGTACGCGGCGGCCACAGCTGCCGCATCAAGCGGGCCGTCAGCCAGCCTTCGGGCGGGGCTGCGGTTGCCCTCCTCCTGAAAGCCGGCTCCGGCAAAACCGGTACCAGCTGAACCGGCTCGCGCCCAAGCCGGCAGGAAGGAGAGCAAGGCGAAGGCAAAAGGGCAAGCGGCACGGGCGGTGGCTGCGCCAGCCCCAGTGCCTGCGGCGAATGTGCCAGCGCCAGCGGAAACCAGCTGCCGCCGCCGCCGCCCCCTCAGCTCCCTACACCTCCCGCGGCTGAAGCCGGTTGGCAGGTGGTCAGGAAAAAAATAAGGGAAGAGGCAGCCAAAGGCCAAGAGCAGGAGCAGCGCAGTTCAGGGCGCGCAAGATCGCGGCTAGGCTCCGCGCGGGACCGCAGCTGTAGTGATTACACTACAGCCGGACGCGAAAAAGGGCGTTACCTACCGCGATCTGCTCGCAAAAGGCGAAAAGGCGGTGGATCTCGGGAGCTCAGGATCACCGGGGCCTCCGGCTCAAAGTCTCACCAGACGGGGCCCGTATGCTGGAGATCCCAGGGAATCGGTGGCGCGACCGCGGACGCTCTGGCGAAGCTCAGAGCGTCCCTGGTTGGACGAGGCCCAGTGTCAGGCCGTCAGATGCGCAGACCTGCGCATCGCGGGTCCTGACGACTCGGTATCGGAGGAGGTTGGTGGCGCCGTCGCCAGGTCGGGGGTGCACTACTGACCAGATCAGGTCAGGCGCCATACGCCCGGACCAGCGGGGTATGCATGCCGCCACGGTGTGCTGCCCTGTTACGGCGGCCAAAACCATAGTGGAGGCCGAAGGCTTCTGGTGGGCTGGGTCTCAGCGCAGGTTAAGCTGCTGGGCCCAGACCTCTGAGTGCTACCGCTGTCTCGTAGGGCACCACGTATCGGTGAAATGCGCCTCGGAGGTTGACCGCAGTGGCCTTTGCTTCCGCTGCTGTCAGCCGGACACATATCGGCGACCTGCTGCGCCACGCCGCACTGTGATGCATGTGCGGCGACCGGCAAACCAGCCGATCACCGGGCCGGAAGCAGGCCTGCGTGCCACCCGCCAAGGCCAAGGCCGCGGGTGAGAGGGCCCTCCGCCGCCACCGCCTCTGGCCACCGCCGCAGTCGCGACTGCCGCCGCCGCCGCTGTCGCTGTCGCTGCCGCCGCCGCCGCGACACCGACGCCCGCAGAGAGGCGCCCCGTGGAGAAAGCTGAAATGGAATGCCTATAACGGCCCCATTAAGCTTCCTCCAGGCGAATATCAACCACTGCGCCTGTGCTCAGGATCTGTTGCTCCAGAGCATGGCGCAGTGGTCGATGCTTATCGCTGTGGTCGCTGAGCCGTATTTTGTCTGGCCTGGGGAGGACTGGGTGGCGGACCTTAACGGCTCAGTGGCCATCATTTCTTCAGCCGCCGCCGGTACCCCGACCCTTGAAGGTGTCAGGAGGGTCAGGGTGCGTAGCAACACAGTTCGGGAGTTCGTCATTGTGGGTGTACTTCTCCCCGAACCGATCTCTCGCCGAGTTTCACTCTCTTGCAGAGCTGAGAGCAGTCGTCGTCAGACTATCCCTCCCGTACTTGTCCTCAGGGACTTCAATGCCAAGAACTTGGCTTGGGGTTCTCGTCGTACAGATGTGCGGGGTAGGATGGTGGAAGACTGGGCTCTGGAGACAGGCCTGGTCGTCCTAAATCAGGGTTCTGTCCCCACGTGTGTGCGGATGCAGGGCGAGTCGGTGGTGGACATTTCGTTCGCTAGCGCTCTGTCGCCGCGTGCCATTGACTGGCGTGTCATGGAGGGTGGAGACCTACTCCGACCACCGGTACATCCGGTTTGACGTCTCCACCCTGCCCTCGAGCGCGCCAGTCCTACAGGCGAGTGGTCCGCGTTGGGCGCTGAAGCAGCTGGACCGGGGCTCCTCCTGGAAGCCTCGATCGTGCAGGCCTGGGTGTCATCACCGGACAGGCCTGCCGACGTCAATGATGAGGCAGGGTGGTTCCAGGAGGCCATGTCCGAGATATGTGACGTGGCAATGCCCGCGTCCGGCCAGGAAGTGCCCGGCGTCAGGTGTGATTGGTGGTCGCGTGAGCTGACGTCTCTGCGCGAGGCGTGTGTCGCCGCGCGGCGCCTACGCCAGGCATCGCAGGCTCCGCATTCGTCCACCGAATGCGGCAGCCATGAGCGGGGCTGTACGAGGGATACAGAGCGGCGAAGCCGCCCTCGGGAGGCTGTCCTGCGGGCCGGGATCAGGCCCGTGAGGTGGAGACTCTCGATAGAGATCCGTGGGGGCGCCCTTACAAGATGGTGCGGATAAACTCCACCTGGGCCCCGCTGACGCAAGTCTCCGGCCTCAGCTCGTGGAGGATGTGGTGAGCGCTCTGTTCCTGCGCGCGGGAACATCCGCCCCGCCTGTGGCTCCGCCACCTGCGGTGCCGGAAGCGGACCACCAGGACGACGACGACGACATCCCGAAGGGACCGGTGAACCTGAAGGTGGCGGTACGTAGGCTCAAGGCCAGAATACCGCCCCAGGACCCGATAAACGCCCTGGCAAAGCCTGGGTCCTGGCCTCGAGGCTCTCAGCCCCGACTGGAGGGCTCCTAAGCGCATGCTTGGAGAGGCCAATTCCCGCTTCGTTGGAAGACGAAGCTGGTCCTCATTCGGAAGCCAGGGCGCCCTGCGGACTCTCCGTCCGCATACCGGCCCGTGGTGCTGCTCGACGAGGTGGGCAAGCTCTTTGAAAGAGATTGCAAACCGCCTCGCCGAGCACCTTGCGGGGACAGGGCCGGATCTTGCGGAACACCAGTTTGGTTTCCGCAAGAGGCGCTCTGTGGACGCCATCATGCGCGTGAGCCCTCACGACGGGGATGCAGTGGCCAGAGGGGTTGTATTGGCGGTGTCTCTCGACATCGCCAGCGCCTTCAACTCCATGCCCTGGAGCTGCATTGGGAGGCACTCCGGTATCACCGGGTGCCGACCTATCTCATCGTATAGTCGGGACTATCTGACGGACAGGGCCGTCATCTACGGTCGAAACGGTGAGTGGAACCGGCGAGAGATGTCGTGCGGTGTCCCACAGGTTCAGTTCTGGGCCGCCCCTGTGGAACATCGGTTACGACTGGGTGCTGCGCGCCGACCTCCTACCGGCGTCAGCGTAGTTTGCTACGCTGACGATACGCTGAATACTGGCACGGGGGTCGTACGAGGCGGCGGAAACTATGACACGCGGGGCTGCGATAGTCGTTGAGAGGATCCGGCAACTGGGTCTCGGTGGCTCTGCACAAGTCCGAGGCCATGCACTTCCATGGTCCTCGGAACAGGCCACCACTGGGATCCTCAGTGATGGTAGGAGGGTATCCGTCGGCGTCGAGTCGACGTTGAAGCACCTAGGACTCGTCCTCGACGGCCGATGGAACTTCGTTGAGCACTTCCGACGTTTGGCTCCCAAACTGGAACGGACCGGGGCTGCCTTCAGGCGGCTCCTGCCGCCTGACAGGGCAAACGCCTCCTACCGGAGGCTCTACGCGGGGATCGTGAGGTCCATGGCCCTTTACGGGGCCCCGGTGTGGCGCGTGGTTTGGCGCGGCTTGCCGTCCACCTAAACGCGCCCCAAAGGGTGGTTGCCGTAAAGATGGTTCGCCTTGCCGCACGATCTCCCGCGAGGCGGCGAGCCTCCTGCTGGATTGCCGCCATGGGATCTGGAGGCGATAGTCCTCGCGCGCCTGCACGAATGGCGCGCGGGCACTGCCGGGGAAACCCTGCCGCGGCAGTTGTCGCGCAGCAAACAGACTTCCGCATGATCTCATGGCGACATGGAGAAACGACTGTCGGCGTGCTGGGCACGCCACTATAGCGGCGATAAGACCCTCTTTGAGGGTGGCGAGAGACGCCACGGTGTCACCTTCCGCCTGACGCAGGTCCTCACCGGACACGGTGTGTTTGGGAGGTTCCTGCACCGAATCAGCGGGAGGAAACGCCAGGTGCTCCCACTGCGAGGATCGACCGGAGGACGGTGGAGCACACCGTGGGTGTGCTGCCTGCTTGGGCGGAGCACCGCCGTGTACTCGGCGGCGATAGCGGCGGCGACCTCTCGCGTCCGGCCTGGTCGAAGCCATGGTCCGGGCGAGACGGAATGGATGCCGTCACCACCTTCTGCGAAGCAGTGATGCTAGCGGAGGTGGCGGGCAGGAAAGGAAAAACAACAGCTTTCCTTCCCGCCGCCGCGGAGACGCCCGGGCGTCGGGGGCGTCGTGGCCTGACCACCGTAGCGCGGACCTGTGGACGGCGAGCAATGGGTAGCTCGCCGTCCGTCCGTCTAACGACGACAGGCCGTGTCGACGGCGCGTTTTGTTCCACGCGCCTCAAAGAGCTGTCAGCAGCGTGAAGGGGCCCCTGAGGGCTGACGCCTGCCAGGGCTGCGGGCTGTTCGAAAGAATACCGCGGCTCCGGAACGTAAGGGCACTGAAGGAACACGGATGGTTTTAGTCAGTAAAGTCTGACACTCCCTTCCGCTCCACCCACAGCGAAAGCGTCATTAGATGATTTTCCATCCGCAAAAAAAAAAGGTTGTTTAACAATATTTCAAAGAATATTAATAGTATAGATAGTGTATACAGTACCTATACACTTACTTCTTTCGTTGGTTATATTTATATTGACTACTGCAATTTCGGTTTCTGCGATTTGTTTTGTGATTTGGTTTAAGTTGATTCGATTTTTTGGCTATCGTTTTCGGTTCGTGTTGTGCTTGAATTGGTTTTGTTGTTTTGATTTTAAAAATTTAAAAGAATATTTATTCCTTTTAGATATTTTGGATTTGCTTTTAAAAAAATATTTAAAAGGAAATTTAATTCCTTTTAGTATTTTAACGTTTTTTATAAATAGGTTTTCTTACTTCATAATGCCTCTCAAACGTAAGTCCAGCCTTTCAAAGTATCTTCTCAAAGACAAGCGAAAAGATTAGCTCGATCGCTAGAATCTTTAGAAGATGCTGAACTGAGAAGCAAGAACAAGCAGAGCGTCAGGCTGCTAGAGCATCTGAGACACCTTCTCAACGTCAGCAAGGCGTCTTGAACAGACAGAGCGTCAGGCTGCTTTAAGCTTCGAAACACCTTCTCAAAGTCAGGAAGGCGTCTTGAACAGGCATAGCGTCAAGCTACTTTAAGAGCTTCTGAAACATCTTCTCAAAGTCAGCGAAGCGTCTTAAACAGGCAGAGCGTCAAGCTACAAAAGCTATTGAAACACCTGCTCAAAGTCAGCAAAGGCGTCTTGAACAGGCAGAGCGTCAAGCTACTTTAAGAGCTACTGAAACACCTGATCAAAGTCAGCAAGGCGTCTTGAACAGGCAGGCGTCAATCTACTTTAAAGCTACTGAAACACCTGCTCAAAGTCAGCAAAGGCTATTCAAACAAGCGGAACGTCAGGCCGCCTTAAGAGCCGCGAAACACCTGATGAAACTCAACACAGACTCATTGAGCAAGCTGAACGTCAATCTACTATAAGGGCATCTGAAACACCAGAACAGACACGGCGCGAAGAGATGCAAATGCACAGCTCCAAGCTGAACGTCGACAAAATTTTCAAAGAAACAATTGGTCGGTTTTAATGACGCAGCATTCAATTATAATCCGTTGATTGATTATAAAAATCAGGTTAGTTGTTATCGGACTGATGGACAAGGCGTGTCGATTTTGGCAGCGCTTTAAAATGGAAAGATGAGACCGCAGCATGTGCTGTTCCAATGTCTCTTCCGTTACTTGGGAACAGAAGAACCTTTGAAAACTCTCTTTTTATATGATGCTAATGAGTCACAGCGCTTTTAAACAGGATCCGGAAATATAACTCGTGCTTTCAAATGACGTCCTTCAGGTTGACCAGGAAATAATAATGCCGGGATTTTCGCCTACATTTGGTGCAAACAAATTTATCATAGAATAGGTTCACTTTTCCAGCTGAAAACGAACAGCATAAATTTTTACAAGTATATTTTATGGTTGACGAAGAAATTGGGTGAGACATCGCTGCCAATTTATCCAGGAGTTAGAGAGACACAGTGTTCAAAATTCAAAGATTCTTGCATGAACGTAACATTTTAGTCAAAACATTTAAAACTGCTTTAGAAAACCTACCTGAAGAGGATTATAAAGTCGTCATTCACGCAGATCGGACCCTCGAGGAGAGCATGAAAGGCGCTACAATGCACTTTGATAAATGAAATAGCAGCCAATTAGTGTTGATCAATTTTCTTCACGAGACATTGTCTTGCGGCACGTGATGATACGTTGCAACGGGTAGCCGATACACACAAGTTTTATGACTCAATACCCATTGATTTATTAAGGACAATGGGTTATAATTTTCAAATTCCACTCATTAACCCGGTCACAAAGGGCCTACTCGAACAAAAAGTATCATGTATGGATTTTATGCGTATCATATTATGATGTTGCGAGAAAATGATTTTAACCTCTTAGTCCGGTGTAGACAATTATTTCATAAATTTTTGTAGACAAGTATGTGAAGGTAAGTGAACATCTCCGTTATATCTTTAAATCAAAAAAAGCTGCGCGTTGAGAATTATATACATTTACAAGATGCAGTTTCTAGCGACGCCAATGTAAACCCAAGATTTAGGTAAAATGGTAATTCTGCCCTCATCATTCGTTAACAGTCCCGCTACCTACATGGTACTCACAAGACATTCGTCTATGTACGAACTTACGGAAGACCTGATCTTTTGTTACTTTTACTTGCAATCCCATGAAAGAAATAACCGAGGAGCTAATGCTGGCCAAAAAGTACTGCCAGACACGATTTAGTTGTTAGAGTATTTATATTAAAGTACAAAATTAATGTATGTAATTAACAAAGGAAAATTTTCGGAGAGTGCAGTGCTTCATGTATTCAATTAAATGGCAAAAAGAGGATTACCGCATGCCCACATTCTAATATGGCCAAGAGAAGTTGCGGCCCAGCCAAATGACGACATAATAAGCGCCGAGATTCCGGATCCTGAGCAAGATAAAGATTTGTGATACCATCGTCCGAAATATGATTCACGGTCTATGTGGAGCACGAAATTCAATATCGCCATGTATGAAAGAAGGAAAATGTACAAAGAAATTCCTAAACAGCTATTAAAAAACAGTGCACAATGACAATACCCTTTATACAGGCGCAGAGCTCCGAAGATGGTGGCAGGAAAGTTACAATCAAATCTCGCTCTGGAGCGTTCAAGAAATAGATAACAGCTGGATTGTCCCATTCACCCATTCTATGTAAAATGTTTAATACCCATGATAATGTACAAGCATGTAATAAGTACGTAAATAAAGGAAGCGACCAAGCAATATTTAATCTCAGGGTGAAGGTGAGGCAAATCCGTTAATGAAGTACAGACCTTTCAAGCAGGGCGTTATGTCAGCAGTAACGAGGCAGCGTGGCGTCTCCTTGCCCTCCTACACGAAGGCACCCAACAGTTACTCACCTTGCTGTGCACTTAGAAAATGGAGAGCGTGTATATTTCACCGAAAGAAATTTCAAGAAAAATTGCATCACCGCCAAAACTACAAACAGCCTTCTTTCAACTTTGTCAAACCGACCCCTTTGCAAAAACGTTGTTATATTCTGAAGTCCCCTATTATACTTGCAACACATCTAGAAAGAATTGAAATGCTGTATTCAAGGCGCGCCTGTTGCAAATTGGCTGGTGTAAAGTCATCAGATGCCCTTGATCGTGTGCCGTCCATGTAACTAATTTTGAATGTTTCTGTTTGATTGCTGCACTGCATGTTCGGGGTGCTACAGGATATTAAGACCTTAAAACTGTCAACGGTCAGGAATGCGCAACATAGAAAGCATGTGAAGCTCTGCATCTTTTAGAAAACGATAATCACTGGGATGAAACCATGGAGAGCTGTGCAGTGCCAGTCACCAGCCAAAATTAAAGATCTTTATGCAACTCTCATATCATCTTGCCGGCTATCTAATGCACATAAATTGTGGGACAAATATAAAAGTTTGGCAGAAGATATTTTTGCGAAGGTTACACAGACACACATGAACATGACATACAATGAACACATTTATAATGAAGCACTTGGAAAAATTGAAGATAAGGTAATGGCAATGGTAGGCAAAAATTAAGCGACTTTGGAATGATAAGCCTCAGCGAACAACCGAAAATTAAGTGTGATGAAATATACGTGAAACAAACTACGATATACCAGCTTTGCAGCAAGTAGCCAATTTGTACCCTTGCTGCCCGAACAAAAACGAGTTTTTGACAAAGTATTAGGACAAATTGAATCTGGAAATGGTGCACTTTTTAGATGCCCCCTGTAGGAACTGAGAAGACATTTTGTTAAATTTATTATTAGCGCAAGTACGGAAAGATAAAAACATTGCTGTGACCGTAGCTTCATCCGGTACAGCCGCCACGCTGCTAAGCGGAGGCCGCCTACATTCTGTTTTAAAACTCCTCTAAATCTAGCCCAGGAGAAGATCGCCGATCTGTAACTTTAAAAAATAGTGCACGAGTATAATGCTACGACAATGCAAACTTTTAGTGTGGGACGAAAGTACAATGTCGCATAAAAAGCTGTAGAAGCACTAAATCGAACGCTCCAGGATTTGCGCAGCAATACCGATGTAATAGGAGGAATGGTGGTTTTACTGGCTGGTGACTTTCATAAACTTTACCTGTGTCATTCAAAAGGGCACCTGCAGATGAAATTAAAGCATGCCTCAAGTCGTCTATTTTATGAAACAAGGTGACAAAATTCAGTTTAACTACGAATATGAGTGCATTTATAATGATATCAATGCTGGAAACTATCTGACACTATTAAAAAAATTGGCGATGGGCGGTTGAAACGGATGCTGAGGGCTGCGTTAAATTGACGAGAGATTTTGTAATTTAGTACAGAGTCATTCCGAATTAATTGCGAGCGTTTATTCAGATTTAACGAACAACATGCATGCGAAGACAAATGGTGATGTGAAAGGGCGATTCTTGCGCCAAAAATGAGAGCGTTAACAAAATAAATTCAGATATATTAAGCCGTAGCAGGAGAAATAACAGAGTATTTGTCAGTAGACACAGTTATGGACACAGAACAGAGGCACTTCATATCCGTAGAGTTTCTAAATTCTCTAGAGTTGTCAGGTGTTCTCACATAAGCTTCAATTAAAATTAGGCGTCCCAGTCATGCTAATGCGAAACATAGATGCTCCTCGGTTATGTAACGGGACAAGCCTGCGTGTGACACATCTTGGACGGAACAATTTTGACAGCGTAGGAAAAGGTGAAAATGTTATTATACCACGGATCCCTATAATTCCCACAGATCTTCCTTTTCAATTCAAAGGTTGCTGTTCCTATTAAGATCAGTTTTGCAATGACAATTAATAAAGCGCAAGCAAACGTTACAGGTGTGAGGGGTCAACTTAGAAAAACCGTGCTTCTCTGGTCAGCTGTATGTAGCATGTTCGCGTGTGTCAAATGCCCAGAATCTCCACATTCTTTCTCCGAATGGAAAAACATATAACATTGTGTACAGTAGCGCCTTAAAATAGTGTTCAGTTAGTTTTTTCCAAAATTCCCAATCAATTAATCATAATTCCCAGATCTTCCCTTTCAATTCAAAATTTCCTATTGCTCAGTTTCTTTTCAATTCCAAAGGCTGCATCTCTGACGGATCTTTTATTTGGCTCAGTTTCCTTTCAATTCAAGCACATCTCTGACGAATCAATTTAGCTCAGTTTCTTTTCAAAAGTCTGCATCCCTGACGGATAATTATGCTGTTTCCTTTAATTAAAAAAATATCCCATTTCCATTTGGAATAAACAGGCTATTTTCATGCTTTCCTATACGCTGCGTTTCAAAACATTTAAATAGGCTGACGAATCAATATTACTCAGTTTCCTTTTAATGGCTGCATCTCAGAAAAATCTATAAAACTCAGTTTTCTTTAAATTCAAAAAGCAATGGATAGTTCATTTCCCAGTGACCATGCGGGCGAAGCCGCGGGTAAATTATATATAAATTCGATTAAGAATCGCACGACCACACGTTCGGAGAGAGAGCAGGGTCAGAACCAACGTCTTAACGTGTTTTCAGAGGCACGGAGTTGAAACATTGAAACGTTTTTGTACGTGGTAGAGCCATGCTGCAGTAATATTAGTAGTATAGTTGTAGCACAAATGGGTCGGCTCGACCGGGAAAGGACCACGCTCTCACAGAATACCAGCGTAAAATGGCAGCTTGACACTGCTGTGTTTCGTATGGTGAGTGTAGAGAACCGGAGACCCATTTTACTGGAAAAGGGGCATTCCATCTTAGTCCTCACGGGTGACGACGCATCTGCATTTTGATTCTTTATTGAGGATAAATATAGATGTCTATGGGTCACAGCAACCACTTACCATCAGATGGACTATGTGCTCGTTTGTCACCCTATCCTAAAAAAAAAAACACCGCAACTTCTCCGGACTGGTCTTAAATTCATCGAGTAAAGCATATTCTTCTACTCTTTTGCTAAATGCATCACGAAAGACGAAACATACCATTTGGTTCAAATGCGTGAAATATCGACAACAAAGAGGGTGAATTCCCGCAGATTGTCTGGTTATCCAATGGTGGAAAGGGGTGAGAGGAATTAAATCATTTAGTTATAAATATTAAAAATATATAATAATATTTTCGATCAATTCGTGGCGATTAAATATTTCGAACAAAACCTAAGCTCGACAACAAAAATTAAAAATTAAAGTTTTTCCATCACAACCCTTACAAAGGCGATTCGAGTAAAGCCGTCGTAAAATAAACCTTAACTTTATCTTCATTAGAATAAAAATAAGAAGACAGTTTTATAGCCTGTTAAATAAAGCTAAAACATTGAAAGGTTTACGGAATTAAAAGTTGCCCCGCCAACATTAATCAGTGCGTGAGCTGATTATATTTCTCAAGGATTGTATAGTTTTTTACGTCGAATTGGAGATATAAATAGTATTTTTTCTCTAATTCTACGTAAATGCAATGTAGCAATGTAGGAAAAAATTGGCAAAATTAATGGAATTCTTTTATTTATCGGCATACATATGTACGTTATAGAGCAAAGTTAAATTTTTTTAACTCTCCCTCACACCACACACTTTTCATGTATGGTGTACTGTTTTTTTTTAAACTAAAAAAAAATCAGCGATTCGGGACACTTTTTGTGCCGCAGGGGGGTTACGCACACCCGGGAGGGTGATGGTAAGTACTCCATTAATTTTGCTAATTTTTTAGCTAAAATACAAATATTTATACATCGCTGAATGGCCGAATCAATTAAATTTTCAAAATAACATAGCAACGTGAAATGAAAGAATTTAGATATAAATTTTAGCTCTTTAAAACAAATTATTACTCTATTCTTTACTTTAGTTATACATATTATCTTGGCGGTAAAGTGGAAAATTTATGAGAAAAGTAAAAAAGTAAACTTGGAGCAAAAAAATCGATAAATGATAAAATATGTTCATATTTCGTGGCAGATTGCGCGGTAACTACGAGTATATATTGTTATCGCTTTTGTATTTATAAGAGGTTGATCGCAAATTTATATGTGCTATGGTATTATTTATTATGTGCGAGCAGCTATGCAGGTCTAGAGAGAGAGAGACCAGTATCCCTGCGACCTAAAAGATCTATTGTGATCGCTGCTATGTCTATAGTTCACTGCTAAGCCCTACGTCCTCAATGGTAGGAGAACATAGTTTCTCAGATGAGTGTAACGTTTGCGCATTAAGGGTACGCAATCAGTTAGAATGTGCAGAGGCGTTTCTTGCGTTAAGGAACAAAACCGGCACATCCTTGAGTTGCTTAGTCCCAGGATGGACATGTGTTTTTTAAGACAACAGTGTCAGTCGGGGCTCTTGCCGAATGCAATTTAGACCAGACCTTAACTGATTTATTGTGATAAAGTGTTTCAAGGGTCAATCAGATTAGGCTTTTTGAGATTCCATAATATGGCTCGGGTCCAAATTGAGCTTGTCGGCAAGTTCATTGCCTACAATACCCGCGTGACCCGGAACCCATCTTAAAACGACAATGTTGTTACATCCCAGGGCGTTTAGACGGTTCACGCAGTCTCCAACTAGCTTCGAGTTCACTAAGCTGATAAGCTTTGATCTCAGCGCTAGCAGTGCTGCTTGACTATCAGAGTTTATATAGATTATATGGTTGACGTAGTATTTTTGCAGATTGATTTCCGTACACTGAAGTACGAAAATTTCTGCCTGGAAGATAGAGGTGAATCTACCCGAATTCATACTAAGTTTGAATTTGGGGCGTTTCCTATAAATTCCAAAGCTTACGTCGAGGCCCATTTTTGACCCATCGGTATACCATATAAGGCTACCGACCTCACAGATGATATCTATATTCAGCCAGTCTTCTCTGGAGGGTAGTTCCACTATATACTTTTTATTAAAAGTATACAGTGGACGCATGATATCTGAGATCATGCATAAGACCGGTGTTTCCTTAATTGAGTCGAGTATAAATCTCATCTTTAGGTAAGCAAGCTCAAACCGCCCTGGGCGTTAATTCTATACAAACTTGCCCTCACCTCCTTGTCTAAATAAAGATTAAGCCATATACGTGCATTAAGAGCCGCTGCAGGCGATGATCGCATCGTTCCAGTTGCCATTAAGCAGGCAGTCCTTTGTAGACTATTAATCTGTCCGCAGTCGTCTTTTGGTTGGCCTTATTACACCAGATAGTGGAGGTGTAGGTAAGAATTGGCCTCACTTTGCTGCTGTATAGCCATAGGATCATACTGGGACTGGGACGCAAGCCCCAGTTGTTCCCGACCATACTACTGCACGTACCTAAAGCAATTTTAGCCTTATGGCATACGTTGCTAAGGTGAGATTTCCACGTTAGTTTTTGGTTTGTTGTTACGCCCAAGTACTTAACTTCAGTAGAGAATGGTACTTCTTTACCATTAAGTTTTGGTGTGACTAATTTGTCTAACCGTCTCTTTTTGGTAAAGGGTATTATAACAGTTTTATCAGCAGTAACTGATAAACTGTTATCCATACACCAGTTATTTATAGTGTTTAGGGCTCTTTGTATGATTAATGATAGAGTACTTTCGCAAAAGCCGCTCGCAATGATCACAAAGTTATCAGCATAACCTAGTGTATCAATGCAAAGATCTGTAATCTTGTATATTAATTGGTCAACCGCAAGAGTCCAAAGAAGGAGTGACAAAACACCTCCTTGTGGACAGCCTCTTGTAGTTGCAACCTCAATCAAAGTTTGAAACGGCGCTATTTTTGCCTTTCTGTTTGAGAGCATCGACTTCACCCACCTGATGGTTGTGGGGTCAACATTTTTAGATGTCAGGCTCCCAACAAGCAGTGATGTGGGTCTACTGTCGAAGGCGCCCTCAATATCTAGAAAGGCACAAAGAGCTATTGCTTTACCCTCCAGCGCTTTTTCGACCCTATCAATAACACTGATCAGGGCTGTTTTAGTAGATTTGCCTCTGCGATTAGCATGCTGGTTGTAATGTATGGGCCTCGTAGCTAGAGTTACATCCCTAATATATCTATCTATAACCTTTTTCAATGTCTTAAGAAGAAAGGAGGATAGGCTTATAGGTCTAAAGGACTTTGGTAAAGCGTTGTCCATTCTACCAGCCTTAGGTATAAATAGAACTTTGACATAACGATTTCTTATATTTACGCGAACACAACACATTGAATAAAATTATTTTATGAGTTTATCTCGTTTTTATTACTTTGATTCGACGATTGGTGCTTTACAGCAACCCATGGTCCCCCACGTGACCATGGGTTGCTGTAAAGCACCCGAAACGTTTGGAATCAAAATAGCAAAATGAAATGCGATAGAACTTTGACAATTGTCCGTCGTTCTGGAATATATTCCCATGCAAAACTTGCTCTGAATATATTCACCAGATAAGGAAGAAGGATATCGTTACCCATCTGTAATTGGATGGGAATTATTCCATCCTCCCAGCTTGTATTATATGGTTTAAAGGAGTCAACAGCCCACTGTCTGGTGCAGTGGGCTGTTGACTCTTGGCCTTATTATCTTTGCAGCGCTACAACGGTCCTCATTACAAGGCCTTCGTAGGGCTTTGAAAGAGTTCGAGGCAAAGTCTTCTCATCATCATCATCATCATCATTACAGCCCTTCACAAGTCCACTGCTGAACATAGGCCTCCCAAGGAATGCCACAAAGCACGGTCCTGAGCCACCCGCATCCATCGACTTCCTGCATGTCTTACCAGGTCGTCACTCCATCTAGTGGGGACGCCCTACACTATCCGCCGGCAGGCCGCCACTCGAGAACCTTTTTTCCCCATCGGTTGTCGGTTCTTCGAGTTATATGGCCGGCCCATTGCCACTTCAGCTTACTAATCTGTTGGGCTATGTCGGTCACTGGTTCTACTGCGGATATCCTCATTTCTAAGTTTATCACGCAGTGACCCCGAGCATAGCCTCCATAGCTCGCTGAGCGACCTTGAGCTTCCTCATCCGGCAAGCAGTGAAGGACCACGTCCCAGTTCCGTAGGTCATCACTGGCAACACGCACTGGTTGTACAGCCTCGTTTTCAAGTTTTGAGGTATACCTGACGAGAAGATGTGCCGTTTTCCCGAACGCTGCCCAGCCGAGTTGAATCCGTCGATTGACCTCTCGGTCAGTTGGACTTACCTAGTCGGACTATTTGTCCCAGGTAAACATATTCGTCAACAACTTCGAGCGTAAGTTCCCAACAACTACCGGCATAGGTGTGACATGGACATTAAACATGATCTTTGTTTTGTCCATGTTCATCTTAAGACCTATCCGTTGGGAGGCACTATTGAGGTCATTGAGCATAGTGCTTAGGTCCTCCAGCGATTCTGCCATAAGGACTATATCATCGGCAAATCGAAGGTGAGTGATGTACTCGCCATTGATGTTAATGCCGTATCCTTTCCAGTCCAGAAGCTTGAAAACGTCTTCCAATGCAGCGGTGAAGAGTTTCGGGGATAACGTCACCCTGTCTTACACCTCTCTGCAGTTGGATAGGTTTTGTACTCTGGTTCTGTACTCGGATAGCCATCGTGGCCCTACTGTACAAGCACTTCAGCACTTGATATCGACAGTCAACTTGGCACCGCTGAAGGGACTGCAGCACCGCCCAAATTTCGACGGAATCAGGCTCTTCATAGTCCACGCCAGACATAGTGGCAAATTGTACTCCTCGGACTTCTGTACAATTTGCCAAGGGTATGTATGTGGTCTATGGTGCTAAAGCCTTCGGAAACCGGCTTGTTCGAGGCTGGAAGTCGTCGAGTCTGCGTGCGAGACGATTCGTAATGACTCGAAAACAGCACGTAGACGCGGCTCAGAAGGAAATCGGTCTGTAGTTCTTCAAGAGAGCGTTGTCGCCTTTCTTGAAGAACAAGACCACGCACTTCTGCTCCACGCCTCCGTGTGTAGTGCCACCATGAAGGACGGAATTAAAAGAGCGAAGGACTTCAAGTACCGGTTTCCACCCGCTTTCAGAAGCTCCGCTGTAATTCCATCCTTGCCTGGGGCCGTTTTTAAGGTGCTGGAGAGCCATTCTAATCTCGCTCAGACTGACGTCCGGGATATCATCGGAATAGTGTCGGATAAGACTCGCTCTTGATCGTTACTACACTTGCGTGTGGCTCCAACGATGATGTGTACAGCTGCCCATAGAACCTCTCAATCTCACTCAAAATCTCAGGTGTCCGGAAACGACGCTGCCACACTCGGTCTTCAGCTTCGACAGTTGGCTCTTTCTGGCAGACAGATCTGCAAAGACTTTGGAGCCCTGGTTCCGCTCGATCGCTTCTTCAATACGAGCTGTATTGAAGTTGCAAGTCCCGCCGCATGCATTTGGAGATCTGTCTGTTCAGTTGCCTGTATGCTATCAAATCTACTGAAGATTGCAGCTTCATTTCCCGTCTAACAGCCATGAGATTAAGGTGTGATCGGAGAGTTTTGTGTTCTTCTGCGGCGGGTCTTACAAAACGTAGCTCCAACCACATGGACAGTTTTCACGAGCTTGTCATTCATATCGTCATTGCAATCTTCTAGGCACTGTGAACGGTTTTGTAACTCGAGCTGAAAGGTTTTGGGACTTTGGATTAGAGCACGAGGGGGACGGAGCGTTGACTTCATTAGACGACACCTCTCAACGCGTTTAGGTTCAGTGTGCCTCTAACCATTCGGTGATCGCTGCACCAGTTTTCACCCTCGCGATCACTGGGACATCACTGAACAGTTGGCGTCTAGTCGTCATAATGAAGTCAATCTCATTTTTGTCGAACCGTCGGGGCTCGACCAGGTCCACTTCCTGTGGGGCCGCTTCTGGAAGAAAGAGTTCATCATAAAGAGTCCCTCTTTCTCCATGAAGTCGGTCAGCTGCTAACCTGGGTTCCGTTGCCCTAATCCGAATTTCCTACTTTCAGCTCACCGTTCTCTCTTGTGCCTAGCTTTGCGTTGAAGTCTCCCATTAACACCGTATAGTGGGTTTTGAGAATGCATGGCTCTAGAGATATCCTCATACATTTCCTCCACCTCCTCATCAGGTGTGCCGAAGTTGGTGCGTAAACCTGTATGACCTTCAGCGAACACCGTTTGGTGATTCTGAGTATGGTGCCCCTCGTCGACACTCCAATTTAACGTTGTTAACGAGACTTGTGGACGATAAATCCGACACCTCCTTGGGACAGATGGTCGCCCTCCGGTGATAGAACAAGTTGCCAGTTCGAGGATTACCGTGTCCTCCCCTCTTTCGGACCTCGGATAATCCTATAATATTCCAGCGCAACTTGTCTATCTCTTCTTCAACTCCAGGATCTTCTCGTCAGTCCTCAGAGTGCGTGCGTTATAAGTTGCCAGGTCGAGTCGTCGTGGTGGCAACCGACCTCCGGGAGATTCTTAGCACCCCGCCGTTACCATGGTCGCCACCGTAGCCAGGAATAGCGGGGCCGCCGGGAACTGGGGCCGTTTCTTCGTAACTTTCTTCATTGGGGGATATCCAAAGTTTTCTGTGACCTTGGGAAATGGGTTGACGGTAGTTACTCCAACGTTTCTGTTTAACTAGTAGTGAAGTTACCATCAGGCTATTTAAGAAGCCCGATCTGATTAGGTTTAGCTTTCGATAGCATTTTGTGTAGTTTTGCACTGCGAGGCAATGTCTCAACTTCTGCTGAGCTCTCTTAGCTTTCCTAATATCTTTATTAAATTCGATTAGGGCTGCACTAAAAATATCCCACTCTTTGTTTTTTTAGCCCTATTGAATTCTTTCCTGGTCTTTGACCTAAGCTCCTTTAGCTTAGTGTTCCACCAAAGAACTTTTCATGTTGAGGTCTTGGTTTTGACGGGACAACTGTCCTCGAAGGCTTCACAGATACCTACAGTTACCGTCTCCGTCTCTAACTCCAGACCTTCAATCATTTTGATGATTTTAGGAAACGTTTCCAAATTCCTCAATAGGCTATCTCTGTAGACATCCCAGGAGGTCGCTTTTGGGTCCCTAAAAGCAACAGTTTCATAAGTTGGTGATACTCCAATCACAAACGTCTTTGTGATTAGACATCGAGTTTTCACTACTAACATGCCAGTCAGTTATCCGCCTGGATATGTTATTGGTAGCAAAGTTTATACGTGGTAGAGCCATGCTACAGCTATATCAATAGTACAGTTGTAGCACGAATGGTTCGGCTCGACCGGGAAAGGACCACGCTCTCACAGAATACCAGCGTAAAATAGCAGCTTAACGCTGCTGTGTTTCGTTAGGTGAGTGTAGAGAACCGGAGACCCTTTTTACTGGAAAAGAGGCATTCCATCTTAGTCCTCACGACTGACAACGCATCTGCGTTTTATTCGCAAACGAGGATAGATGTAGATCTCTATGGGCCACAGCAACCACTTACCATCAGGTGGACTGTGTGCTCGCTTGTCACTCTTATCCTATAAAAATATCTAACACTTCTTGCCTAGCACGCGTTACAAATGTGTTGTACACCCTAAGTTTAGGCTTACCAGGTGATTGGATATGAGAAAGTCATAAAGTAACTCACCTCTTTTGTTGATGTTAGTGCTTCCCCATGCTGTGTGGTTAGCGTTACCATCACTTCCTTCCACAATTTCGGCGTTGTGTTTTCGGGCGAACTCCGCCACTCGCTCTAACTCGATGGCAGGATCTGGGTTCTCTCCTGGAAGATAGGCTGAGCAAATGATTACTCTGGCCCCTGTGCATCCCTTGAGATTTATGAAGGCTGTGACGTGGTCATTGTTGCAGTACTCTGGAACAGCTAAAAGTTCAATAGTTTTATTGTAAATTATAAAAGCTCTGGGTCTTCTCCCTTTAGTATTGACTAGGATCTTGCCGGCAGCCGCCAATCCCAGAACTTGACCGTTGGCCACCCAAAGCTCTTGTATGTATATGTCTTCTGCAAAGCAAACCTCCACCACGGCAGAAGCAGCTGCTGCATGGTGAAGTAATACTGCATATTCTACGAGCATATTGTTTTCTTCCAGTCTTCTGGTTACAATTGAGATGCAGTCTTCAAGAGGTAAGCATATGTACAGTTACTGCAGATCATAACTGACCATAGTTTCATTATCTGCCCAATGTACGTCTTTATCTCGCTGACAAAATGTTAGGAATACTTTGTGTGTGCTCTTATATGTCCCCTGAGCGGTGAGAGTATTTTTTCTAAATGTTGAGTTAATCTGTAAGTTGGTGAATCGATTTGGCTCACTATGGGACGTAGTGGAGCATTGGATTCATATCAGTGGTCCCATTTAATAAAGATTGTCACCATAAGATAGATGCTGATATGTTTTTTTACGTTGGAGTAGACTTCAAAATTTCTTAAATGTAGTTCTGCAGTAACGATGAATACTACACATGGAATAAAATCAAAATGCAGATGCGTTGTCACCCCTGAGGACTACGATGGACTGCCTCGTTTCCAGTAAAAAGGGTCTCCGGTTCTCTACACTCTCTATACGAAGCACAACCGCATTAAGCTGCAGCATTACTTTTACAGGCTGATGAAGAAAAAGCAAAGCGAAGTACACAGCAATGATACACATTAAGTAACAAGTTGAATAATTTGCAATTTGTTCTTCATACATTCAATAGAAATAACTTTGAGGACATTTATTTTAAGTGTCTACTGAGAGTGCGTTGTTTGCTTTTATTGAATGAAAGCAATTTTCCGCTAGTCTGTTTACTTATGTTCGTATTATGGTTCATTGTTGCACCTTATTTGTTTAGGTTGTATAAGAAACATTGCATATTATTTCCAGTTCCAAGCGTAGCATTATTAATTCTTCCTTTTCCTAACTAGCTATGATTTTAAGTCAAAAAATGTTAAGGCCCTCTTGTAGTTTGTGTGTTGGTTTGGAAACGTAATCTCGCTCCCCGTCATTTTCGTACGAATTAGTACTAAAGCAGGAAAAAAATTGAGAAAAAACAACGTACGTCCCACCTGGAAGATGAAATACCTCGTTTCCAGTAAAAATGGTCTCCGGTACTAACCATACGAAACACAGCAGTATTAAGCGTCAATTATAATACGTCTTCTCTTCGTTATTTGAAGACGTTTTAAAAAAAGCCTTTAGACACGAATAAATTATAACTAGGAAAATATACGAAATATATTGCATTATAAGCACACATTATTATTCTTGTCGGGTTGTCATCATCCATCTGCAGCTGTCCACAGTTGGGCACAGACCTCTCTCATAATGCATAACTAAAAATAGGCTATAATAATTTCATTATTATTGCCTAACAAAATGTACTGCTGAACAAAACGCTCCCCCGTAGATTACCCCATATGAGGGACAACCGCAGTTTTTTTTATTACTATTTTGTATTTTATCGTAAGTCTTTGGAAAATAACATTAGGTATATCGAAATAAAATTCATCGTATTTGATATCATACACTAATATTTCTATAAGCGATATCGGAACACTTGCGACATTGCGGCATGAAAAATTCATGTTTCACACCATAAAGCACAGGAAAATGCACTCAGACGCATTATCGTTCTAAGAGTTTATAGAACTATATATTTTAGTTTGGTTTCCAATAGCCATGACAAATTCATAAGGTAACCTATTAGAGAAATTGTTTAGGAATTTATCTTCGATTTCAATCCATTTATCGGCGCTACGATTTCTTTTATTTACGCAAACACTACAAATTGTATGAAACTGTTTTTAGGGATTATATTGCGTTTATTTAACTGGTTCTTACTTGACTCCCCAATGAGGCGGGTTTTTTCGGTGTGTATATATATATGTGTGTGTGTATGTATGTATGTATGTATGTTTTCATTGGCCGCTCTGTAGCCGAAACGACTTGATGATTTTATATATGAGAGGTCGTTAGATTCGTCTGTGTTGTGGAAATGACATAGGGTTTAATTTTTTTTCGATTTCGTATTCTATTCAGAAAAAGCAGTGAGGTATTGGGCTTGTTAACTCCCGACGTTTCGAGTATTTTGCAACACCCTATCAAGGATGATTCGTGATGCTATTGAAATTAAATAAAGACAATTTAAATTGAGAAGGCCGTTAAGTACTATTATCTACTTGGGATCCTGTAAATTAAAATCAAACCTAAGCATACTCCTCCAATACTACAAGATACAGTAAGTTCATTCGGCGTAGATCAGATAAAAATTAAAAGTTAAAGGCACTGGTGCTTGGCAGAAATAGGCAAACTACCTTGACGGTCTCCTAAGCAGAAAAAGAGTCCCATCACATAGTGAAATAATCATATAATTATACATAAATATGCGATATTTTTTAAACTAGTTCGCTCCAGCTTCGTCTGGATAGGACTTATTGATGCGGCGTTATTTTGATTTAAGATAATCAATAAAGATCATTTATTTTATAGTTAGTATCTTCAAGTTTTTTGCACAAAATACAGTCTAGATTACTCCTAGCATTGCTCTCTATCCGTTTATCAAGTATCATTAAAATCGGTTAGTCATTAGACACATTTAAAAAATGGTTAGCACACAAGCGGTATAACAAAGCGCTACATCAGCCGCTTAACAGGTATATTTAATGGCTTAACCTTCTGAAAGTGCTACAGTACCGACAGAGAACTTCTCAATCGCTTCTATGTCACTGAAAAGGGCCCACTATACAGTGCTAGTAGCGGTACGATAGCAGCATGGTGAGTTTGTAAAGCGATGAAAACGTGCGTGAAATGTAATTTTTGGCGCTAAGAAATATATAAAAAGTTCTTTTGTCACCTTTATAGAATTTGCACATGACTGCGACGCGACTGTAATAAGTAAGCAAATCTTAAAGCTTTTTATATTTATTTTTTTACATAATATACCTATATAAGAATTATAGCGACAGAAAATAAAAGATAAATATAATTTCGAAGTGATCGTTATGCGTTATGGTGGTAAATAATAAAAAAAGTTGATTAGTGTAATGTAAGATAATGATTTAATTTTTCAAAAAAAAAAACTTATTTAGGTAGATTATTAGTGCAAGCAATAGTTTTCTGTCAAAATATGCATTAATTTAGCTAAATTATTTCATGCGCCCGTGAAACCTGTAGCTGTAATTTATCTTACTAAAGTGGATTAAAATTTTAAGGTTAATTTTGCTGTTTCTGATCGATTGAGTTATTGGAACTTGTGGTCAATTTATTAGGGCATGTTATGCAAAAGGCTTTACTTCTTGTGAAAAGTATGCTCTCTAACATAAGAAAACTGATTGTTTTATTGACATATCTCATTTATCAAATACTGCCATGTAATGGCGATTTTTTACAAAAGCCTTAGACGTCTACTATATCTATTATAACGATTTTAAAAGTAGTACGGCACTAGTAATAATTATATTAGTTTTACTATCTGCAATAACCGAACTATGGAATATTTTTACTAATTTTGGGATACAAAAGCACTTTAAAAACCTTTTTAACATCAAAAAAATTTAGGGTCCATTAGTAATTTGAATTAATTTTATTAACACACGTAAGACAAAATAATTAATAATTCGTGAAATTAATAAAGGTCTTGTACAGACTTTACCGTATACATCATAGATTCAAAACTCTTATTGCCATATAAAATATCTTCAGCATGCCTAATGCAGAGATTGACTCTATTTACACGTTATATTTAACAAATTCACCGCTTTTTGTGATTCTGTCGAGCTATAATTCTACAATACGGTAAAAGTGCTATTAAGATTCCTGTATATCTATAGTAAAGTTGTAGACTATTGTACTAGTGAGTATTATATTGAGTACTATATGCAATATTTATAAATCAATTGAAGCACTTTTATGTTCGTTATTTCTTTTTTAGGTCTTATAGTGTTACTAAGTATATTTATAACTCGACTTTATGTCCAAGGCCTATACAAAAGTTCTACAAACCCCTTTTTTATCTCTAAAGCCATTATCGTTACTACTGAATGGCTACTTTATCACTCTGCTTTTAAAGAGATTTCAGAATCTGTTATATACAGCTATGGTACACATTATCTTAACCAGTTGTATGCTTTGCAATTTGTTCTTCAAACATTCAAAAGAAATTTCAAATAGAAAAACTTTGAGGACATTTATACTGTGTTCATGCTCCGTAAGTGTCTGCTAAGAGTGCGTGCTTTTATTAAATGAAAGAAATTTTCCGCTAGCCTTTTTTTTTGGTTCGTAATATGATTAAATATAATTTGTCTAGGTTTTATAAGAAACATTAATTAATACTAATCCAATGCACTGCCAAACGTTGCACTTTTAATCCTTTCTTTTCCTAACAAGCTATGATCTTAACAATCAAGGAATGTTAAGACCCTCTTGTAGTTCTAAGTGTTGGTTTGGTTTATCTCGCTCATCGTAATTGTCGAGCGAATTAATACTAAAGCGGGAAAAAAAATTGAATAAAGCAATGTATGTCCAAACTCAAAAATGTCTCGACGAGCACTGGCCAGGGCGGCTACGAGCGCTTCTGTGGTTAAATCTGTGGATGCGGCAGAATCATCAGCGCTGTAGGTTACCCTGCAGCATTACGCTGAGTCATAACCTTTTCACTGGCTCGATAGACACCCCATCACTTGTAGTGTCAATACGTTTAACTGTCGTTTTTATTTATGTGATGTGTATAGTTTCAGTGAATAAATGTCTTTCTTTCTTTGATATGTTCTATTTTATGTGTTTGACTAAAAATAAGTCAAATTAAACGCGACAAAATCCGTTAAATTTGTTTTATACAATGTGAAGCATTCGCGTAATATAAGAATTATTATTGAAAATGAATCACTCACGCTCCCCTCGCGGTTGCGATCCGTAGGTTGCCGCCGTGTTTGGCATTAAAGGTCGGCGGATTGGGACGGACTGCGGTCTTTCTTTGCATCCTACCCATGGGGGCGGGTTTGCTTCTCGCGGGGTGATCCCACCGCTGTTGCTGACTCTGTCACTGATATGGTGCTACAGGGAATGGAACTATTTATTCCATCATCTGTGGTACCCATCGGAGGCATATCTCAACCTTGGTTTGGTCGCTCCTGTAAGACTGCATTACGCAGTAAGCAGGAGTGTTATCAGGCCTGGGCTGAGGCTTCGGCGGCTCGGGATGTAAGCACCAGCGTGCTTAAAGTTAAGTATAACTTCGCCTCCAGGTCCTTCAAAAGAGTTATTGCCAAGTCAAAGTCAGAGCACATAGGCAGAATTGGCGAGAAACTAGTTTGCCTTCCTTCAGGAACCCGTGCATTCTGGTCTCTCTCCAAGGCTGTCCAAGGGAATTTCTGTAAGCCATCACTACCATCTCTGCACAGGGAGGAGGACTCGCGGTGTGAGTGCTCCATGCCGGATGTGTGGTTCTCACAGCGCTCGGTTCGCAAATTACTCCTCTCCCTGGATATCCACAAGTCGAGTGGGCCTGACGGAATCCCCTCAATTGTACTGAGGTCGTGTGCTCCGGAGTTGGCACCGGTTCTAACGCATCTTTTCCGGTATTCCTACACCCTAGGTGTAGTCTCGAAATCAAGGAAGACAGCTTTTGTCCAACCGATCCATAAAAGGCGACCGCTCAGACCCGTCCAACTACAGGCCTATCGCCATCACCTCCTTGTTCTCCAAACTAATGGAATCCATTATAAACTGCCAGCTCATGCGGTACCTTGAGGATCACCAGCTGATAAGTGACCGCCAGTACGGTTTTCATCGGGGTCGATCAGCTGGTGATCTTCTGGTCTACCTGACTCATAGATGGGCGGAGGTAGTAGAGTCCAAGGGGGAGGCATTGACCGTTAGCTTGGACATTGCGAAGGCCTTCGATCGGGTTTGGCACAAAGTGCTTTTTTCGAAGCCTATGGGCTTCCCGAGAAATTTTGCAATTGGATCACCAGCTTTCTTCCAGATTGGAGCATCAAGGTCGATGTAGACGGTGCATGCTCCGACTACAAGCCTATTAACGCTGGTGTTTCACAAGGCTGCGTGCTATCCCCACCGCTGTTTCTTCTGCATATCAATGATATGTTGCAAACTGGTAACATTCATTGCTATGCAGATAACAGCACTGGTGATACTCTATACACCGGCCGTGCCAATATTTCTCGGGAAAACGTCGCCGTGTACCGGAAAAAACTTTTGTCTGAAGTTGAGTCTTTGCTGAACAAAGTCTTGGATTTGGGGCGACTAAATCTAGTCCAGTTTAATCCTCAGAAGACACGAGTTTGCGCGTTTACCGCTAAAAAGAACCCCTTTGTCGTATCTCCTCAGTGTCAAGGCACTCCCCTTGTTGTGTCAGCCAGTATCGGAATCGTCGGCGTCGACATATCGAGTGAGTGCTGTTTCGTGGTCACAGAGAAGGCCAAATTGGCCTCTAAAAGCTTGGCGTGCTCAGCAGAGCGGGACAGTATTTCATTCCAGCACAACGTCTGCAACTTTACAAGACGAAGGTTCGGCCTCACATGGAATACTATTCCCATCTCTGGGCTGGAGCTCCCCAGTGCCAGCACCTTCCACTTGACCACATCCAGCGCAGAGCGGCTCGATTTATCACGAACGAGTCCTTTCCTATTGGCTCGATTCATTGGCGCTGCGAAGAGATGTTGCATCTCTTTGCATTTTCTTTCGCATTTACCACGGGGAGTGCTCTGAGGAATTGTTCGGATTAATCCCAGCCGCCAAATTTCACGAACGCACATCGCGGCAGAACTCCCGATACCATCCACACTATCTGGATGATTGGCGGTCCACCATTGTGCGATTTAGAAGATGTTTTCTTCCTCGCACAACTTCGTTGTGGAATCAATTACCACCAGCGATTTTTCCGGACCGATACGACTTAGGGACCTTCAAGAAAAAAGCCTACTCCTTTTTAAAAGACCAGCAACGCATCTGCAATTTCCCTGGTTCCCCTGGTGTTCCAGGTATTCATGGGCGGCGGTAGTCACTTACCATCAGGTGAGCCGCATGCTCGTTTGCCCCCTCTCCTATAAAAAAATCAAAACAGCAAATAATTCAAACAAAAGTAACGTATGCTGGGTGGAATAAATACATCGTGTAGACAGTTTTATAGCCTGCTGTAAAGAAGTGGGAAGACATTAAAAGCTTTGCTAAATTAAAAGTCGCCCTATTAGCATAAATCAGTCCGGTGTTCATTTACGTGTCGCATTTGCGTTTCCGATCCGTTTTGGGATCGTTACGCATAGGAGAAAAAGAGATAGTTATATTTTTGCGTACCTCTCTTGAATGGTTACTCTCATAATATTCTAGTATCGTTTGAGAAATTAATATTTTGTTTCGGAACTTTATATGATGAACTTGAAGCCTTGTTTACATTTTGATGGGGATATTATAAATTTTTTGGAAATTTCGGATACCGTGATTGCACCGCAGTGGTTCCCAGCAGTGGGACGTAAATAGAGTGCAAATTTACTTTTTTTTATAGAATCCACAATCAATCCAGTCAACCAAATGGTAAGCGGACGCTGTGTCGCTGTGTCCTGTCGAATCTAAATGAAGATGTGTTGTCACCCCTGATGACTAAGATCGAATGCCTCTTATCCAATAATCTTATCTCTGGTTCACTACAGCAGCATTAAGCTGATATTTAACGTCGGAGAGAGCATGGCCCTTCCCCAGTCGAGCCGACCCATTCGCGCTATAACCATAATATTGCTGCAGTATGACTCTACTACCTATAAACTTTATATTACATTTTATAGTAAATGTAAACCTTCACAGATTATAAATAGCGTTATATCAGAGTTCTATAGACAATTTTTATGGCCTATTTACTTCAATTAGATAGAATGTCTAATATTTGGCTAACTTTAATCTAGTCTGCCTAACTTTTATCGAGTTTTATAGAAATCACAAAAATGTGAACTTGTTTTCCAAACGCAAGGAAAGTTACGAAACTTGTGATTGACTAAAATACTTCGCTTACGGTCGAATTTCGTTCTTAGTTACTTGCCGGTCTCCTATAATTTGATAGTCCTTAGTTCATCTTACTCGAGTGGTTAACTGTTCAGGTTTTGGCATTATGAAAGTAAATTTGCATAAGACATTTATTCTATCACTTACATCGATTTACACGAAACATTTCAGTTAAAGGAAAAATGACTTATTATGAAAAAAGAAACAGAAAAAAAGAAGTACATATATTAGACGTGTATGCAAACACACACACACACACACACACACACACACACACACACACACACACACACACACACACACACACAAATATTAAAACAAAAATCGTGTGCAAAACTGGTGAAGGGGATCGTCTCAGCATAACCCGCGAGCTTGCAGCGCTGATTTTCAGTCAGCCCGAACAAGTTCTTTTGAACAAGTAGTTTAGTTATAACAAGTTTTTTTCGTACGCAATAAATGATCTTAAGCGACCCTACTGAGACGATAACAAAACATGAACTCGATGTGCATTGCCGGTGATAGCTGAGATTTCAAGATGTTAATTTTGATATAATTTTAATTTTCATACGTGGTAGAGCCATGCTGCAGCTATATTAATAGTATAGTTGTAGCACGAATGGGTCGGCTCGACCGGGGAAGGACCACGCTCTCACAGAATACCAGCGTAAAATAGCAGCTTAATGCTGCTGTGTTTCGTATGGTGAGTGTAGAGAACCGAAGACCCTTTTTACTGGAAAAGAGGCATTCTATCTTAGCCTCACGGCTGACAACGCATCTGCATTTAAATTCGCAAACGAAGATAGATGTAGATGTCTATGGGCCACAGCAACCACTTACGATCAGGTGGACTGTGTGCTCGTTTGTCACCCCTATTCTATAAAAAAAAAAAATACCAGCGAGAAAGGAGTAAGTAAGTATTGTAGTAAGTGACGTTAGAAACAGAAACAGAAATTTTGTATTCAATACAGATTATAAAAAAAAAATAAAAAAGGTCCCGCTGGGTTTCTTTCTAGTTCCTTCCAGCACAGAGTTTTTTTTCCGAACCAGTGGTAAAAGTAAAAAAATTACAACAATAAGAATTACATGTAATTTTAATTAAATAAAAAATTATTCTTTTTTATTCTTTTAATACTTATTGAAAGCCACTCTTATGTTTAATATATCACTGGTTTAAAAATACCTCTGTCCTGTGAAGAACCAGCAAGAAATCCAGCGGGATTGTTTTGTATTTGAGAAAAAAAAAAACAGCTTACAATCATAATATTGTTACACAATTAACAACACAAAACAAATTAGAAATAGCTTGATAGCGATCACCTCATTCCCAGGTGTTATTATTATCCATAAATTCCTCCTGGATTCTAAATTGTTAGAATTTAAATATAACGTAATAATACACTTAATTATAATCTGGAGTTGATATTAGGTTTCCTTAACGGTTTGTGGAGAATAAGTGTCAAAAAGATATGAATGTGAATTGAATATAGAGGTGCCACGCAGCAGGCCGTTAGATAGGCTTAGCACTACGTCCTCCAGGTCATCCAGAGTTACTTATTGCTACCCGTGTGAACCGGGGCAAATTGATTTTTAATAAATAAGACAATGTCTGATAAAGATACAATCAAATTATTTCTAATAACAACTTGTTTCAATAGAAATACTTTAAGTTTTCTCTCTTTTTTTTCTAGAATAAGACAAACAAGCAAATAGTCCACCTGATAGTAAGTAGATACTGTGACCCATATATCGACATATATCCTCGATTAAGTCAATCAAAATTGGCTCAGAAGACTTTTACAAGCTATTAACTCTCCACTAAAGAGTAAAGTAATATAGTGGGAATGAGCTGTACATTTTGTAGATAATATCTATGTTATTACCGGACCTGACTTCACTTCTGCTGGAATTTTATTTCTCACACATGCACGTTTCCTATCGATTAAATTCATATATTAATCTTACTTGACTCGTTTGGACTAGGTCTATTTTATAGTTGATGCGGTACACAGAGCAACTCCATTATTCCTGACACGGCGTATTGCATACCTGATGGCTGCTTAAGTGACATTAATGCCTTTGAAGTTGCGAACTACCCACAATGTCTACGCATAGCACGTAACGCTATGACCTGCAAATAATTTAAGCCTTAAATAACTGTCCCGAGCGCTTAATTTTGAATTAATTATTTTAATAAATAAACAACTCTGGCTAATATCCCCCAATTAACCATTCCATAGATAACCTGATGGTTATCTATGGAAAAGGTCAATTGTCAACAGTACTTTTGCTAATAACAATTCAAAATAATAATTATTAAGATCGCCAAACCGCCTGCAATGCGTTGCAACTCTGGCTTATATCCCCCCTATTAGGCAATGTAAGGAAGAGGTCTATTGTCAGCATTACTCTTGATAGGTCGTTATGATATAATGACAAAAATCCATAATAATTATCTTAGTGTATTTATAAAAGTGGAGTGACAGACGAATTTATGAGCATATTGCAGCCCATGGACACCTGCGACCAACTTCAAACAATGAATGCTACAGATACGTTGTTACTGAGGACTAAGATTAAATGCTTTAGACCGGAACGTCGGGAATTAAAAATAAGTTAATTAAACGCGATATAATCCGTAAAAGTACTTTTATCCAAGATCATTTTAGTTTTTAATGTCTTTTATTGTAACAAATATTTTATACTAGCGACCCGCCCCAGCTTCACCTGGAAAGGATCCATTAATGTAGCGTTATTTAGATTTACGATAGTCCAAGACAATATTTATTTTATAAATTTTTGCTTTAAAAAATCTTTAAGTCTTTCGGATAAAATATAGCCTAGATCCCTTTTGGGCAGACAGAACCCTTTTTCTTCTGTTAAGCTCAAAAGAACCCTTTTGAGCTTAACAGAAGCCCATTATTGCAATATTGCAGATAAGTACTTCAATTTTATTTATAAGTATAGATTATTATAATAAATAAATACATTAAAATATAAACACAAATATTAGCGCCTGTTATCAATATTTTGAAAGCATAACAATCACATTTACATTTTAATAAGTCACAAAGGCGATCTAATCTTCGTGCTTTTCCATGCTATAAACCCTTTAAATGTTACTATTTTGAAGACGGTGTAATATCGTAAGAAAAATGGCGTGCAGGATGCATTTTATTACTGTGAAAAAATGTTTAGAAGCAAAAGAAATTGATCGCAAAAATGAAATATTTTAAGCTTTTGGTAAACAACTTTGCTTTGGTTTTCATAATAATATTTACTGATGATATGTTTACGAATTAATATCATCATCATCATTACAGCCCTTTACAAGTCCACTGCTGAACATAGGCCTCCCCCAAGGAATGCCACAAAGCACGGTCCTGAGCCACCTGTGTATCCATCGACTTCCTGCATGTCTTACCAAGTCGTCACTCCATATAGTAGGGGGGTTGCCTTACACTTCGCCTACCGGTACAAGGCTGCCACTCGAGAACCTTTTTTCTCATTTCTAAGTTTATCAAGCAGAGAAACCCCGAGCATAGCCCTCTCCAAAGCCCAATGAGCGACCTTAAGCTTCGTCATACGGCCAACAGTGCAGGCCCACGTCTCAGATCCATAAGTCATTACTGGCAACACGCACTGGTTGTACAGTCTCGTTTTCAAGTTTTGAGGTATACCTGATGAGAAGATGTGTCGTTATTTCCCGAACGCTGCCCAGCCGAGTTTAATCCGTCGATTGACCTCTCGGTCGATGTTGGACTTACCGAATCGGACTTACTTTGTCCCAGGTAAACATACTCGTCAACAACTTCGAGCTTAGTGCTCCCAACAACTACTGGCGTGGGTGTGATATGGACGTTATACATGATCTTTGTTTTGTCCATGTTCATCTTAAGACCTATCTGTTGGGAGGCAATATTGAGGTCATTTAGCGTAGTGCTCACTCAAAATCTCAGGTGTCCCGGAAACGATGCTGCCACATTCGGTCTTCAGCTTTGACAGTTGGCTCTTTCTGGCAGACAGATCTTTGGCAAAGATTTTGGAGACCTGGTTCCCTTTCGATCGCTTCTTCAATACGAACAGTATTAAAGTTGCATAAGTCCCGCCGCAAGCATTTGGAGATCTGTCTGTTCAGTTGCCTGTATGCTGTCAAATCTACTGAAGACTGCAGCTTCATTTCCCGTCTAACAGCCATGAGATTAAGAGTGTGATCGGAGAGTTTTTGTGTTCTTCTGCGGCGGGTGTTGCAAAACTTAGCTCCGACCGCATGGACAGTTTCCAGGAGCTTGTCATTCATATCATCCACTGCATTGCAATCTTCTAGGCACTGAAAACTGTTTTGTAACTCGAGCTTTTTTTCGGGACCTCGTGCTCTAATCCAATTAGAGCACGAGGGGGACGCAGTGTTGACTTCATTAGACTTGGTTCAGTGCTTTTCTAGAACCATGATAATTGCTTCATATTTTTACTTGTAACTTTCATAGAGGCAATATTTTCCACCGTTGCTATGCTTGGTAAGTGTTTTGGTAATCGCAGTTTTTTATTTATAATTCAGCTGTTACCAGAAAGATGCTGCCCTCCTCCTGGGTCAGTTTCTTTCGATCGCCTCTAACGACACCCACGGGATGATATGGGATAGTGGGTATTTATTACCATAACAATAAAAAAACTAAAACTAGAAACTTAAATGATCATTAAGTCCTACTTCCCGTGGTATAGTACCAAGAACGCGTAGCGCTGGCTGCGTTTACGCTGAACATACTTAGCCTTTGAGCGAGAAAAGATTCAGCCCTCTTAAAACCAGCGACAAGACTAAAAGAACTGTATGTGAAGTAAGGACTTCAGATACAGTTCTTTTAGGAACTTTACCGCACGTGGACCCCACGGACTGATAAATGACACGAATATGTATATCTCTCAGACGCATGCTTGCAACACTTGCCAGTTCAGCAGCCTCCGATGCCGCCCTGGCTCTAAACGAGTTGATAGGATGCTACGTCTGGGACCCTTTGGCCTTTGGAATTTTGGCCCATAGAAACTAAAATCTATCCTCGATTAAGAATCAAATTGCAAATGCATTTTACCCCAGAGGAGCTAATGGAATATCTCGTAACAAGGAGAATAGAATAGAATAAATTTTTATTCACTACAGATTACATGTAATTCTAATTGAAAGTATTTTTTTTTACTTTATCAATGGTTCAGAAAAAAGCCTCTGTCTTGGGAAGCACCAGCAAGAAACCTAGCCGGACTTTTGTTAAAAAAAAGTAAAAAGAGTATCTGGCTCTTGTCACTCATTACACACATGAATCAAAATTTAAAATTAAATTAAGTGTAAACCTTCATTACTGAATCGCACAAAATATAGTTTTCTGTATTTGGACCTTTACCGTATAGTGGCGGTGTAAGAATATCCACTATCCCATATCGTCCGTGAGTGTCGTAAGAGGCGACAGAGCAGGGAGATGCGCAACAGTACTTCTCTGATGACAACTCAATATTATAAAACCCTGCCTGCCAGTGTGGCAACTGTGGCAAAATCCTCAAGCAATAGGAGGGCATTTTTCAAAATTGACTTTTTAGACTATAATGAAAATCTAACACGTAATACTAGGTGCGTTGTGGTAAGATCGGTGATGGGGCAAGACCGTAAGATTAAAATTTCCGCAAATTATGCTATATTTTTAAATGCTATTTAATACGTGTGCAGAGCCATGCTGCAGCTATAGTAGTAGTATGGTTGTAGCACGAATGGGTCAGCTCCAACGGGCAGGACCACGCTCTCACAGAATACCAGCGTAAATAGCAGCAATGCTGTGTTTCGCTAATAATTGTATGAGAACCGAGACCCTTTTTACTGGAAAAGGCATTCCATCTTAGTCCTCACGGGTGACAACATCTGCATTTTGATTCTTTATTGAGGATAGATGTAGATGTCTGGGTCACAGCAACCACTTACCATCAGGTGGACTGTGTGCTCGTTTGTCACCCTATCCTAAAAAAAAAATACTAACAATATGGTACACGACGCCATTTCATTCTGCGACCCCAATTTCCCGCCATTCGTTTCCGGGAAGTAGGACGCGTGCTGCGCGGCATTTTATAAAACAGATAATTTTGTGTTGTTTTGTCCATCCAGTCATTCCCTATCACTTTTATTTGTGATTTTAGCGAAATATAGATTCTATTGTTATTATTTTGTCTGGATACTAAGTTTTATGAAGTTATAGCCAGATAAAACTGATACAAACAGGCTACAGATCGCTGTAGGCCAAGATCGATGTTTCCCCACGCAGGTGAAGATCGGATGATTTTTATCCTATCATTGCCCGTTTCAAATATGGCAGTGATTGTTATACTTTCATTTTGTCGTTATATTCTTTCGAAGATTGCTCAAGTGGCTATGGGACTCAGTACCGCTATCAAATCTATTGTGCCTTAATGAACCTAATTTAGCGTAATTTTTAGAATGGTTTTATTACTTTTAAATACACATTAAAACATTTATAATTCTTCGCATTACGCATCAATATGGTAAATCTAAAATTAGAATTTTCGAAACTGTTAATAAGCTGCTAACTTACGTTTTACTGAAATATTTAACTTTATAAAGTGTTACCAGCATAGCTATACATTAACTCAATAGCTTTAACAACTGATAATCACAAAATTATTTAGAACTAATCTTGGAACGTAGTTATTAGATATATATTGTGAGATGCCGATATATTTGCACTGGTTTATGCCGACCGCGGTACTGTGTGCTACTAAGTACCAGCCACTACTATAACAACATTTTATTCGCAGATGCTTCGAAAATACACTAGGACCTCCACGCGGGCAACTTCGTACAAACAAAAAACCCTAGAAATTGCTATTGAAAGAATAAAAAACTCTTTAGATAACGTTTATTTCATGTCATTAGATATTTATCTCATTAGATAAAGCTTAAAACTCATTCAGTTTCACGGGAAACTTACCCCACGTTCCTTTTCCTGGTCTAGTCCACTTTGCTTTAGTTTTTCCGACTTCATGCCCATATTCTGATTGTAATTAACTCTACGAATAGGCTAACGCCTGCTCATTGACACACACACACACACAAATATACATACTAAAAAATCTATCAATTAACCAACTACAACATGCTTCGTCATATCCTTTTGCTAAAATACACATCTTCCTCTACTCATGTATTGTCCCAGGGCATTTTGCCAGTCCATACTACATTTATTTAAAAATCTAGATGTTTTTATATACAATTTTCGTACCCAGTAAAAAAATTAAATGCGTCCGATCTTTCCCTTATATTTAATAATTCCATCTTATGTCACAACAAAGTTTGAGAACTATTAAATTACAATTTCTTTATATCAGGGATAAGATCGGATGCCAAGAAACAAAAGGAAAGAAAATCGTTTGGAACATTTATGTTTCTAGTAATTTATAGATCTTATTGAAATTAGTTTTTGAGCGTTAAAGATAGGATAAAATCCTTTTATTAACTTCGTTCTCTAAGCAATAGAAGTGGCTTTAAATTTAAGCCCGGTCTTACCCCTTGAAGGCAAATTCTTCATCATGCACATAAAAAGTATGTCTTGTCTTCGCACACGTTTAAAGCAGAAAAGGTTGAGTTTACAAAAGCTAAAGTTTCTCATAGCTAAACTACGTTTAACCATTAACGATTTGCGTCATGTTCCAGAAATCTGACGTATACGGATGTCGAGAAAATAAAGTTTTGCCAGACTCTTTCAACTAGTCGAAAATCCGTCCGGTATTAAACGCACCTTATGTTTTATGGCAAGACGAGGATATTATGTTGTAACTGTTAAGTTATGTTATGTATATTGTATACGTACCAACCCATGGGTGTTTACGTTTAAAACGAAAACGACATTACGTGACTGTATATTCTAGTTTGTTGTTTTGAGGTTATTTAAAACACAAAACTAAGAATAAAAATTAAAATACTAACGTAAATTAACCAATTTTAAAATTGTGTAAAAAGGTTGAATTTTCCTTAATTCTTATTTCTCCCCATCACTGATATAAGATATCCATTGGGATATTTGCTTTATAGGGTTGTCACATATGAAGAATACATTTATTTATGTGGAATTTTGTTAAAATTTCTTTTAAATAAAAAATCAAAAGAATCCAAAATATTATAATTCAGGTAAAGATGGCACATAGATGCATGTGTTTTTGATACCCCTTGGGAAGGCCTATGTTCAGCAGTGTACTTGTGGGGGCTGTAATAATGATGGTGTCGAAGAATGACAAGCAAGAACGCAGTCCACGTGACAGGTAGTAGCTGCTATAAACAAGACACCTACAAAGTCTAAGAAAAATGCATGTGAGTTGTCACCAGTCAGGACTAAGGTTAACTTATTATTGTATGGATGCCTGCTTACCAAAAAAAGGGTCTCCGTCCTCGCCGCTACGTTCTCTAGAATTTTTCTTCCCAGTTCAGCCAATTCAACCATAATACAGCGATGCTTAATCACGTATTTAATAGACATGCTTAAGATTATACGTATTTAATACACACTACAATCTACACATATATGCCGTACATAAGAACAGGGATAACCTGGGCAAGAGCCTAACTAGCGAGAAAAAGGCCGATAACTGCGAGGTTTATAACTCCTGGAGATTACTCACTGACTGACTTATTTATTGTTACAAGCACCGGCTTATAACGAGCTAAAAATAATAATAAAAATAAAATATAATAAATAAAAATAATAATATCAAACAGGGTATATAAAAAAACTGTATTAAAGCTCCCGACCCTAAGGCAAGCATTCCATTTGTGACATGAAATCTGATAAAGTTGTTCATTTGAAATAGGCAATTCTGTATGCCGACGCATTGTTGCAATAAAGCCGTATAATAGATTAAAATATGAAATTTATTTGGGGGATACCTTTTAAAATTAAATGGTTTGTTATGATATTTTATTTTGTGGACGGAGAGTACACTCCTATATTTTTCCATTGTTCTTTCTTATTTTACAAGTATGTTTGGGGATTTTTTTTAATATTTAAGAAATTTGAGCAATTAAGTAAAAGAGCTTTAGCAAATATTTATACGAGTAGTTCTCGAAAAAAAAAACTCAATTTAAACTACAACAACTGTAAAAAGTAAAATAACTATCATGTAACGTTTAGCAGTGCGCATTTTTTTTTTGTTATCACCACCCAACAGTCTACCGCTGGCCATGCCCCTCCCCCTCGCAAGTATAAATTACAACTAAAATGAGTCATGTTAGCAAAGCGCGATGCCGACGTACGTTGTAGACTTTACATTTCCTTAATATATTTTATCAGAGTTCAATAACTAGAAATAATTCAATTATTCAATAATTTCTGTATGTGTTAATATGTATACAAATGAAACCGCTGTGTATTAGTATAACAACTTCCTATTAATCTTTAATAACAAACATGTAACAAAATTTTCTTAGGCCTGTTTTCCAATCCCCACATAAAATTTATTAATAAGATAAAATACTACATAAGCAAATTAAAAATTACAGTTGCATGAATAAAATGTATATATGTATATGTATGTATAACATGTATATGTATGTGTGTATATATATTTCTTTGTAACCGCCTTCGCAGTTCTATCACTGCCCTAAGGTTGACTGGCAGAGAATCCTTTTAGCATTAAGTCCGTTTTTGTTCCTGTACTTAATATGTAAGGTTCAATAAAGTTTAAATAAATAAAAAAAGCTGGGGCACTGTCGACAATCGACATGTGTTTTAATACATAATGTTGGCATCCTCATAATAAAGAATATAATTTATAGCAAAGTTAGAATTAAAAACGAGGTATATTAAAAAAAGTATATTATTAAAAATAATACTTTAGTAGTATTATTTTAATAGATTTCAGAAAGGAGTTTAAAAGCATTAAAGCTAAAATTATGTCTTTATGACGTGACATAAACAGAAACAGAAACATTTTATTCAATAAGATAATAAATAATACTATAAATGCTCTTATGTTTAAATTATCATAGGTTCAGAAAATACCTCTGTGCTGGGAAGAACCAGCAAGATACAACGAAACTTTTTTTTGAAAAAAATAATAGTTTACATAAATATGTTACACAATTAACAACACAAAACTAATAAGAAATACTATAGTAGCATTCATCTCATTCTTAGGAATATTACCTGTCATCCATAATTTCCTTAATATTAAAACCCATAAATACAAACTTTGTTTATAAAGTTTTTGAACTTTACGGAGGTCAAATTTTGTATATTTTCATTTATAATAACAGTTATGTTCAATTTGTAAATTCCTTTTGAAAACTTTAAATTACAAAATTAGGAAATTAATAAACATCACCTCATTAAAATATATGTCATTTGAAGATTAGTTGCTCTCTCTCTCTCTCTTTTATAGAAAGGGACAGGTATAAAGATAATTAATACTTATTTAGCGTATTTCGGTAAACGAAAATCAAACATTATGAGTAAGGCCCTAATATAACAATATCCTTTTTTATTTGTGATATTATACTAGAATGTTTTTAAGATTAGTATATCTTTACACATTTTAATATTTAATTACGTTAATATAATCAGTTACTGTTACAGCCTATTAAAGTCCACTGCTGAACGTAATATAACATAGATACAATTCTTACAGATGTTAACTATTAATTGCAGGGTAATGGCATAAATTATTCAAAATTTATGTTCTGATCACTATGGACAATTAGTCCATGACCTTGCTACAAAAAGATAACAGAAAGTTAAGAAAGATGTGTTTGTTCCACTAAGTGTACATTGCTTAGAGAGCCTTTAGGAGTAATGTAGTAAAAAAGCTCATCACTTCTATGGAAAAATAATACTAACTATTTATATGGAACATTATTTAAACTCATGAGTTTTGAAATTATTTAATGAAATAGTATTATTTTTAAATCACTCTCTTTATACAGTCGCAATTCATTTAATGAATGGGTGACAGTAGGAATCTATTAGAGCTTTAGGTAATTGTAGTCTAACATCAAAGAAAATATACACTACGCGAAAAGAAACGACACTTAAGCATGTGTGCACATAAAATCGCTTGCGGCTATGTGTGGGTGTCTGTGTGTGCGCGGGGGCCTTGAGAGGCGCGCGGGGCGTGGAACGGGGCCGTCGCCGACTGCGCCAACCGAGGGCTAGTAGTTCGCGCATCGCGTCTCATCTCTCTAATCTCACGCACCGCACCAGGCACAGACTGACTGCGCTTTATACAAAATAATCATGCCGGCGGGCTTATTGTTGTGTTTATGGTTGTGGCAATAACCAAAAACAGAATAGATAAAACTTCTTTTTGGACGAATTTTTGCAATTGTAAAATAATAAAATTATAAAAGTAATCGAAAAGCCAAAAATATATAAAGAGTAAGTAATTTTTAAGGGTAGTAGGTAATACTGATTATTGTGCTGAAATACTAAGTGTTGGTAATTATTTAAGATTACCTTTAACTGTCGTACAAATTTTGTTTTGTCTGTCTGTGTATAAAAGTTGATTTAAAATTGAACGTATCTTTCACTACCCAAATACATATGTTTACATTATATAACATATACATACTATGTATCTTCTTTGGCACAAGTCTATAATATTCCATTTCGGTTCGGTATCAACCCTAGAGTTACACGCTCCGGCTCAAGGTCTCCGGCGCTTGAACTATCACGTATAGAGAGTGTCACCGCTGTGATAACATTGAGAATGTTCATTTATTGAAAAAATATTTAAGAATGTGTATAAATACCAAGTATTTACATTTAATAAACAAAATTAAAATGGGTGGCTAATACAACATTATACAACTCACACTTATTGAATTATATTATTAAAGAAATATGTGATCATCTTTTATATTCTTATCTAACTAATCAGGGTAGTAGCGATAGCTACACCTCGATATCAAAAATAACAAAGTCAAAATCATGATCCCTTTTTCCCATTGCGACTACTCATTGCAACTACTCAAAAATATCTTATCTATTTCAAAGCAATCACTTAATAGCGCGATTTAAAATACCACAGCGACATCTATTGACACAATTGTAAAATATCTTGTGACCGTTATCGTTACAGCCTACTATAGTCCACTGCTGAACATAGGCTTATAGGATATTTGCCATAGTTGCCACGCTTGGCAAGCGGTTTGGCAACCGCAGTTATTTGTTTTTAGACGTTAATGGGAAGACGCACGCTGCTACCTTTCCCCTGATTTGTTTCCCTTTGTCGCCTCTTACGACACCCACGCCACGATACGATATGGAGTAGTGGATATTTTGTTTTTTTCATGATTTTTTTTTGTTAAATAGTTAATACTTCAGTGGTTCCATATCAATTTGAAGGAAATTAAGGGATGTAGCTTTTAATGTGACTTATTAAATGACATGCGAGATATATTCCTTAGTCCATTAAAAAGAGTCAAAAAATTAGACTAATAGTAAAGTTGATTTCGTTGGTAAGCAGAATTTGGCTAAAACATAGCTTCAGAAGCTATTATGTGATTTTTTTAAATTCCTTTTAGTAATCTGAATTCGGCTTACTTTTATATTAAAAGTTTTTCTAAAAATATAAATAGGTGTGATAAAGGACACTAATATCGCGCGTGTATATTGACCTTCACCGTTAGAACCGACCGTAGTGCTGTAGCCTTAATAGACTACAGCGTGGGCCTATTATGAAAAAGATTGCTATCTCTTGACTATTTTATTTTCTTGATTTCCAAATGTTTACAAGTATGAAGATTGATTAACCTGTATATTTTCTGGTTTGTCATTCAGTAGCATTCTTCTCGTATCCCCGGAGTTTAATTAATGTTACCACAGGAAACCAACGTAAAATGTCAGCATAAAGGTGTCAATTTACGTGGTGGAGCCACACTGTAGCTGTAATAACTTTAGCACGAATGGGTCAGCACGACTGGGCTTGGTCCATGCTCTCATAATATACCAGCATGAATAACTCTGGTATCGTATGCTGACTGTAATGAACTGGACACACTTTTTGTAACGTCAATGGACAATGGATGAATTTGCTATAAAAGGGACCAGCAGTGGAATATTTAAGTACTAATGATCAAGAATATAATTATAAGACAATACAGATATTAAATTTAAAAATATATAGATGTTAAATAGTTGTTAATGTTCTCTTAGCGTTCCGTATTACTATTATGTAACATATGTTTTTTATAGGAATGGGTAAATTATTATACAAATACGCATAGAATAGCGGAAGGATTATAGTTATGACCTAAATTGCAAACAACTCAAACACATATCACACGCCTTATTTGTTTTATTATCTAATCTTAAACTGCTTAACATCAGAGTGCTCTAAGCGAACTTAATCGAAACTCCGCAATAAATATGAAACTTGGTAACCAAAAAACAATAAGTTAAGCTGTGTTTAACAACAATTTTACCCGCAACCATTCCTGGCTTGATTAAGTCCACAACATACCCAAGTGTAACGTTTTTACTCGACAGGAGGACAGGATTTTTACTTTATTCTGGAATGTGTCCGGGTTTTCGTAGGAGCATAAATATCTCACGAAACACCTTACACCGTTAGTTTTAAAGCAAAATTGAAAAATTATCAAGCTGTCTGAAACAACTGTAACATGGCAAAAGTTTTACTTTTGTTGGCAGTTGTTTCGTTTCACTAGACAAAATTTATTGCAGAAATCGACTTATCTTTTTGTTAGCTCAATTTAATTTTACTTTTCTACATTCGGAGTAATAAATAGCCGTAAACGAATCAATAAATCGATGTAGCAATGGGCCGGCCAAGTATTTGTAAGACTAATAACAACCGCTGGGGTTGAGAGGTTCTCGATTGCATTGAATTCTTATCCTCGTACCGGAGTGAAGGGGGAACTCCTTCCTCCACTATATTGAGTGACGACCTGGTAAGATGTGTAGGAAGATAAGAAAATAAAAGAATAGAATAATGTTTTATTCAATATAGATTACAAGTAATTCTAATTGAAAGTAATTTTTTAACTTTTACCACTGATTCGAAAAAATAAACTCCGTCTTGGGACAAACCAGCATGAAACCCAGCGGGACTTTTCTTTCAAAGTAAAATTATACAATAATAAAACAGCTTGTACAAACTACTTACAGAACTTATTTAAGAAAGTCGATGGATGCAGTGGGCTCAGCGCCGTGCTTTGTGGCATTCTTTGGAGAAGGCCTGTATTCAGCAGTGGACTAGTGATGGGCTGTTATGATGACGATGATTATGATGACTATTTCATCATTATCATCATCATAACAACCAACAACGTTCATCTCGGTGTGGTCCCGAAACAAAACCGATGCACTTGTTATTAGTATGCGCAGATGCTTACATTTCTCCAAGTAAATTAAATTATGCTTAGATTTCTTCTATGTAATAGCTACACATTATCTAATCCAATTTAATAACCTCGTAACCAACATTAGTTACAGCGAAATTTATATTAAAGCTGGAGCACGTATAAAAGAAAAACGTAATAAATATAACCTAAACTAATGACAACACGTGTACAGTATTAGTGCTGCGCGATTTTGAATGCTTTTATTTGCGAATGAATGAAAATAAGTCATTATTTTTCATTTTAAGAAAATAAAATAAAATCTTGTTTGTCCAAAGTTACGTATTTTTTATTTTAATAAACACTGGCAATGCTTCTAACATAGCTAATATTCCTATTTATCGTTGCAAGTTAATTTAAATGCTTTTGGTGGCAGGGACTGACGACAAATAAATATAACTATTTTAGTTTACAAAATTTGTTTTATGGCTACATTAAGTAGGACTAAGCTCTCGAATAACACCGGCGTAAAATAGCGGCATAAGGCTGTAATGTTTCATAAGGTGGTTATAAAGAATTTGAAAAGGCCGGCAGCGCACCTGGTATTCCCTGGTGTTAACACTTACCATGAGGTGAACCGCATACTCATTTGCCGCCTCTACTTTAAAAAAACTATTAGTAAATCCAATTTTGCATGCCTTAAGCGCGTTAAAAAAATTACGTATAACATGATTATACCTTAATTTTTTAAAGTAGTTTAAATTGTGTTGTGTGTAACAAGTTTTCTTTAATAATATTATTACTATACTTCCAATTTTTCGATAATTTTATGTGAAATTTCAATTTAAAAAAAGTCATAACTCTCATATAATGGTAAAAAATTAAAAAAAAAAATGTAAATTGTAGTTCTATTCGTCAAAGAGCTCCAGTAACAGTCACCGAAGTACACCTTCAAGTCACTCCGTCAAGTCAGGAGGTGGGTCTATTCTATAACTAAAGAAACAGGCCCAAACTCTGCACATCTAGTTCTCCTCGTCGAGGAGTTCTAGTAACAGTCATCAAAATACATCTTCAAGTCACTCCGTCAAGTCCGGAGTAAGGTCTATTCATAACTAACAAAACGAGGCAAACTCGCACACCTAGTTCTACTCTTCGAGGGTTCAGTAGCATTCACCGAAGTACCTTCAGGTCACTCATCAGGTACAGGTAAGGTCTCATTAAACTAACAAAACGTGGCCAAGCTCGACACATCTAGTTCTACTCTTCGAGGAGTTCAGCATTCATCAGAGTATACTGGTCACTCTATCAAGTCCGGAGGCAGAGGTGTATTAAATGTCGACTGTGCCTTAGGCCCTTCTAGCAATTCATCAGCGCCCTCTGGGGGCCATTATATCTATTAAAATTCTACTCATTTTGCAAATAAACTATATTATAATTTATAATATAGTTTAATAATTGCAAAATAATTAAGATACGAGCACCTTTAACAGAGTGTAAACAGGGTTGTATAAATGAAAAATGTGATGAGAGAGTAAAAGCGATTTAGGAGTAATCAAATAAGACGATTTTTTTCGTTTAAAACTTCCACGTGCGCCTTTTTAACCTTGCTAGGCACGTGACTAGTTAGCCTTAAGGATAATCCGCCAGTGTCCGGAGGTAAGGTCTCATCATAACTAATAAAACGAGTTCAAACTCAGCACACCTATTACTATTACTACTCTTCGAGGAGTTCTTGTAGCAATCACCGAAGTACACCTTCAAGTCACTCCGTCAAGTCAGGGGGTATGGTGTCATCATAACTAACATAACGAGCACAATCTCGGCACACCTAATTCTACTCGTCGAGGAGTTCCAGTAGCAGATACCGAAGTACACCTTCAGGTCTCCATAAAGTCCAAGGCGTATAAGTATATTTATATATAAGTTCTGCGTACTTTTAGCGAAACAAAATATCGTAATAAAAATCTGTGATTATAAAAATAATAATAATACCTTGGTCAAGTATGTATCAAATTTGGTTTTAGGAATGTTTTGTATTTCTACAGCGATCGATATTTATCAGCACGAACCGCTGTAAACAAACGACCACTTATGACGGCGGCTGAGCCCGGAGTAAAAAAGAACTCTGTGCTTTGTGGCCCGGAGCGAGGCAAAGTGTATTTCGTAAAATACATTAATACAAATCTTCTCAAAACACCGAAAATGTCTGGATTTCTCCGCCAAAAATATTAATGTTAATTAAACATAACAAAATTAAACTACCATTTACATTCCATGGCTTCCCACATGATAGATGAAGAGTGTAAACAACAGATTGAGTTGAAGAATTGATATTTTCAAAAATTATCGTGTTCACGCCTCCATGCGGGCTTGATTAATCTACATCATAAGCCACTAAAACCTTTTTTTGTGTAAACTATGTACTGTTACTTACGTACGTACTCTACTTATGTACGTACGTATACTTACGTTCTCTCGTTTACTCTTTGTATGGACTTTAATAAAACTTAAAGTTCAATGGGATGGTGATATAATATCCAAAGTTTAATATTGAGTTTGTGTTATTAAAAATGATACTAATATAATAAGTAAGTAGGTACTAACTTATTTAGTATCTTTTCCTGAAACAGATCCTTCGTCCTTTTTTTGTTTTATTTTTCACAAGTTTTGTTTATCGTGCAGTTTCTTCTCAGCCAGTATGTTCTGCAGCAATAGTTCAAAATAATTTGCAGTCTTAAGCAGACTCACTATTTATACCCTTCCATAATATTTTAGGACAAGTGTCTAAAGTTAATATCCAAAATTTACGTGTTTTGACATCCAGCAAACATAATGAAATATGTACATATACACTTTGAACTGTTGGTTATATATATGTTGGTTATGTATATCATTCATTGCGAGTCCTAAAACAACGTTAGTTTCTCGGCTCTAAGTTACTTACTGTTTATTTATACGAGAATCGATGAGTAACGTATATTATCAACAAACATTACCAGAAACTTGGTTTGGATATGCTAAGTATTCTATAATTTCAAAACGTTCCGTAAAGGACATATCAGATTCTGTAATTGACAATGATCACCGCCAGAATCACTTCCTACCTTATTCAGAGCAAACACTAATAGAGGCCTTAAAAGCGAATGTGTTAAGTATAGATTAAAGAATGATAATAACAGTGGGAATATTGATTGTTTGTAGAATATAAGACATATGAGCAGCAAGGTGGAAACATGAAACTATAATATGATAGTGTTATATAAAAATATATTAACTGTGAACAGGATTTTTCTCCAAGATTATAATGAAACTTATAATATAATAGCCAATTAGAACATCTACGTGGTAGAACTGTTCTGACTGCAGAAAGAATTGGCTGGACGATCGAAAAAATATTTTGTTCTCCCAAAAAACAATGAGAAATTGCAGGAGCATCGCTGCTGTGTTATGCTCGTATGGTGAGTGATCAAAACCAAAGACAATTTGATGTGATAACGCATTCAAATTTTGATTTTTAATAAATAATAGATGTAAGTATCTACAGGCCATACTACACAGATTAAAATAGCATAGAATAATTTTTAAACACCACAGATTATAATTAATACTTCATTATCATCATCATCTTCATTACATGGCCTCTTAAATCCAATGCTGAGCACAAGGAAACGACACAAAACACGGTCCTAAACCACCTACATTCATTGACTTCCACATGCCTACCAGATCATCACTCACCTAGTAAGGTCGCTCTATAATCTGATCTTTGGTATTAGACTGCCACACTTGTTGTCGGTTTTATTTTCTTTTTTTAACCTTTCTTCACCACCGGTTGTCGTTTTCAGTAAAGTTATCTTTATTTATATTACTGGTTCTGAAAAAAACTCTGTGTAAAACTCAGAACATAATTCATCCCAAATTTTCCTAAGTAAAACTTACTAATGAATAAAATTACTATTAACTTTAAAATCATCTTACACAGCTTGTAACAGTCACCTCATTCCCGGTGGTAATTATCAATCACTTATTTATTAATATAGTAAAAACTCGTTTTTATAAAGTCTTTGTTTTGTAAAAAATAACGTGGTGATAGACAGACTTTGTTTATTTTTGGATTATGTTGTAAAAGCGTTTATTTATTCTCACATATGAATTACTGAGTCATTGGAGTTGAGTAACTGTAAATATTATATTCGCATAATTTAGTAGCTTCAGAAGTTGGGGCTTTAAATCCTTGACTTCATTTGTTTGAAGTGAAAACTGCTTTAGAATAGTTGTGTTTTGAAACTCGATGAAACGAAAAAGCGACACTAAAAAGAGACAAACATATACATCTATAGAATTTAGCATGCGAGAGAATCAGATACAGTATACAGTGTTTTTTTTATTATCTCGGTCTCCTTTTCTGAAGGTTTCAGTTGTAAGTGTGTGAACTGCACACATGATTTTTTAAATTATTGGTCCCTAAAATTAGTTGAAATATAATAATAGGAATGGGGAGTTGAATTCTCACAAGTCGCACCTACACGGCACGGTTTTGTTTGGTTTCTCCTTAAGTCACTCTTGGACGTCTGAATGGATTCTGACCCACCGTTTACAATAAATTTGCTGAAAAATCTAAATCACAGTCAGCACTAAAAGTAATATATAAAAACAGTAATATCGTTAAAGCTCTTTGTGTACCAAATCGTGTGTCATAGATCACACAGCTCTTCGAAAGGAATATTGAAAGAATAAATAAAAAGCAGCAGCTAAGGGTTCGGCCGTTAAGATATATATCGTGCGGGATATGTCCAGTTGGCAAAAAGGATGATTTCTCTGAATTATTTGCAAAATTTACTAAATTTTACAAATACCATAATTCTTCTACTATGACATCGAATGTACATGTTTTTATAATAGATGAAATAGGCTTTATAGCTCTTCAATTAAAGATTGTAATTATACACATTTTAAAACGTACGATGTAGTGACGGTGTAAGAATATCCACTATCCTATATTTTTCTGTGGGTATCGTAAGAGGCGAAAGAGGAAAATATACCAGGGTTTGGACAGCTTCGTTTTCCTAAAATATAACAAGAGGAAATAAGTAAATCAATAGTTCAGTTTTTTCCTTTATCTTAAGGTTGTCTGGAAGGGATCGCTCTTTAGCGATAAGACCGCCTTAATGTACTTGTCTCCTAAGTTTTGCATTTTGTAATCTGCTTATTTCCCAGTGTTTTATGTTGTACAATAAATTATATACATACATTTTATAGGGTAAATATCGCTCCAAGAGTTCTCAGCCTAAATAATATTTAAAATTTGCAGTCCTAATTAAAGCTTATATTACACCTATATTAAAGCTCTAAATTGCAAAACGTAAAAAATATAAAGAATACCTGAAGGCGCACAATTTTTTGCACATAAACCTAAATGATCACAAATAAGATGTAAAATTTCTACAAAAGTCTACAAAAAAAAAAAGACATTTGCGCACATTTCAAACTATTTTAATAACGGTCATCGATTTTTAGTGCCAAGTTGTTTGATCTCAAGTTATCTAATATAGTTATCGTATAAGTTATATATTGTGATATAAGACTAGGTAATGGTACTTTATATCTGCTTCGAAGTCCGACTGGTAGCAGTTGTGCTTCGGTCTGAAGATATAGAGGACTAGTTTTATAGAAGAGGGCAAAACGGCATGACTCACCTGATGGTAAGATTCAGTGTGCAGATTCCTTTCAACCAGAATCGTAGATGCGTTGCCGGCAAAAGCATTTAAGTAGCAATAAATGTCTATGGTTGCCGGCCTTTAAAAAGAAAGCTCTTTTCTTGAGTATATTTATTTATCTGTTTTAAAAAGGCTAAATCTATGATAAGTCCATTAATATATTTTTGCTCCAGTTGCCTCAGGGTATGGGCTGGACTGAAAACTAGTGCTATCACTGAGATGAGTAATTTTCACAGTTACATGCTGCAAAAAGGTTTTTAAGTCTATTTTCTTAAATTTTTGTTATATTTATTTAACTAGATGTTGGTAAATACCTCATTTTATTTATGGTTTTGCATATTTTTTTTTTACATTTTGTGCTATGCATAAATTGGAATAACAAAAATTTCTTTCTTTATAACTAGGGTTGTGATGCATCCTAGAGGTGACCAGCCTTCCTTGTTTGAACTTGACTGCAGTAATCACTTTCAATCAAGTAGACTGTAAGTTCGTTTGTCACTTCAGTTTTATTTAAAAAAATGTTCTCACGGTTGTACTTCGATAATGTTAATGCATTTATAGCTGCTGCTGCTGGGCAAATTTACTTAACTACATAACAATGTCTTGTAAAGTACAAACTGTTAAGTTAAACTGAGTTTAACGACTAACAAATTCAATAGCAAAATTGAAGTTCTTTGTCAATTGTAAACGCAGTTCACTTTAATTTGAGGACTTCGGTCAGGAGTAATTTCCGTAATTTCCGTTACCGAAGCTTAAAGTTTGTCGTGGTAAGAAGTTGTCGAAGTTTTAACGGGGAATAAACATTTTAGAAATAGCAAATACGCCAGTTCTAGACATTACAGTTACCCAGTGCTGGTTCCTGCTTCGTGGAGACCTAGGAAGAGTTTATTTAACTTTTATTTATTCTTGTTAAAACCAAGTTTTCTTCTGTATCGTAAAGACGGTTTACGTTTATAAATGCACAAGAAAATTATCCAAATCTGGAACAATTATTTGTAGATTGCATAAAACTTGTTCTGAGTAGAACTCAAACTTGCGTCCAAGTACCGCCGCCAAACTTGCAACTGCGATGCCGAGCCGTCAAAGATACGTCTTATTAAGTGATATCGAGGAGGAACTCTCCCCTTTAGCGAAAGGGGTCAGCTCTGTGGGAGGAGGAACCACGCACCGCAACTGAGGAAGGACCACGGGGTCAAAAATGTTTTTTTTTAAAGTAGAACGATTTTCTTACCCCTCTACATGGCAAAATATGTCAGAACAGAAAGTTTTTTAACCAACTTGGTCTTCTTTTAAAAGAACATCGGTTAAATAGAATTATCGTTCACAAATGGAATAAAAGTTTGTATATATTATATTTTATTTCTAAAACAACGTACCTAATATACAATATTAGAAAATTTGCTTAAACGCCTCGTAATACTGAATTAATTATTTTGTTTGTTTCCCTCGGCCTGGTGGAGGATTTATAACATTCCACAGGATGTTCAAAAGATATAAAGAATTATTTTTTATTTTAATTATGGTTTTTATATTTTGTTTACACTTTCAATCATTTTGTTTGGATCGAATTACTATTTGACTATTGTGGTTTGAAATTAAGATTGTTAAATCCATATTCGGATCCCAGCTTATTAAATTAATATTAGCTCTATATTTGTGTAAAGTTGATCAACTTGACATTGACAAGGTGTTTATGCAACCATCTATCGGAAGCAAAAATATCTTTTTGGCATATCGCACAGTTAGCTCTTACGACACTTATGAGTTGAAATTACTTTGTAATTAATTAATGGACCACGTCTCAGATCTATATGTCATCATTAACTCCTCGCACTGGTTGTACACTCTTGTTTTCAAGTTTGAGGAATACGTGACGACAAAATGTGCCGTTATCTCCCGAACTCTGCCCAGTTGAGTTGGATCCGTTGATTAAGCTATCAGTCAAGTCGGACCTATTTAGTCGGACAATTGGTAAACAACTTCGAGTGTAGGGTTTCCGTGTCAGTAACCTAAATGAGAGTTGCAGCTTTTTCTCTGTGACAGAAATTTTAGGTCGCAGTAGGACCAGAATAACCGACATACTCCAACGGATCAGTAAACTGAGGCAGCGGAGGCTGGCTAGCTCTAAGAACCGACAAACGATTGGTAAGAAGTTGGTTAAGTGGGAATCTTGTCAGGTAAGAGACTGCCACTCAATTGAAATAGGGCAGCCTCTCTACATGGAGTGCCGGTTAAGACATGAGATGGTATGGAGGGAGGTGGCGCAGGACCGTGATTTGTGTATTCCTTGTAGAGCCTGTATTCAGTAGTGGACTTGCATGTGAATGGCTATAATGATGATGATGATGATGATGATAATACTTTTGTACTTACGCAGTCACTACATGGAACATTTCGTATACGTGTTAAGATTTTTGTGCCTACAATATAAATAATGCCAATTCTTAAAACGTGTTTTGTTACCGTGCAATGTAAAAATAAATTATAAAAGTACACAACAACGGTCAATGTTTAGATTAAAATAGTAATTTCAATGAACTTTGCCAACCCTTAGGCGCGTTTTCCGATTTTGACATAAAATAAATAACAGTGTTTACTCGAAATAGGCAATTTTGCATTTACACGATATTTGTACACATACTAAAATGATATTTCACATTGAAGTATGTACAAATATTATTCAGAAAGTCGTTATATATACTGATATCGAAAATGTACATTGATATTAGGTCGATAAAATTACAGTAATTAAATGCAAAAAGGGACATGAGCCTCTCTAGCGGATTCTTAAAATCGCCACGCTTAGCAGGTGGACTGCCGATCTTGGTTAAAATATCTCGCGCCTTTGTTGCTGCTACCGGCATGGATATTTTATATCTGGTGTAAATGTGAGAATGGTTATGCAGTTTCTGGTCGTCTCTTGCGCCACCCATTGGGCAGGATGGGAAGCTGATGACTATATTTGTCGCCATGATACGGCATATACATACATTATCTTACTTAATAGTGTTTCACTGTTACTAATAAATATCACTTCAGCCCATTACAAGTCCACTGTTGACATAGAATACCGTTACCATTGCAGCCTATTAAAGTCAATACCAAGCATAAGCATACCCCATAGATTGAAATATCGAAATATCCCTCAACAAGGGATATTTGTCATAGATTGCCACGCTTGACAAGCGGGTTGGCAACACACAGTTTTAGTTTTAGTCGTTATGGAGGTGCTGCTGCGCTCCTATTTTTTTTCTTCTGTCGCCTCTTACGACACCCATACAGATGAATTCGGGTAGTGGATATTGTTACATCGCCGCCACGGCTCTCGTAGATTAGGAAAGATTAATAAAAGTTTAAATTAAAGACAATAAATGGACCCACAGGTAATTGAAGCTTTGCCCCGAGATACCAAGACACGCCAAATTAATTTCACAAGAACAGATTAAACTTTTGTATATTTTTTCTATTTTACTGACCTAGTTCAATCTCATACATTCTTTATTTTATTCATTTATTACAGCCGTTCACAAGTCCACAGCTGAACATAGGCCTCGCCTAAGGAATGCCACAAAACTTGGTTCTGAACCACCTACATTGCTCGAATTCCTGGCAACTGTCATAGTTGATTACAAAGAAACTTAATATATTTCAATATAAATGCAATGAGATTAAAATGATCCCAAATCAACATAAATACCCTAGTTGTATTTACCATTACCGTTACCGCCTATTAAATTCACTGCGGAATATAGGTCTTCCCATAGATTGCCTCTAAGGAGGTTATTTGCAACAGTATTTTGTTTTCAGTCGTAATTAGGAAGACGCTGCTGCCATCTCCTGATTTATTTTACTCTGTCGCCTCTAACTACACACACAGGATGATATGGTGTAGTGGATATTCTTACTTTCACTACACGGTAACCAGTACTACTCGGTAAATCGTTACATTTAATAATAGGCAAATCTTTAGTGGTGCCTATTCAGTGGACTTTGATAGGCTGTGATGAATGAATAAGTGATGAAATTTAATTCTCTTTACAATGTTTAAAAATTAAAATCAATCAAATGTATCATAAAGGAAACTAAAACAGGAGATATGCGGCAGCATCCTACAAATCAAAATAATAAATAACTCTGGTTGCCAACCTGTCCGCCGAGCGTGGCAACTATGGTAAAACTTTCCTATGAGGTAATCTATGGGAAAATATTAATTTAGAAATTCAAATTTCAAATTTTGACATATCAGATCTCTGAACTACATACTATATGGATATATATATATATATATATATATATATATATATATATATATATATATATATATATATATATATATATATATAGTACATATATATTATGTATGTAAGTACGTATGTACGTTCGTGGTTAATTTCCAAAAACAAAGAATGATATTGTTTTACTCAATTCGGTCGTTCATTCATCATCATTCATTTCCCCATAGGAAATTCATGACCTCCTTTAGATTTCCGAATAGGGACATATTCGCCATAGTAACGCTTGGTAGGCATGTTGTAAACGGTTTTTTTATAAATTTGAGTTCTTATCACGGAAAGGTGCTGCTGCCCATCTCCTGTTTCATTTCTTCTATCGCCTGTTACGACATCCGCAGGATATGGCAAACAAATTAGATGTAGATGTATAAAAATGGCGCCTAATTATTAGAACCGCACTGATTTATGTAAAGGGCAACTTTTAATTTCATAAGCAGTTTATGTTTCTTTTATAGCTGGCTATAAAACTGTCTAACGAATATTTGAATAACTTTAGCTGCTGGTGTATTTTAAATGGTTTTGTCTTTTTATAGAATAAGAGTGACAAGCGATTACATAGTCCACCTGATAGTATGTAGATGCTGTGGATCATGGACACATGTAAATCTATCCTCCGTCTATCTATTCTTAATCGGGTATATAAATCTATACAACGTTAAGAATCGCAAGCACACACGTTCAGGGAGAAAGCACGGTCGACCAACAGACCAAATGGTTGCCTGGTAGAGATCGCTTGTAAGCGTAAAGGCCGCCAATTTGCTAAATAATTTTTTTTCTCTCATATATCTGGTGTACTGTTCATTCATTCAACGTGTGTTTCCAGGCAACGGGGTTGAAACACTGCCAACTTCTCCGGACAGGTCTTAACTTCATCGAGGTAAAGCATATTCTTCTACTCCTTTGCTGAATACATTACGAAAGACGAAGCATAACATTTCAAATGCGTGAAATATCTACAACAAAGGGTGAAGTCCCGCAGATGCCTGGTTATTCAATGGTACAAAGGGTGAGAGAGAATTAAATCATTTAGTTATAATATTAAAATATATAATAATATTTTCGATCAATTCGTGGCGATTAAATATTTCGAACAAAACCTAAGCTTGACAACAAAATTAAAAATGAAAGTTTTCCATCACGGGTACACAACCCTTACAAAGGCTGATTTGAGTAAAGCCGTCGTAAATAAACCTAACTTTATCTTCATTAAAATAAAAATAAAGACAGTTTTATAGCCTGTTAAATAAAGCTAAAACATTGAAAGGTTTACGAATTAAAAGTTGCTTACGCCAACATTAATCAGTGCGTGAGCTGATTATATTTCTCAAGGCTTTATTGTTTTACATCGAATTGGAGATAAAATAGTATTTTTCTCTAATTCTACGTAAATGCAATGTAAGCAATGTAGGAAAAAAATTGGCAAAATTAATGGAGTTCTTTTATCTATCGGCATATGTACGTTATAGAGCAAAGTTAAATTTTATCCACTCTCCTCTCACACACACACCTTTTCATGTATCGTAACTGTTTTCTTTAAACTAAAAAAAACGATTCGGGACACTTTTTGTGCCGCAGGGTGACACCACAGGAGGGGATGGTGAGTACTCCATTAATTTTGTGATTTTTGGCTAAAATACAAATATTTATACATCGCTGAATGGCCGAATAAATTAAATTTTCAAAATAAAATAGCAACGTGAAAGAGTTTAGATATAAATTTTAGCTCTTTAAAACAAATTATTATTTTATTCTTTACTTTAGTTATACACATTATCTTGGCGGTAAAGTGAAAAATTTATGAGAAAAGTAAAAAAGTAAATAGTGGAGCAAAAAAATCGATAAATGATAAAATATGTTCATATTTCGTGGCAGATTGCGCGGTAACTATATAGTGTTATCGCTTTTGTATTTATAAGAGGTTGATCTAATTTGTATGTGCTATGGTATTATTGTACGAGCAGCTATGCAGGTTCTAGAGAGAGAGAGAGACCAGTATCCTGTGACCTAAAGATCTATTGTGATCGCTGCTATGTCTATAATTCACTGCTAAGCCTACGTCCTCAATGGTAGGAGAACATAGTTTCTCAGATGACAACGTTTGCATTAAGGTACGCAATCAGTTAGGATGTGCAGAGGTGTTTCTTGCGTTAAAAACAAACCGGCACATCCTTGAGTTGCTAATCCCAGGATGGACATGTGTTTTTTAAACAACGTGTGTTGGCGTCGGGGCTCTTGCCAGAATGCATATTGGAGCCAGACCTTAACTGACTTATTGTGATAAAAGTATTTCAAGGTCAATCAAGTGTCAGCTCTCATTACCGGTTACTTAGGGACAGTATGTGTAATAGAATGGACAAAAGAACCCTCCTACTTATAAACTCCATGACAGTTCCAGAACAATAAATAATTTGAATAACTTAAATGTATAAAATAATATTGGTACAATGATGATATAGGTAAAAACTTAGGTTTAGTATTAAAAACTGTCTAAAGGAACAACAAATTACTAATTATTGTATGCCTGGAGCAACATTAGCCAAATTATAAATAAAATTCTAATAAGTAGCATAGTCCTAATAGTATATTGATACTTTTATTATGGGAAAGGCAATGTGAATAAAAACAATTATTGGATTATATTGAAATTCTAAATAATTTAAATGTTAACAAGATTGTTTTTTTCATTCTGCCATATGGTCTGCCACAAGAAAATAAATTAAGACATGACTTAAATATCCAAATGAATAATTGAATATGCAATAATAATGTAAAACTGACATATAATTGTAATAATTATAAATTTAATTTAATTGACTTAAATAATTTAATTAAGTTTTTGACAAGAGAGATAGGTATTACCCTATCAAAGTATAGTTTAAGACTGGTAGCAAATGCACTATCTTATTATTTATATTTTAACTCAGCCAATGATTTGGCTACTTTTTTTTTTTTTTTTTTGCGGATGGAAAATCATCTAATGACGCCTTTCGCTGTGGGTGGAGCGGAAGGGGTGTCGACTTTACTGACTAAAACCATCCGTGTTCCTTCAGTGCCCTTACGTTCCGGAGCCGCGTCTCTTTCGAACAGCCCGCAGCCCCGGCGGTAATCGGCTTGCTGCGGGCCCTTCACGCTGCTGACAGCTCTTTGAGGCGCGCGTGGAACAAAACGCGCCGTCGACACGGCCTGTCGTCGTTGAACGGACGGACGGCGAGCTACCATTGCTCGCCGTCACAGGTCCGCGCCTACGGTGGTCAGGGGCCGACGTAGCCCCGACGCCGGGGCGTCTCCGCGGCGACCGGGAAGGAAAGCTGTTGCTCTTTCTTTCTCCCGCTCCGCCACCTCCTTCGCTAGCATCACTGCTTCGCAGAAGGTGGTGACGGCATCCCATTCCGTCTCGCTCGGACCATGGCTTCGACCAGGGCCGGACGCGAGTCGCTCGCCTATCATCCGCTACGAGTACACGGCGGTGCTCCGCCAAAGCAGGGCACACCTCCACGGTGTGCTCCACCGTGTCCTCCGGTCGATCCTCGCAGTGGGAACGCGGGCGTTTCTCCCGCCCGATTCGGTGCAGGAACCTCCCGAACACCGTGTCCGGTGAGGACCTGCGTCAGGCGGAGGTGAGGACACCGTGGCGTCTCAAGCCACTCCTCAAGAGGTCTTATCGCCGCTATAGTGGCGTGCCCAGCACAGGGTTGCGACAGTCGCTCTCCATGTCGCCATGAGATCATGCCGGAAGTCTGTCCGCTGCGCGACGACTTGCCGCGGCAGCGGGTTTCCCCCGGCATAGTGCCTCCGCGCGCCATTCGTGCAGGCGCGCGAGGACTATCGCCTCCAGATCCCATGGCGGCAGTCCAGCAGGAGCTCGCCGCCTCGAGGAGATCGTGCGGTAGCCGCGAACCATCTTTACGGCAACCACCTTTGGGGCGCGCGTTTGGGTGGTGGACGGCAAGCCGCGCCAAACCACGCTCCCACACCGGGGCCCCGTAAAGGCCATGGACCTCGATCCCGTAGAGCCTCCGGCGAAGCGTTTAGCCCCCAGGTTCGGCGGAGCCGCCTGAAGGCAGCCCGGTCCGTTCCAGTTTGGGAGCCAAACGTCGGGTAACTCAACGAAGTTCCATCGGCCGTCGAGGACGGTCTCCGACAACCGATGGAAACACCTAACTACTTGACACCTGCTTTTATTGATCAACAAAATAATTTTACATTTGATTTGGAACCAGTTCCAAGTAATTTAAATTAGATAATGAGACAATAGAGGTAATCTCTAGCAAAGATAATTTAAATAGCTTAGAATACAACACCAATACATAATGTGTAATTTCACAAAATAGCAATAATAAAAACTGTATCAACGTGGTGCATCAAAATATACAATGTATGTTAAGCAAAAATTAGAAATTGAATTATTTTTAAATAGTAACAATATACATATTTATGTATTACTGAACATTGGTTGAAAGATTACAATTCATATTTAATTTCAGTAATCACCAGGTGGTCAGTTTGTTCAATGAGATACTAAATACGCGGTGGCTCCTTAATATTAGCTAATAAATCCTTATCATGTAAAGAACGTAAGACATTGTGAGCCTCTCTGTTGAGCGTATTGTAGAAATGGCATGTGTGAGCTTGAGCACCTTATTGTTGTCAGTGTTTACAGACCCCATGTTCAAGTTATGATACCTTCGAAAAAATTATGGAAGAAGTTTTAGTTAAGCTTAATAAACAGAATAAATGTCTTGTAGTATGTGGAGACTTTAATATCAATCTCCTGGAAACTTCTTCCATCAGTATTAAATTTTGCTCTTTGTTCAAATCCTATAATCTTGATAAATTATTCTTTGAAGCTAAAATATTTTTATTGTTTTTAAAATCCATGCAGCTAAAATGATAATAAGTTTATTGTTACTTTTCAGGGACAGATGAAAGAATATAAACATGAACCATGATGAAGCCTCATAAAAATATTGGCCTTTTTAAACAGAGCAATCTTATTTAACTGATTCCTACAAGTTTCCTTCCTTAAATTATTAAGTTTACATTGTACAAGTATTGCAGGGTGTAGTGCAACTTGTATTAATAATATTTTTACAGGTGTTGTACCAATCAACAAATCAATAATTCAAAAACTTAGTTCAGATCACTGAGGACAACTGGTTTCATAACCTTGTATGCACAAAAAACAGGTCATTGAGAAAATTGTGTTTGTTCCTATTAATGCAAAACGCCTGGAGATATTTAGAAGTAATATGGTAAAAAACCTTCCTTCGCTTTCTTATAAGAACAATGCAGACTATTTATATGAAGAATTATTTACCCTTATAAGCAATGAATTTAATAAAACATTTACTTCTAAAACATTCTCCAGAAACAGTGGCAAGGCATTTAATGAGTGGGGGACAGTAGGAATTCATAAAAGCAGACGAAGGTTATATGACCTTTACCACGAAAGATCATATAATCTTTCCGATGCTTTTAAAGAATATGTCAAAAATTATTCTAAAATTTTTAAAAGAGTTTGCTCCACAGCCAAATCTTTACATATTAGCAACAAAATTAAGACTGCTAAGAATAAAATTAAAATGACGTGGAGTACAATTAACTGCAAAACCGGTAAAGACAAGCCTCGTAACTCAAACTATCAATTAAAAATTAACAATGAATTGAATAAATCAAATCAAGAAGTCGCAGCGGTGTTTGAAATATTTCACTGAAATTCCTATCTTGACAACAGAGTCTATTGAATTCTCCTACTGTCGCTGAGTCATTACTCAAACAGAATGTTAATACCTGTTTAAAAGAATTTAGATTTGAAAAGTATTACTGCAAAGATATTGTAAAATACTTCAAAACCATTGATGTAAAGAAAACCGAGATTTGTGGGGATTTCCATTACAGTTATTGCGTCCATAATAGATTTAATTGCACCTTATCTTCCTATTATTTTTAATACTTGTATCGATTCTGGTGTGTTTCTGATTTAATGAAATATAGTAGTAATACTGATAGTACATTGGACCCTGCTAATTTTAGACCTATTTCTGTACCTACCAACTCTCAGTACAATTTTGAAAAATAATTTTGGATCAATTGTTAAAATTTTTAATACAAATAAATTACATAAAACCAATTTGGTTTACAAGGGTCAGCTAGACGTCTGACGCCAGTGTTGAGCTTATGAAATATATTTTTAATGCCTGGGAGAATCTGTAGGATGCCTTAGGTATTTTTTGTTATCTTTTCAAGGCTTTTGATTGTGTTCATCATGAGACATTAATCAGGAACTACAACATTACAGTGTAAACAATTTGGCGCTTAGACTTTTTACTTCATAGTTAAGTAACAGAACTCAAAAAGTCGTGATCAATGGTAGGGAGTTCCTCCGGATCAGTAGTATCAATGGGCGTTCCTCAGGGCTCGATTCTTGGCTCATTCCTGTTCTTAATCTATTTTAATGACTTACCTTATCTTGTAGGGACAATCACGATATAGTATTATTGCTGATGATACTTCTTTAATTTTCATACTCAAACGGCAGTCAATTAATTATGACGATGTAAATAATGCTCTATCGAAATTAGTACATTGGTTTAACGCCAACAATTTGTTCTTAAACAGCAATAAGACAAAATGTATTAAATTACATTACCTAATGTAAAACATTCAGAATAATGTGTCTTAAATGAGGAGGAGTTGAGTCTTGTGATACCACTGTTTTTCTTAGTATTACTATTGACGCTAAACTAATGGGGCCCCATATATCTAAATTAGCAAACAGACTTAGTTCTGCAGCATATGCTGTAAGAAAGACTAGAAGTCTCACAGATGTTGAGACAGCTAGATTAGTGTATTTAGTTACTTTCATAGCGTAATCTTATGGAATTTTGCTGGGGTAATGCGACTGATATTGAGCCATATTTATTTTGCAAAGAAGCCATACGAGCGATTTATAACACCTAAATTATAAAGAGTCCCTTAGGAAAATATAAAGAAATAAACATATTAACTTTGGCATCGCAATATATTTATGAAAATGTAATTTATGTACATAAAAACATAAATAGCTTAATAAGAATAAAGATGTTCATTATAAACACTAGGAACAAACATAAGCTTGTAATGCCAGTTACTAGACTCCACAGAATCAGTAATTCATTTATGGGACAATGTATATGCTTTTACAACAAAATCCCAGAACATGTTCAAAGTTTGTCAGTAAACAAGTTTAAAAGTTTTATTAAAGAAAAACTGTACAAAAATGGTTATTATAATATCAAGGAATACATGAATGAAAATAACCCCTGGGAATAAGGTGATCGCCACCATGCTGGTTCTATGAAAATTCATTTAAAAATTGTATAAACAAAATTATTGTTAAGTGAAATATGTTTAAAAAAAAGTCCCGCTGGGTTTCTTGCTGGTTCTTCCCAGGACAGTGGTATTTTCCGAACAAGTGGTAAATAAAAAATGACTTTCAATAAGTATTATATAATAATCAATATTGAATAAAAAAATAATTCATTCATTCATTCATTCATTCATCATTCAATCGGACTAGGCTTTTTGAGATTCCACAATATGGCTCGAGTCCAAATTGTGTACTATTTGAACCTACAATACCCGCGTGACCCGGAACCCATCTTAAAACGACAATGTTGTTACATCCCAGGGCGTTTAGACGATTCACGCAGTCTCCAACTAGCACTTCGATTGCACTATGCTGTTAAGCTTTGATCTCAGCGCTAGCAGTGCTGCTTGACTATCAGAGTTTATATAGATTATATGGTTGACGTAGTATTTTTGCAGATTGATTTCCGTACACTGAAGTACTAAAATTTCTGCCAGAGATGAATCTACCCGAATTCATACTAAGTTTGAATTTGGGGCGTTTCCTATAAATTCCAAAGCTTACGTCGAGGCCCATTTTTGACCCATCGGTATACCATATAAGGCTACCGACCTCACAGATGACATCTATATTCAGCCAGTCTTCTCTGGAGGGTAGTTCCACTATATACTTTTTATTAAAAGTATACAGTGGACGCATGATATCTGAGATCATGCATAAGACCGGTGTTTCCTTAATTGAGTCGAGTATGAATCTCAATCTTTAGGAAAGCAAGCTCAAATCGCCCTGGGCGTTAATCCTATACAAACTTGCCCTCGTCTCCTTGTCTAAATAAAGATTAAGCCATATACGTGCATTAAGAGCCGCTCCAGGCGATGATCGCATCGTTCCAGTTGCCATTAAGTAGGCAGTCCTTTGTAGACTATTAATCTGTCCGCAGTCGTCTTTTGGTTGGCCTTATTACATCAGACAGAGCGTAGGTAAGAATTGGCCTCACTATGCTGCTGTATAGCCATAGGATCATACTGGGACGCAAGCCCCATTGTTCCTGACCATACTACTGCACTTACCTAAAGCAAATTTAGCCTTATGGCGTACGTTGCTAGGTGAGATTTCCACGTTAGTTTTTGGTTTGTTGTTACGCCCAAGTACTTAACTTCAGTAGAGAATGGTACTTTTTTACCATTAAGTTTTGGTGTGACTAATTTGTCTAACCGTCTCTTTTTGGTAAAGGGTATTATAACAGTTTTATCAGCATTAACTGATAAACTTTTATCCCTACACCAGTTATTTATAGTGTTTAGGGATCTTTGTATGATTAATGATAAAATACTTTCGCAAAAGCCGCTCCCAATGATCACAAAGTCATAAGCATAACCTAGTGTATCAATACAAAGATCTGCAATGTTGGATAATAATTGGTAAACCGCAAGAGTCCAAAGAAGGAGTGACAAAACACCTCTTTGTGGACAGCCTCTTGTAGTTGCAACCTCATTCGAAGTTTCAAACAGCGCTATTTTTGCCTTTCTGTTTGAGAGCATCGACTTCACCCACCTGATGGTTGTGGGGTCAACATTTTTAGATGTCAGGCTCTAACAAGCAGTGATGTGGGGCCCTGTCGAAGGCGCCCTCAATATCTAGAAAGGCACAAAGGCTATTTCTTTACCCTCCAGCGCTTTTTCGACCCTATCAATAACACTGATCAGGGCTGTTTTAGTAGATTTGCCTCTGCGATTAGCATGCTGGTTGTAATGTATGGGCCTCGTAGCTAGAGTTACATCCCAAATATATCTATCTATAACCTTTTTCAATGTCTTAAGAAGAAAGGAGGATAGGCTTATAGGTCTAAAGGACTTTGGTAAAGCGTAGTCCATTCTACCAGCCGTAGGTATAAATAGAACTTTGACATAACCATTTCTTATATTTACGCGAACACTACACATTGAATAAAACTATTTTTAAGGATTTTATCGCGTTTAATTTAACTATTTTGATTCTCTACGTATCTGGTATTTTACAGCAACCTATGGTCCCCCCCGTGACCATGGGTTGCTGTAAAGCACACGAATCGTCGGGATTCAAAATAGTAAAATTAAACGCGATAGAACTTTGACAATTGTCCGTCGTTCTGGAATATATCCCCATGCAAATCTTGCTCTGAAGATTTTCACCAGATAAGGAAAAAGGATATCGTTACCCCTCTGTAATTGGATGGGAATTATTCCATCCTCCCAGCTTGTCTTATATGGTTTAAAGGAGTCAACAGCCCACTGCCTGGTGCAGAGGGCTGTTGACTCTTGGCCTTATTATCTTTGCAGCGCTACACCGGTCCTCATTACAAGGCCTTCGTAGGGCTTTGAAAGAGTTCGAGGCAAAAGTCTTCTGTGACCTTGGGAAATGGGTTGACGCTAGTGACTCCAACGTTTCTGTTTAACTAGTAGTGAAGTTACCATCAGGCTATTTAAGAAGCCCGATCTGATTAGGTTTAGCTTTCGATAGCATTTTGTGTTTCTTGCACTGCGAGACAAAGACTCAACTTCTGCTGAGCTCTCTTAGCTTTCCTAATTTCTTTATTAAATTCGATTAGGGCTGCACTAAAAATATCCCACTCTTTGTTTTTAGCCCTATTGAATTGTTTCCTGGTCTTTTCCCTAAGCTCCTTTAGCTTAGTGTTCCACCAAAGAACTTTTCATGTTGAGGTCTTGGTTTTGACGGGACAACTGTCCTCAAAGGCTTCACGGATACCTACGGTTACCGTCTCCGTCGCTAACTCCAGACCTTCAATCGTTTTGATGATTTTAGGGAACGTTTCCAAATTCATCCATAGGCTATCTCTCTAAACATCCCAGGAGGTCGCTTTTGTATCCCTAAAAGCAACAGTTTCATAAATTGGTGATACTCTATCACAAACGTAATGTCGTTGTGATCTCACATCGAGTTTTCACTACTAACATGCCAGTCAGTTATCCGCGTGGATATGTTATTGGTAGCAAAGTTTATATATAACACTTCTTGCCTAGCACGCGTTACAAATGTGGTGTATACCCTAAGTTTATGCTTACCAGGTGATTGGATATGAGAAAGTCATAAAGTAACTCACCTCTTTTGTTGATGTTAGTGCTTCCCCATGCTGTGTGGTTAGCATTACCATCACATCCCTCCACAATTTCGGCGTTGTGTTTTCGGGTGAACTCCGTCACTCGCTCTAACTCGATGGCAGGATCTGGGTTCTCTCCGGGAAGATAGGCTGAGCAAATGATTACTCTGGCCCCTGTGTATCCCTTGAGATTTATGAAGGCTGTGACGTGGTCGTCGTTGCAGTACTCTGGAACGGCTAAAGGTTCAATATTTTTATTGTAAATTATAAAAGCTCTGGGTCTTCTAGCTTTAGTATTGACTAGGATCTTGCCGGCAGCCGACAATCCCAGAACTTGACCGTTGGCCACCCAAAGCTCTTGTATGTGTATGTCTTCTGCAAAGCAAACCTCCACCACGGCAGAAGCAGCTGCTGCATGGTGAAGTAATACTGCATATTCTACGAGCATATTGTTTTCTTCCAGTCTTCTGGTTACAATTGAGATGCAGTCTTCAAGAGGTAAGCATGTGTACAGTTACTGCAGATCATAACTGACCATAGTTTCATTGTCTGCCCAAAGTACGTCTTTAATCTCGCTGACAAAATGTTAGGAATCCTTTGTGTGTGCTCTTATATATCCCCTGAGCGGTGAGAGTATTTTTGCTAAGTGTTGAGTTAATCTGTAAGTTGGTGAATCGATTTGGCTCACTATGGGACGTAGTGGAGCATTGGATTCATATCAGTGGTCCAATTTAATAAAGATTGTCACCATAAAATAGATGCTGATATGTGTTTTTACGTTGGAGTAGACTTCAAAATTTCTTAAATGTAGTTCTGCAGTAACGATGAATACTACACATGGAATAAAATCAAAATGCAGATGTGTTGTCACCCCTGAGGACTACGATGGACTGCCTCGTTTCCAGTAAAAAGGGTCTCCGGTTCTCTACACTCACCATACGAAACACAGCCGCATTAAGCTGCAGCATTACTTTTACAGGCTGATGAAGAAAAAGCAAAGCGAAGTACACAGCAATGATACACATTATCTTAACAAGTTGTATAATTTGCAATTTGTTCTTCATACATTCAATAGAAATAACTTTGAGGACATTTATACTGTGTTCATGCTCCGTAAGTGTCTACTGAGAGTGCGTTGGTGCTTTTATTGAATAAAAGCAATTTTCCGCTAGTCTGTTTACTTATGTTCGTATTATGGTTCATTGTTGCATCTTATTTGTTTAGGTTGTATAAGAAACATTGCATATTATTTCCAGTTCCAAGCGTGGCATTATTAATTCTTCCTTTTCTTAACAAGTTATGATTTTAACTCAAGAAATGTTAAGGCCCTCTTGTAGTTCGGTGTGTTGGTATGGAAACGTAATCTCGCTCCTCGTAATTTTCAAACGAAGTAGTACTAAAGCAGGAAAAAAAATGAGAAAAAACAACGTACGTCCCACCTGGAAGATGAAATACCTCGTTTCCAGTAAAAATGGTCTCCGGTACTAACCATACGAAACACAGCAGCATTAAGCGTCAATTATAAAACGTCTTCTCTTCGTTATTTGAAGACGTTTTTTCTTTAGTTATTCTAAAAAAAGCCTTTAGACACGAATAAATTATAACTAGGAAAATATACGAAATATATTGCATTATAACCACACATTATTATTCTTGTCGGGTTGTCATCATCCATCTGCAGCTGTCCACAGTTGGACACAGACCTCTCTCATAATGCATAACTAAGAGTACAGTTCATTATCATCATATTCATCATCATTATAGCCTATCAAAATGTACTGCTGAACAAAACGCTCCCCCGTAGATTGCCCCATATGAGGGACAACCGCAGTTTTTTTAAATTAATATTTTGTATTTTATCGTAAGTCTTTGGAAAATAACATTAGGTATGTCGAAATAAAATTCATCGTATTCGATATCATACAATAATATTTCTATAAGCGATATCGGAACATTTGCGACATTGCGGCATGAAAAATTCATGTTTCACACCATAAAGCACAGGAAAATGCACTCAGACGCATTGTCGTTGTATGAGTTTATAGAACTATATATTTTATTTTGGTTTCCAATAGCCATGAAAAATTCATAAGGTACCTATTAGAGAAATTGTTTAGGGGTTTATCTTCGATTTCAATCCATTTATCGGCGCTATGATTTCTTTTATTTACGCAAACACTACAAATGGTATGAAACTGTTTTTACGGATTATATTGCTTATTTTAACTGGTTCTTACTTGACTCCCCAACAAGGCGGGTTTTTTCGAGTGTATATATATATATATATATATATATATGCGTGTGTGTGAGTATGTATGTATGTCTGTTTCATTGGCCCGCTCTGTAGCCAAAACGACTTGATGAATTTTATATATGGGAGGTCGTTAGATTCGTCTGTGTTGTGGAAATGACATAGGGTTTAATTTTTTTCTATTTCGTATTCAATTCAGAAAATGCAGTGAGGTATTGGGCTTGTTAACTCCCGACGATTCGAGTATTTCGCAGCACCCGTGGTTTAATTCCTATCAAGGATGATTCGTGAGGCTATTGAAATTAAAAAAAAAGACAATTTAAATTGAGAAGGCCGTTAAGTACTATTATCTACTTGGGATCCTGTAAATTAAAATCAAACCCAAGCATACTCCTCCAATACTACAAGATACAGCAAGTTCATTCGGCGTAGATCAGATAAAAAATTAAAAGTTAAAGGCACTGTTGCTTGGCAGAAATAGGCAAACTACCTTGATGGTATCCTAACCAGAAAAAGAGTCCCATCACATAGTGAAATAATCATATAATTATAAATAAATATGCGTTTTTTTTTAAACTAGTCCGATCCAGCTTCGTCTGGATAGGACTTATTGATGCGGCGTTATTTTGATTTAAGATAATCAATAAAGATCATTTATTTTATAGTTAGTATCTTCAAGTTTTTTTGCACAAAATACAGTCTAGATTACTCCTAGCATTGCTCTCTGTCCATTTATCAAGTATCATTAAAATCAGTTAGTCATTAGGCACATTAAAAAAAATGGTTATTACCCAAGTAGCACACAAGCGGTATAACAAAGCGCTACAGCAGTAGCTTAACAGGTATATTTAATGGCTTAACCTTCTGTAAGTGCTACACTACCGACAGAGAACTTTTCAATCGCTTCTATGTCACTGAAAAGGGCCCACTTTATACGGGCTTCAGTGCTACAGTAGCGGCGATGAAAACGTGCGTGAAATGTAACTTTTGGCGCTAAAAGATATATAAAAAGTTCTTGTGTCACCTTTATAGAATTTGCACATGATTGCGACGCGACTGTAATAAGTAAGCAAATCTTAAAGCTTTTTATAGTTATTTTTTTACATAATATATCTATATAAGAATTATAGTGACAGAAAATAAATGATAAATATAACTTCAAATTGATCGTAATGAGTTATGGTGGTAAATAATAAAAAAGTTGATTAGTGTAATATAAGATAATGATTTAATTTTTCAAAAAAAAAACTTTTTTACGTAGAATATTAGTACAAGCATTAGTTTTCTGTAAAAATATGCATTCATTTAGCTAAATTATTTCATGCGCCCGTGAACCTGTAGCTGTAATTTATCTTACTAAAGTAGATTGAAATTTTAAGGTTAATTTTGCTGTTTCTTTTCGATTGAGTTATTGGAACTTGTGGTCAATATATTAGGGCATGTTATGCAAAAGGGTTTACTTCTTGTGAAAAGTATGCTCTCTAACATAAGAAAACTGATTGTTTTATTGACATTCCTTATTTATCAAATACTGCCATGTAATGGCGATTTTTTACAAAAGCCTTAGACGTCTACTACATCTATTATAACGGTTTTAAAAGTAGTACGGCGCTAGTAATTATTATATTAGAGTTTTACGATCTACAATAACCGAACTATGGAGTATTTTTACTAATTTTGAGATACAAAAACACTTTAAAAACCTTTTTAATATCAAAATTTTTTAGGGTCCATTAGTAATTGGAATTAATTTTATTAACACACGTAAGAAAAAAAAATTAATAATTCGTGAAATTATTAAAGGTCTTGTACAGACTTTACTGTATTAATGGTAATACATGATAGATTCAAAACTCTTATTGCCGTATAAAATATCTTTAGCATGCCTAATGCAGAGATTGACTCTATTTACACGTTACATTTAACAAATTTACCGCTTTTTGTGCTTCTGTCGAGCTATAATACGGTAAAAGTGCTATTAAGATTCCTTTATATCTATAGTAAAGTTGTAGACTATTGTACTAGTGAGTATTATATTGAGTGCTATATATAAATAAACTGGTGAAGGTGATCATCTCAGCATAACCCGCGAGCTTGCAGCGCTGATTTTCAGTCAGCCCGAACAAGTTCTTTTGAACAAGTAGTTTAGTTTTAAAAAGTTTTTTTCGTACGCAATAAATGATCTTAAGCGACCCTACTGAGACGATAACAAAACATGAACTCGATGTGCATTGCCGGTGATAGCTGAGATTTCAAGATGTTAATACCAGCGAGAAAGGAGTAAGTAAGTATGAGTGAGAAATAAGACCTGCAAATAACCTGCAAATAATTTAAGCCTTAAATAACTGTCCCGAGCGCTTAATTTTGAATTAATTATTTTAATAAATAAACAACTCTGGCTAATATCCCCCAATTGACCTTTCCATAGATAACCTGATGGTTATCTATGGAAAAGGTCAATTGTCAACAGTACTTTTGCTAATAACAATTCAAAATAATAATTATTAAGATCGCCAAACCGCCTGCAAAGCGTTGCAACTCTGGCTTATATCCCCCCTATTAGGCAATCTAAGGAAGAGGTCTATTGTCAGCATTACTCTTGATAGGTCGTTATGATATAATGACAAAAATCCATAATACTTATCTTAGTGTATTTATAAAAGTGGAGTGACAGACGAATTTATGAGCATATTGCAGCCCATGGACACCTGCGACCAACTTCAAACAATGAAGGCTACAGATACGTTGTTACTGAGGACTAAGATTAAATGCATCTCAGCTTTTAACCATATTGGCTCTCTTACCCTTTAGACCGGAACACAGCAGTGCACACGTAATGCTAATTGGGGGTGGAAATAGGAGAGCGGATGGTACCTACTCAGACAGATTCCTGGGCAGAAAAGGAGTCCTACCATTTACAAAATATTCATATCTTTGTATTTAGTTATGCATTTATATTGAAATGTATATACGCTTATGAAGATAGATTTATTTGCAATGGCTAGTCCCCTAGATCTCTCGGGGGTGCTATACATTAGCATCAGCACCAACAGCATGATCAGCACGGCTACTAGCCGAAGAGCGTGCAACATATCATGACACGCTCTGCGGCTAGTAGTCTAACGCTCACCTTAGGGGAATGGAGTCCCACGTTGCGCAGCTTTCGGTCGCAGCCTTGAGAGTCTCTACAAATTCTCCCTCCAGCTACCACCCGCATGAGGTTGACATATATACTCCACCAACCAATACAACGGCAGATATAGCCAAAAGGTATTATTATGTTGTTATATAAAACACCATGATGGTCAGACAGTCTGCAGCCCCGTAATGAAGGGACCCGACTTGGGCACTTGGGCAACGTTACTTAGGATGTGAGTCAAACCAAGACGTAGAGAGCGCCATTAAGAATGACACACAGGACACGCCAAACAACCATCGCAGAGACGCAATGCTGCGAAACGCAACAAGCATCAATACGACTATCGTCGGCTTACAACATCCCAAGGTCCCCCATACAATCCTACAGACATCACCACCCGCATACCTCCATCGAGCAGAACCACAAGATGCGTCGAATCAGGCGCAGCACACCCGCAGATTCATGACAAGACGCAATAACGCAAGTAGCAGTAATCATCATTGCAACGATCATACAGATGACGCCCCCTCACAACACACCATCATGACGCCTATCGACTTTGGCAACACAAAATACTAATTCTTTTTAAGAGAAACGAGCATGCGGCTCACCTGATGGTAAGTGATACCGCCGCCCATGAACAACTGCAACACCAGGGAATTGCAGATGCGTTGTCGGCTTCAAAAAGGAGAAGCTTTCTTTCTTGAAGGTCCCTAAGTCGTACCGGTCCGGAAAAATCTCCGGTAGTAAACAATTCCACAGAGAAGTTGTACGAGGAAGAAAACTCCTGCCCATAGATGGGAACAGTATGTAGAACCATGTGAGGCCAAACCTGCGCCTTGTAAAGTTGCAGGCGGTGTGCCGGCATGAAATACTGTCCCATGGCGTTGAGCACGCTGCTTTTAGAGGCCAATTTGGCCTTCTTCCAAGTGACCACGAAACTGCACCTCACTCGATATGTTGACGCCGAGGATTCCGATACTGGCTGAGGCAACAAGGGGAGTGCCTTGAAACTGAGGAGACACAACAAAGGGGTTCTTTTTAGCGGTAAACGCGCAATTTTGTGTCTTCTGAGGATTAAACTGGACTAGATTTAGTCGCCCCCAATCCAAGACTTTGTTCAGCAAAGACTCGACTTCAGACACAAGTTTGTTCCGGTACTCGGCGACGTTTTCCCGAGAAATATTGGCACGGCCCGTGTATAGAGCATCACCAGTGCTGTCATCAGCATAACAATGAATGTTACCTGTTTGCAACATATCATTGACATACAGAAGAAACAGCGTTGGTGATAGCACATAGCCTTGTGGAACACCAGCGTTAATAGGTAATCGAGCATGCACCGTCTACTACGACCTTGATGTCTGATCAGCCAGAAACTGGTGATCCAATTAAAATCGGAAGCCCATAGGAAGGAAGCTTCGAAAGAAGTGCTTTAGCCAGACCCGATCGAAGGCCTTCGCTATGTCCAACTAACGGCCAATGCCTTCCCTTGACCGATCGCCTGCGCCCATCTATCTGTTAGGTAAACAAGAAGATCACCAGCTGAGCGACCCCGACGGAAACCACTGGCAGTCACTAATCAGCTGGTGCTCCTCAAGGTACCGCATGAGCTGGTAGTTAAAAATGGACTCCATTATTTTCGAGAACAAGGAGGTGATGGCGATAGACCTGTAGTTGGACGGATCAGAGCGGTTACCTTTATTAGGGATCGGGTGCACGAAAGCTGCCTTCCATGAATTCGGGACAACGCCTAGGGAGTAGGGATACCGGAAAAGATGCGTTAGAACCGGTGCCAACTCTGGAGCACAGGTCCTCAGCACAATTGGCGGGATTCCCTGTATCACCACATAAGTGACAGAGTCAGCAACAGCGCTGGGATCATCCAGCGAGAAGCGAACCCGCCCCCATGGGTAGGATGCAAAGAAAGACCGCATTTCATCCCAATGCGCCGACCTGTAATGCCAAACACGGCGGAAACCTGTAGAACGCAACCGCGAGGGGAGCGTGAGTGGCACCACACTCAGGATGAGACAATGGTCCGAAGAGCCGAGAGGAGACCCGACGGAAACCTGATATCCATCCGGATGAGAGGTTAGCAGAAGGTCCAACAGGTAAGGTGTATGATCCTCCACATCTGGAATCTGTGTAGGCGAAGTAACCAGTTGTGTCAGACCGTATGCCAAGGCAAAGTCATAAACAGATCTCCCCGCATGATCGGTTAAACATGAACCAAGCCATTCGGTTTGGTTGGCGTTAAAATTGCCGAGTATCAACATCTTTCCGAATGGGATCTGTTGTAGCAAGAAATCTGTAGCCATTTGGACGTGGTCGATGAGTTGATCTGTGTCAGTATTACCGCTATGGGACCTAAACAGGCACCCGTAGACGCGGGGATGGTCGTCGCTGTCTACGCGCAGCCAAAGGATGACAAGCAAGCAAAACATAGTGGCAGTTAACAAATCGAAGGTGAGTGATGTACTCGCCATTGATATTAATCCGTATCCTTTCCAGTCCAGTAGCTTCCAATGCAGAGGTGAAGAGTTTCGGGGATATAACGTCACCCTGTCTTAAACCTCTCTGCAGTTGGATAAGTTTCATACTCTGGTTCAATACTCGGATAGCCATCGTAGCCCTACTGTACAAACACTTCAGCACTTCGATATACCGACAGTCAACTTTGACACCGCTGAAGGGACTGCAGCACCGCCCAAATTTCGACGGAATCAAAGGCTTTCTCATATTCTACATACGCAAGACATAGTGGCAAATTGTACTCCTCGGACTTCTGTACAATTTGCCGGAGGGTATGTATGTGGTCTATAGTGTTAAAGCCTTTTCGGAAACCAGCTTGTTCGGGAGGCTGGAAGTCGTCGAGTCTGCGTGCGAAACGTTTTGTAATGACTCAAGAAATCAACACGTAAACGCAGCTCCGAAGGGAAATCGATCTGTAGTTTTTCAGGAGAGCATTGTCGCCTTTCTTGAAGAACAAGACCATCGCACTTCTGCACCTCGCCTCCAGAGTAGTGCCACCATGGAGGACGGAATTAAAGAGCTTCTGAAGGATTTCAAGTAACGGTTTTCCACCCGCTTTCAGAAGCTTCGCTGTAATTCCATCCTCGCCCGGAGACTTGCCGTTTTTAAGGTGCTGGAGAGCCATTCTAATCTCGCTGAGGCTGACGTCTGGGATATCATCGGAATAATGTTAGATAAGACTTGCTCTTGGATTGTTACTCACACTTGCGTGTGACTCCAATGATGATGTGTACAGCTGCCCATAGAACCTCTTAATCTCACTCAAAATCTCAGGTGTCCCGGAAACGATGCTGCCACATTCGGTCTTCAGCTTTGACAGTTGGCTCTTTCTGGCAGACAGATCTTTGGCAAAGATTTTGGAGCCCTGGTTCCCTTTCGATCGCTTCTTCAATACGAACAGTATTAAAGTTGCGTAAGTCCCGCCGCATGCATTTGGAGATATGTCTGTTCAGTTGCCTGTATTCTGTCAAATCTACTGAAGACTGCAGCTTCATTTCCCGTCTAACAGCCATGAGATTAAGAGTGTGATCGGAGAGTTTTTGTGTTCTTCTGCGGCGGGTGTTGCAAAACATAGCTGCGACCGCATGGACAGTTTCCACGAGCTTGTCATTCATATCGTCCACTGCATTGCAATCTTCTAGGCACTGAAAACTATATTGTAACTCGAGCTGAAAGGTTTCGGGACCTTGGATTAGAGCACGAGGGGGACGGAGTGTTGACTTCATTAGATGACACCTCTCCAACTTAGCCTTTAGGTTCAGTGCTTTTCTAGAACCATGATAATTGCTTCATGTTATTACTTGTAACTTTCATAGAGGCAATATTTTCCACTGTTGCTATGCTTGGTAAGTGGTTTGGTAACCGCAGTTTTTTATTTATAATTCAGCTGTTACCAGAAAGATGCTGCCCTTCTCCTGGGTCAGTTTCTTTCGATCGCCTCTAACGACACCCACGGTACCATAACAATAAAAAAACTAAAACTAGAAACTTAAATGATCATTAAGTCCTACTTCCCGTGGTATAGTACCAAGAACGCGTAAACGCTGGCTGCATTTACGCTTTGAATGGCTATACTTAGCCTTTGAGCGAGAAAAGATTCAGCCCTCTTAAAACCAGCGACAAGACTAACCTTACTTCAGATACAGTTCTTTTAGTAACTTTACCGCACGTGGACCCCACGGACTGATAAATGACACGAATATGTATATCTCTCAAAGACGCATACTTGCAACACTTACTTGGTTCAGCAGCCTCCGATCCGCCCTGGCTCTAAACGAGTTGATAGGATGCTTGTAATACATGTAATTCTAATTGAAAGTAATTTTTTTTACTTTATCAATGGTTCAGAAAAAAGCCTCTGTCCTGGGAAGCACCAGCAAGAAACCTAGCCGGACTTTTGTTAAAAAAGTAAAAAGAATCTCTGGCTCTTGTCACTCATTACACACATGAATCAAAATTTAAAATTAAATTAAGTGTATAACCTTCATTACTGAATCGCACAAAATATAGTTTTCTGTATCTGGATCTTTACCGTGAAGTGGCGGTGTAAGAATATCCACTACCCCATATCGTCCCGTGAGTGTCGTAAGAGGCGACAGAGGGAAACTGAAACAGGAGATGCGCAACAGTATTTCTCTGATGACAACTCAAAATTATAAAAAACCTCCTCAAACAATAGGAGAGGGCATTTTTCAAAATGGACTTTTATAGACTATAATGAAAATCTAACACGTTATACTGGGAGCGTTGTGGTAAGATCGGTGATGGGGCAAGACCGTAAGATTAATATTTCCGGCGAATTATGCTATATTTTTAAATGCTAGCAATATGGTACACGACGCCATTTCATTCTGCCCCGACCCCAAGTTCCCGCCATTCGTTTCGGGAAGTAGGACGCGTGCTGTGCGGCATTTTATAAAACAAGATATTTTTTTGTTTTTTGTCCATCCGGTCATTCCCTATCACTTTTATTTGTGATTTTTTGCGGGTATATAGATTCTATTGTTATTATTTTGTCTGGATACTAAGTTTTATGAAGTTATAGCCAGATAAAACTGATACAAACAGGGTAAGATCGCTGTAGGCTGAGATCCGATGTTTCCCCACGCAGGTGAAGATCGGATGAATTTTGTCATATCTTTGTCCGTTTCAAATATGGCAGTGATTGTTATAGTTTTATGTTGTCGTGTATATTCTTTCGAAGATTGCTCAAGTGGCTATGGGACTCAGTACCGCTATCAAATCTATTGTGCCTTAATGAAACTAATTTAGCGTAATTTTTAGAATGGTTTTATTACTTTTAAATACACATTAAAACATTCATAATTCTTTGCATTACGCAGCAATATGGTAAATTTAAAATTAGAATTTTCGAAACTGTTAATATGCTGCTAACTTACGTTTTACTGAAATATTTAACTTTATTAAGTGTTACCAGCATAGCTATGCATTAAATCAATGGCTTACAACAACTGATAATTACAAAAATTATTTAGAACTAATCTTCGGAACTTAGTTATTAGATATATATTTGTGAGATGCCGATATATTTGCACTGAGCGAGTGGCAGCGGTACTGAGTGCATACTCAGTACCGCGGCCGCATTACTTATAGCAACATTTTATTCGCAGATGCTTCGAAAATACACTAGGACCTCCACGCGGGCAACTTCGTACAAACAAAAAACCCTGGAAATTGCTATTCAAAGAATAAAAAACTCATTAGATAACGTTTATCTCATCTCATTAGATATTTATCTCATTAGATAAAGTTTAAAACTAATTCAGTTTCACGGGAAACTTACCCCACGTTCCTTTTCCTGGTCTAGTATCCTTTGCTTTAGTTTTTCCGACTTCATGCCCATATTCTGATTCTAATTAACTCTACGAATAGGCTCACGCCTGCTCATTGACACACACACACACAAATAGCATACTAAAAAATCTATCAATTAACCAACTACAACCTGCTTTGTCATATCCCGCTTTGCTAAAATATTTACATCTTCCTCTACTCCTGTATTGTCCCAGGGCATTTTGCCAGTCCATACTTACATTTTATTTAAAAATCTAGATGTTTTTATATACAATTAAAATTTAGTAAAAAATCAAATGCGTCCGATCTTTCCCTTATATTTAGTAATTCCATCTTATGTCACAACAAAGTTTGAGAACCATTAAATTACAATTTCTTTATATCAGGGATAAGATCGGATGCCAAGAAACAAAAGGAAAGAAAATCGTTTGGAACATTTATGTTTCTAGTAATTTATAGATCATATTGAAATATGTTTTTGAGCGTTATAGATAGGATAAATTCCTTTTATTAACTTTGTTCTCTAAGCAATAGAAATGGCTTATCACCGGTCTTACCACTTGAAGGCAAATTCTTCATCATGCATATAAAAAAGTATGTCTTGTTTTCGCACACGTTTAAAGCAGAAACCGTTGAGTTTACAAAAGCTTAAGTTTTTCATAGCTAAACTACGTTTAACCATTAACGATTTGCGTCATGTTCCAGAAATCTGACGTATACGGATGTCGAGAAAATAAAGTTTTTGCCAGACTCTTTCAACTAGTCGAAAATCCGTCCGGTATTACCCCAACGCACCTTATGTTTTATGGCAAGACGAGGATATTATGTTGTAACTGTTATGTTATGTATATTGTACAGTACCAACCCACACGTTTATTAACGCTAGATCGTTGACGTATATATTCTAGTTTGTTGTTTTTGAGGTTATTTAAAACACAAAACTAAGAATAAAAATTAAAAGTACTAACGTAAATTAACCAATTTTAAAATTGTGTAAGAAAAGGTTTAATTTTTCGTTTTCCTTAATTTATTTCTTATTTCTCCCCCATCACTGATATAAGATATCCATTGGGATATTTGCTATGCTTTATAGGGTTGTCACATATGAAAGAATACACATTTATTTATAAGGAAATTTCATTTAAAAATTGCATTTAAATACAAAATAAGAAAGTAGACCTAAGATATTTGTAATTCAGGTAAGGATGGCATAGATGGATGTTTTTTGATATTCCTATGTTCAGCAGTGTACTTGTGCAGGGCTGTAATGATAATGATGTGTCGAAGGATTACAAGCAAGAACGCAGTCCACGTGACGGTAGTGGCTGCTAGTAGCCCATAGACACCTACAAAGTCTAAGAAAATGCATGTGAGTTGTCACCAGTCAGGACTATAACGTTATAATTGTATGGAATGCCTGCTTATCACTTAAAAGGGTCTCCGGTCCTCGCCGCTACGTTCTCGAAACATAGCAGTATTATGGTACTATTTACCATGGTATTCTCTGAGAAAATGTTTCTTCCCGGTTCAGCCAATTCAACTATAATACAGCGATGCATAATCACGTATTTAATAGACAAGATAATTTCAAGATTATACGTATTTAATACACACTACCATCTACACATAATATGTACAGTACATGAGAACCCGGGGAGTCGTAATTTCTGGGCAAAGAGCCTAACTAGCGAGAAAAAAGGCCGATAACTGCGAGGTTTATAACTCCTGGAGATGGCTCACTGACTGACGTATTTATTATTACAAGCACCGGTTTATAACGAGCTAAAATAATAATAAATATAAAATATAATAAATAAAAATAATAATAACCAAACAGGGCAAAAACTGTATTAAAGCTCCCGACCCTAAGGCAAGCATTTTATTTGTGACATGAAATCTGATAAAATTGTTCATTTTAAATATGCAATTCTGCGTGTATATGACGCTTGTTCACGCAATAAAGTCGTATAAAAGAATAAAATATGAAATTTATTAGGGGGATAACTTTTAAAATGAAATGGTTCGTTATGATTTTTATTATGTGGATGGAGAGGGCACTGCTATATTTTTGCTTAGTCCATTCTTATTTAACGAGCATGTATTGTGATTTTTTTTATATTTAAGAAATTTGAGCAATTAAGTGAAAGAGCTTAGTAAATATTTATACACGAGTAGTTCTCGAAAAAACCTAAATTTAAACTACAACAACTGTAAAAGTAAAATAACTATCATGTAACGTTTAGCAGGCATTTTTTTGTTATCACCACCCAACAGTCTACCGCTGGCTGCCTCTCCTCGCAAATATAAATTACAACTAAAATAAATTATGTTAGCAAAGCGCGTTGCCGGTACGTTGTAGACTTTACAACATTTCCTTATTAATTTTATCTGAGTTCAATAACGAGAAATTTCTGTATGTGTTAATATGTACAAATGAAACCGCTGTGTATTAGTATAATAACTTCCTATTAATCTTTAATAACAAACATATAACAAAATTTTCTTTAGGCCCGTTTCAATCCTACATAAAATTTATTAAAAAGATAAAATACTACATAAGCATATTAAAAAACAGTTGCATGAATAAAATGTATATGTATATGTATGTGCGTAAATATATTTTTGTGACCGCCTGCGTAGTTCTGTTACTGCCCTAGGTTGGGCAGAGAAATTAGCATTAAGTCCGTTTTTGTTCCTGTACTTAATATGTAAGGTCTGTTTAAATAAATTAAAAAAAAGCTTGGGTACTGTCGACAATCGACATGTGTTTTAATACATAATGTTGGCATCCTCATAATAAGGAATATAATTTATCGCAAAGTTAGAATTAAAAACGAGGTATATTAAAAAAAGTATATTATTAAAAATAATACTTTAGTAGTATTATTTTAATAGGTTTCAGAAAGGAGTTTAAAAGCATTAACGCTAGAATTATGTCTTTATTACGTAACATAAACAGAAACAGAAACATTTTTATTCATTATAGATTATAAATAATACTTATTGAAAGTCACTCTTATGTTTAATTTATAATATGTTCAGAAAATACCTCTGTGCTGGGAAGAACCAGCAAGAAACCCAGCGAATCTTTTCTTTTTTGAACAAAATTATAGCTTAAAATCATAAATATGTTACACAATTAACAACACAAAACAAATAAGAAATACTATATAGTAGCATTCATCTCATTCAGTAAGTTATTACCTTTCATCCAAAATTTCCAATTAAAATAACCCATAAATACAAACTTTGTTCAATTAGGTTTTTGAACTTTGAGGAGGTCAAATTTTATATTTTCATTTATATTATAACAGTAATATTCGATCCGCAAATTCCTTTGAAAACTTTAAATTACAAAATTATAAAATTAATAAACATCTTAATCATTAAAACAGATGTCATTTAAAGAACTGATTAAAGTAGCAGCTCTCTCTCTCTCTTTTATAGAAGGGACAGGTATAAAGATAATTAATACTTATTTAGCGTATTTCAAACGAAAATCAAACATTATGAGGAAGGCCCTAATAAATCAATATCTTTTTATTTATGATATTATACTAGAATGTTTTTAAGATTTGTATATATTTACACATTTGAATATTTAATTCCGTTAATATAATCAGTTACTGTTACAGCCTATTAAAGTCCACTGCTGAACATAAGATACCATAGATACAATTATAACAGATGTTAACTATTAATTGCAGGGTAATGGCATAAATTATTCAAAATTTACGTTCTGATCACTATGGACAATTAGTCCAGACCTTGCTATAAAAAGATAACAGAAAGTTAAGAAAGATGTGTTTGTTCCCACTTACATTTAGAGAGGCTTTAGGAGTAATGTAGTAAAAAAGCTCATCACTTATAGAAAAATCATACTAACTATTTATATGGAAACACTATTTAAACTCATGAGTTTTGAAATTATTTAAAGAAATAGTATTATTTTAAGTCATTCTCTTTATGCAGTCGCAATTCATTTATTGAATGGGTGACAGTAGGAATCTATTAGAGTTTAGGTAATTGTAGTCTAACATCAAAGAAAATATACACTACGCGAAAAGAAACGACACTTAAGCATGTACGTAAAATCGCTTGCGGCTGTGTGGTGTGTCTGTGTGCGCGGGGGCCTTGAGAGGCGCGCGGGCGTGGAACAGGCCGTCGCCGACTGCCCGCCGAGGGCTGCAGTTCGCGCATCGCGTCTCATCTCTAATCTCACGCACCGCACGCAAGCACAGACTGACTGCTTTATACAAAATAATCATGCCCGGCGGCTTTATTGTTAATGTTTATGGTTGTGGCATAACAAAAACAGATTAAAGATAAAAAGTTTTTTTTCGATGAATTTTTGCAATTTAAATAATAATGACTCTCATTTTGTTGAGAATTGGAACCGGACTGATACTGCTGCTCAATTTTTGAAGCCTTTTTATACGCATAAAATCTGAGAATTGACGTATGATGCTTGTTGTGTGAATGGAATAATTAAAGAATTTCAAATATTGACTAAAGAAACAAATAATATAAGTATTTACTTTAAAACAATACTGAAGTTACCTTGCGATTTCAAACAATATTATTAATTTTCGCTTGATAAAGTATTGTATTCAAGTAACAAAAAGAATAAAGTAAACAACTAAAATACTTTTAAGGAAAAAATCGGTTATATTTTTTTAATTTTGTTTTACCTATATTTAAATTATTTTAGGGTTAGGGGTCAGTTACCTACCTACCCAGTTCTTCAATTTTGGGAAAATCAAGAGATAATGATTTCTTATATTTACGCAAACACCTATTAAATGAAACTATATAATTTTACGAGTTTTATCGCATTTAGTTTCAACTTTTTAATTTCTCACTTCAAGATACTCGTTCTACGTAGATCGGACCACAAATAAATATTCAAAAACTGAAGGTAGCCGGGCTAACTTTAACATAGGAACGTCAAACACCTCAGTCGTCGTCCCCGAAACCATGGGTGAAAGCACTCGAAACGAAACGAAAATTATAATTTTAAAAGTAATCGAAGAAGCCAAAAATATATAAGAGTAAGTAATTTTTAAAGGGTAGTAGGTAATACTGATTATTGCGTACTGAAATACTAAGTGTTGGTTAATTATTTAGATTACCAATAACTGTCGTACATATTTTGTTTTGTCGGAGTTTAATATTCCCCATCTGTAAAGATATTTAATAAAAGTTGATTTAAAATTTAACGTATCTTTCACTACCCTAATACATAAGTTTACATTATATAACATATACCTACTATGTATCTTCGGCACAAGTCTATAATATTCCATCGGCTCCGGCTCAAGGTCACGGTGGCTTGAACTCACGTATAGAGAGTGTCACTGCTGTGATAACATTGAGAATGTTCATTTATTGAAAAATATTTAAGAATGTGTATAAATACCAATTATTTACATTTAATAAACAAAATTAAAATGGGTGGCTAATACAACAATATACAACTCACACTTATTGAATAATATTATTAAAGAAATATGTGATCATCTTTTATATTCTCATCTAACTAATCAGGGTGTAGCGGTAGCTACTCTTGATATCAAAAATATAATTAATGTCAGTAGTATTATCTCTTTACTCCATCACACACACACTACTCTTTGCAACTACTCAACAATGTCTTATGTATTTCAAAGCAATCACTTAATAGCATGATTTAAAATACCACAGCGACATCTATTGACATAATTAAAATATCTTGTGACCGTTACCGTTACAGCCTACTATAGTCCACTGCTGAACATAGGCTTATAGGATAGTTGCCATAGTTGCCGTTGCGCAGCAAGGGTTTGGCAACCGCAGATATTTGTTTTAGACGTTAATGGGAAGACGCACGCTGCTACCTTTCCCTGATTTGTTTCCTTTGTCGCCTCTTACGACACTCACGCCACGATACGATATGGAGTAGTGGATATTTTGTTTTTTCATGATTTTTTTTTGTTAAATAGTTGAAGAAATAATGAAGGAAATTAAGGGATGTAGCTTTTAATGTGACTTATTAAATGACATGCGAGTTATATTCTTGTCCATTAAAAGAGTCAAAAATTAGACTAATAGTAAAGTTGATTTCGTCGGTAAGCAGAATTTACAAAACATGGCTCCAGAAGCTATTATTTTTTTAAAATTTTAGTAATTTGAATCTGCTCACTTTTATATTAAAAGTTTTTCTAAAAATATAAATAGGTGTGATAAAGGAGCACATAATATCGCGCGAGTATAATGTGACCTTCACCGTTAGAACCGACCCATTAGTGCTGTAGCATTAATAGACTACAGCGTGGGCCTATTATGTAAAAAGTATTGCTATCTCTTGACTATTTTTATGTTTCTTGATTTCCAAATGTTTACAAGTATGAAGATTTATTAACCTGTATATTTTCTGGTTTGTCATTCTCTAGCCTTCTTCTCGTATCCCCGGAGTTTATGTAATGTTACCACAGGAAACCAACGTAAAATGTCAGAATAAAGGTGTCAATTTATGTGGTGGAGCCACACTGTAGCTGTAACAGCTTTAGCACGAATGGGTCAGCACGACTAGGCTTGGTCCATTCTCTCATATACCAGCATGAAACAGCAGAGTAACTCTGGTATCGTATGCTGAGTGTAATGAACTGACACACTTTTGTAACGTCAATGGACAATGGATGAATTTATATAAAAGGGACCAGCAGTGGAATATTTAAGTACTAATGATCAAGAATATAATTATAAGACAATACAGATATTAAATTTAAAATATATACATGTTAAATAGTTGTTAATGTTCTATCAGCGTCTCATTACTATTACGTAACATATTTTTTATAGGAATGGGTAAATTATTATACAAATACGCATAGAATAGCGGAAGGATTATAGTTATGACCTAAATTGCAAACAACCCAAGCACATACCAGACCCTTATTTGTTTTATTATCTAATCTAAAACTGCTTAAAATCAGAGTGTTCTAAGCGAACTTATTCGAAACTCCGCATAAATATGAAACTTGGTAACTAAGAAACAATAAGTTAAGCTGTGTTTAAATATTTTACTCAACCTTTCCTGGCTGGATTAAGTCCACAGCTTACCCAAGTGTAACGATTTTACTCGACAGGAGGACAGCATTTTTACTCGATTCTGGAATGTGTCCGGGTTTTCGTAGGAGCATAAATATCTCACGAAACACCTTACACCGTTAGTTTTAAAGCAATATTGAAAAATTTGCAAGCTGTCTCTAACAGCTGTAACATGGCAAAAGTTTTAATTTTATTGGCAGTTTGTTTTCACTAGACAATATTTATTGCAGAAATCGATTTTTTTTGTTAGCTCAATTACTTTTACTTTTCTACATTCAGAGTAATAAATAGCCGTAAACGAATCAATAAATCGATGTAGCAATGAGCCGGCCAAGTATTTGTAAGACTAATAACAACCGCTGGGGAAGAGAGGTTCTCGATTGCATTGGATTCTTAGCGTCGTACCGGAGTGAAGGGGGAACTCCTTCCTCCACTATATTGAGTGACGACCTGGTAAGAAATGTAGGAAGATAAGAAAACAAAAGAATAGAATAATGTTTTATTCAATATAGATTACAAGTAATTCTATTTGAAAGTCATTTTTTAACTTTTACCACTGATTCGAAAAAAAAAACTCCGTCTTGGGGCAAACCAGCATGAAACCCAGCGGGACTTTTTTTCAAAGTAAAATTATACAATAATAAAACAGCTTGTACAAACTACTAACAGAACTTATTTAAGAAAGTCGATGGATGCAGTGGGTCCAGCGCCGTGCTTGTGGCATTCTTTGGAGAAGGCCTGTATTCAGCAGTGGACTAGTGATGGGCTGTTATGATGATGATGATGATGATGATGATGACTATTTCATCAATATCATCATCATAACAACCATGTTTGACCCAATGTTCATCTCGGTCTAATACCAAAGATCAGAGTATAGAGCGACCTACTAGGTAGAGTGATGATCTGGTAGGGCATGCGGGAAGTCAATGAATGTAGGTGGCTCAGGACCGTGTTTTGTGGTCTTTTCCTGTACTCAGAAGTGGATTTAAGAGGCCACGTAATGAAGATGATGATGATAATGAAGTATTAATTATAATCTGTGGTGTTTAAAAATTATTCTATTCTATTTTAATCTGTATAGTATGGCCTGTAGACACTTACATCTATTATTTATTAAAATCAACATATGAATGCGTTATCATTTGTCTTTGGTTTTGATCACACACTATGTATGGTGAGTGATCAAAACCAAAGATATAAACATAATATAACACAGCAGCAATGTTGCTGCAATTGCTCATTGATTTTGGGAGAACAAATATTTTTTTGGATCGACCAGCCAATTCATTCTGCAATCAGTTCTACCACGTAGATGTTCTAATTGGCTATTATATTATAAGTTTCATTATAATCTTGCAAAAATCCTGTTTACAGTTATATATTTTTATATAACACTATCATATTATAGTTTCATGTTTCTACCTTGCTGCTCATATGTCTTATATTCTACAAACAATCAATACTCCCACTGTTATTATCATTCTTTAATCTATACTGAACATTTCTTTTAAGACCTCTATTAGTGTTTGCTCTGAATAAGGTAGGAAATGATTCTGGCGGATCATTGTCGATTACAGATATGACCTTTACGGAACGTTTTGAAAATTCATAGAATACCAACATATCCAAACCAAGCTTTGGTAATGTTTGTTGATAATATGCTTTACTCATCCTGATTCTCGTATAAATAAACAGTAAGTAACTTAGAGCCGAGAAACTAACGTTGTTTTAATCGCAATGAATGATATATTCTAATTATAACCAACAGTTCATAATGTATAAGGTGCATATTTCATTATGTTTGTTGGATGTCAAAACACGTAAATTTCGGATATTAATTCCTTAGTATTAACACATCGTCCTAAAATATCATGAAGAGTATATAAATAGTGAGACTGCTTAAGACTGCAAATTCATTTTGAACTATTGCTGCAGAACATACTGGCTGAGAAGAAACTGCATGAAAACAAAACTTGTAAAAAAGCAAAATAAAACAAAAAGGACGAAGGATCAGGTTTCGTACGATACTAAAATAATAAGTTAGTACCTACTTACTTATTATTTTAGTATTGTTTTAATAACACAAACTCAACATTAAACTTTGGATATTATATCACCATCCCATTGAACTTTAAGTTTTATTGAAGTCCATAAAGAGTAAACAAAGTACGTACATATTGTAATGGTACGTAAGTAACAGTACGTGTAAAACAAAAAAAAAGTGGTAGTGGCTTATGATGTAGATTAATCAAGTCCACATGGAGGCGTGAACACGATAATTTTTAAAATATCAATTATTCAACTCAATCTATTTTTAAACTCTTCACCTATCATGTGGGAAGTGGGAAAAATGGCAGTTTAATTTTGTTTTGTTTAGTTATTAATATTAGTTATTAATATTTTCGGAGGAGAAATCCGAAATTTTCGGTGTTTTGAGAAGCCTTGTATTAATGTACGTGGTACTACCAATAAGTTTTGAGATATACAAAAGTATTCTAGATACTATTAATATAATTTACATCTTTTCAAAAGATTCTCCATCATGCTCTATACAAAGTTCCATTCGCCCAAAGCAACTCTGAAAACACTTTTGCCAGTATTGATCTGACAGGTCCGAAGCCCGGTCTTTGGTCTTATCTCCGCACAGCTTGAAAAGCTTTGGGTAATGCAACTGTAGTATACCACTCAGAGTTGACTGACCTACAATTTTCCAGCATTGACGTCGATAAATGTCCGCTCCGCGAACGCTCCTCGACGAGTAGAATTAGGTGTGCCGAGATTGTGCTCGTTATGTTAGTTATGATAACACCATACCCCCTGACTTGACGAAGTGACTTGAAGGTGTACTTTGGTGACTGCTACTGGAGCTCTTTGACGAATAGAACTACAATTTACTTTTTTTTTAATTTTTTCACCATCACATGAGCATTATCAGTCGTGCACTTTTGGATTTTCCACTTTTTTTTAATTGAAATTTGACATAAAATTATCGGAAAATTGGAAGTAAGATTATTGGTGAAAACTTGTGTGTATTTAAACTACTTTAAAAATTTAGGTATAATCATGTTATACGTAATTTTTTAACGCGCTTAAGGCATGCATTTTTTTAAATTCGCAAACGAAGATAGATGTAGATGTCTATGGGCCACAGCAACCACTTACCATCAGGTGGACTGTGTGCTCGTTTGTCACCCTAATTCTATAAAAAAAAATGCATAATTGGATTTACCAATATTTTTTTTAAAGTAGAGGCGACAAATGAGTGCGGTTCGCCTCATAAGTGTTAATACCAGGGAATACCAGGTGCGCTGCCGGCCTTTTCAAATTCTTCATAACCACCTTATGAAACATCGCAGCCTTATGCCGCTATTTTACGCCGGTGTTCTTCGAGAGCTTAGTCCTTCTTAATGTAGCCATAATACAAATTTTGTAAACTTAAATAGTTATATTTACTTGTCGTCAGTCCCTGCTACCAAAAGCATTTTAAATTAACTTGCAAAGATAATTAATAGGAATATTAGCTATGTTAGAAGCATTGCCAGTGTTTGTTAAAATAAAAAATACGTAACTTTGGACAAACAAGATTTAATTTTATTATCTTAAATGAAAGTGTAGTGCCGCCGTGTAGTGGCGGGTTAGAATACCCACTACCCCATATCTTCCCGGGTGTCGTAAGAGGCGACAGAGGGAAACTGAGGCAGAAGATGGGCAGCAGCATCTTTCTGATAACAGCAATTAACAATAAAACTGCGGTTGCCAACCCGCTTGCCAAGCGTGGCAACTACGGCAATATCCCCAATGAAGAAAGTTACGAAGAGACGGCCCCAGTTCCCGGCGGCCCCGCTATTCCTGGCTACGGTGGCGACCATGGTAACGGCGGGCAGGGGTGCTAAGAATCTCCGGTGGAGGTTCGGCTGCCACCTACGACGACTCGACCTGGCAACTTATAACGCACGCATCTGAGGACTGACGAGAAGATCCTGGAGCGAAGAGATAGGACGTTGCGCTGAATATTATAGGATTATCCGAGGTCCGAAGAGAGGGGAGGACACGGTAATCCTCGAATCCGGCAACTTGTTCTATCACCGAGGGCGACCATCTGTCCAAGGAGGTGCCGATTTATCGTCCACAAGTCTCTCGTTAACAACGTTAAAATTGGGAGTGTGTCGACGAGGGTTGCGTACCTTATACTCAGAATCACCAAACGGTATTCGCTGAAGGTCATACAGGTTTACGCACCAACTCGGCACACCCTGATGAGGAGGTAGAGGAAATGTATGAGATATCTTAGAGCCATGCATTCCCTAAAACCCACTATACGGTGTTAATGGGAGACTTCAACGCAAAGCTAGGCACAAGAGAGAACGTGAGCTGAAAGTAGGGAAATTCGGATTAGGGCAACGGAACCTGGCAGCAGCAGCTGGCCGACTTCATGGAGAAAGAGGGACTTTATGATGAACTCTTCTTCCAGAAGGCCCCACAGGAAGTGGACCTGGTCGAGCCCCGACGGTTCGACAAAATGAGATTGACTTCATTATGACGACTAGACGCCAACTGTTCAGTGATGTCTCAGTGATCGCGAGGGTGAAAACTGGTAGCGATCACCGAATGGTTAGAGGCACACTGAACCTAAACGTTAAGTTGAGAGGTGTCGTCTAATGAAGTCAACGCCCGTCCCTCGTGCTCTAATCCAAAGTCCTGAAACCTTTCAGCTCGAGTTACAAAACCGTTTTCAGTGCCTAGAAGATTGCAATGCAGTGGACGATATGAATGACAAGCTCGTGGAAACTGTCCATGCGGTCGGAGCTAAGTTTTAAGCACCGCCGCAGAAGAACACAAACCTCCGATCACACTCTTAATCTCATGGCTGTTAGACGGGAAATGAAGCTGCAATCTTCAGTAGATTTGATAGCATACAGGCAACTGAACAGACAGATCTCCAAATACATGCGGGACTTGCGCAACTTCAATACAGCTCGTATTGAAGAAGCGATCGAGCGGAACCAGGGCTCCAAAGTCTTTGCCAGAGATCTGTCTGCCAGAAAGAGCCAACTGTTGAAGCTGAAGACCGAGGGTGCGTCGTTTCCGGGACACCTGAGATTTTGAGGAGATTGAGAGGTTCTGGCGGCAGCTGTACATCATCGTTGGAGCCACACGCAAGTGTGAGTAACGATCCAAGAGCGAGTCTTATCCGACACTATTCCGATGATATCCCGGACGTCAGTCTGAGCGAGATTAGAATGGCTCTCCAGCACTTTAAAACGGTGGTCTCCAGGCGAGGATGGAATTACGGCGGAGCTTGAAAGTGGAAAACCGGTACTTGAAGTCCTTCAGAAGCTCTTAATTCCGTCCTATGGGCACTACACCGGAGGCGTGAGCAGAAGTGGTGGTCTTGTTCTTCAAGAAAGGCGACAACGCCTTGAAGAACTACAGACCGATTTCCTTCTGAGCCGCGTCTACGTGCTGTTTTGAGAGTCATTACGAATCGTCTCGCACGCAGACTCGACGACTTCCAGCCCCGAACAAGTTGAGCCTGAAAAGGCTTTAGCACCATAGACCACATACATCCCTTCGGCAAATTGTACAGAAGTCCGAGGAGTACAATTTGCCACCATGTTTGGCGTATGTGGACTATGAGAAAGCTTTGATTCCGTCGAAATTTGCGGTGCTGCAGTCCTTCAGCGGTGCCAAGTTGACTGTCGGTATATCGAAGTGTTGAAGTGCTTGTACAGTAGGGCTACGATGGCTATCCGAGTACAGAACCAGAGTACAAAACCTATCCAACTGCAGAGAGGTGTAAGACAGGGACGTTATATCCTCGAAACTCTTCACCGCTGCATTGGAAGACGTTTTCAAGCTTCTGGACTGGAAAGGATACGGCATTAACATCAATGGCGAGTACATCACTCACCTTCGATTTGCCGACGATATAGTCCTTATGGCAGAATCGCTGGAGGACCTAACACTATGCTCAATGACCTCAATAGTGCCTCCCAACGGATAGGTCTTAAGATGAACATGGACAAAACAAAGATCATGTTTAATGTCCATGTCACACCTATGCCGGTAGTTGTTAGAGCACTAAGCTCGAAGTTGTTGACGAATATGTTTACCTGGGACAAATAGTCCGACTAGGTAAGTCCAACTTCGACCGAGAGGTCAATCGACGGATTCAACTCGGCTGGGCAGGTTCGGGAAATTACGGCACATCTTCTCGTCAGGTATACCTCAAAACTTGAAAACGAGGCTGTACAACCAGTGCGTGTTGCCAGTGATGACCTACGGAACTGAGACGTGGTCCTTCACTGCTGGCCGGATGAGGAAGCCTGGTCGGTCGCTGAGCTATGGAGAGGGCTATGCTCGGAGTCTCACTGCGTGATAAACTTAGAAATGAGGATATCCGCAGTAGAACCAGAGTGACCGACATAGCCCAACAGATTAGTAAGCTGAAGTGGCAATGGGCCGGCCATAGCTCGAAGAACCGACAACCGATGGGAAAAAAGGTTCTCGAGTGGCGGCCTCGTACCGGCGGACGAGGTAGGCGTCCCCCACTAGATGGAGTGACGACCGTAAGACATGCAGGAAGTCGATGGATGCGGGTGGCTCAGGACCGTGCTTTGTGGCATTCCTTGGGAGGCCTATGTTCAGCAGTGGACATGAAGGGCTGTAATGATGATGATGATGATGATGAAAATGAAAATAATGACTTATTTTCATTCATTCGCAAATTAAAACATTCACAATCGCGCAGCACTAATACTGTACACGGGTTGCCATTACTTTAGGTTATATTTATTACGTTTTTCTTTTATACGTGCTCCAGCTTTTATATAAATTTTAGTTACGAGGTATATTAGATAATGTGTAGCTATCACATAGAAGAAATCTAAGCATCAACTAATTTACTTGGAGAAATGTAAGCATCTGCGCATACTAATAACAAGTGCGTCGGTTTTGTTTCGGGACCACACCGAGATGAACATTGGGTCAAACATGGGCTGTTATGATGATGATGATGATTACTATTTTTTTTAATTTATTATTTATTGAAAATTTATATTAAAGCTGGAGCACGTATAAAAGAAAAACGTAATAAATATAACCTAAATATATGGTGAGTGATCAAAACCAAAGACCCTTTGGATGTGATAACGCATTCAAATTTTTATTTTCAATTAATAATACATGTAAGTGTCTACGGGCCGTAGCACACAGATTAAAATAAAATAGAATAATTTTTAATCACCACAGATTATAAATAATACTTCATTATCATAATCATCTTCAGTACATGGCCTCATAAGTCCATTTCTGAGCACAAGGTAATGACACAAAACACAGTCGTGAGCCACCTCTATCCATTGACTTCCCACATGCCCCTACCAGATCATCACTCCAACGGTATAGGTCGCTCTATACTCTGATCTTTGGTATTAGACTGCCACACTTGTTGTCGGATTTTTTTTAACCTTTCTTCACCACCGGTTGTCGGTTTTCAGTAAAGTTATCTTTTATTTATATTACTGGTTCTGAAAAAACTCTGTCTGTGTAAACCTCGGAACATAATTCAGCCCAAATTTTTCCTAGTAAAACTTATATACAACTTTTATGAAAACAGTAATAACGTTAAGGCTCTTTGTGTTCCAAATCGTGTGTCATAGATCACACAGCTCTTCGAAAGGAATATTGAAAGAATAAATAAAACGCAGTGGCTAAGGGGTCGGCCGTTAAGATATATATCACATGTCTTACACGTCCAACGTTAAACGTTAACATGTCCAGTTGACAAAAGGATGATTTTTGAATTATTTGCTTAATTTACTAAATTTTGCGAATACCATAACTCTTCTACTATGACATCGAATGCACATGTTTTTATAATAGAAGAAATAGGCTTTATAGCTCTTCAATTAAAGATTGTAATTATACACATTTTAAAACGTACGATGTAGTGGCGGTGTAAGAATATCCACTATCCTATATTTTTCTGTGGGTATCGTAATAAAATAAATAATAGTTCAGTTTTTCCCTTTATCTTAAGGTTGTCTGGAAGTGATCGCTCTTTAGCGATAAGACCGCCTTAATGTACTTGTCTCCTAAGTTTTGCATTTTGTAATCTGCTTATTTCCCAGTGTTTTATGTTGTACAATAAAGTATATACATACATAAATACATACATTTTATAGGTAAATATCGCTCCAAGAGTTCTCAGCCTAAATAATATTTAAAATTGCTGTCCTAATTAAAGCCTATATTACACCTATATTAAAGCTCCAAATTGCAAAACGTAAAAATATAAAGAATACTTGAAGGCACAATTGCACATAAACCTAAATGATCACAAATAAGATGTGTATTTCTACGAAAGTCTACAAAAAAAAAAGACATTTGCGTACATTTCAAACGATTTTAATAACGGTCTTCGATTTTAAGTGCAAGTTGTTTGATCTCGTTATCTAATATAGTTATCGTATAAGTTATATATGTGATATAAGACAGTGATGGTACTCTATATCTGCTTCGAAGTCCGACTGGTAGCAGTTGTGCTTCGGTCTGAAGATATAGAGGACCAGTTTTTATAGAAGAGGAGCAAACGAGCATGCGGCTCACCTGATGGTAAGATTAGTGTCGACCGCTGTCCACGAACAAGTTCAACACCAGCGGAATCGTAGATGCGTTGCCGGCAAAGACATTTAAGTAGTAATAAATCTCTTTGGTTGCCGACCTTTTAAAAAAGAGTAGGCTGTTTTCTTGAGTATATTTATTTATCTATTTTAAAAAGGCTAAATCTATAATTAGTCCATTAATATATTTTTTTTTGCTCCAGTTGCCTCGGGGTATGGGCTGGACTGAAAACTAGTGCTATCACTGAGATGAGTAATTTTCACAGTTACATGCTGCAAAAAAGGTTTTTTAAGTATATTTTCTTAAATTTTTTGTTATATTATTTAACTAGATGTTGGTAAATACCTCATTTTATTTATGGTTTTGCATATTTTTATTTTTTACATTTTGTGCTGCATGCATAAATTGGAATAACAAAAATTTCTTTCATTATAACTACAGGTTTTGATGCATCCTCAGAGGTGACCAGCCTTGTTTGAACTTGACTGCTGTAATCACTTTCCATCAATTAGACTGTAAGTTCGTTTGTCACTTCAGTTTTATTTAAAAAAATATTCTCCCGGTTGTACTTCGATAATGTTAATGCATTTATAGCTGCTGCTGCTGGGCAAATTTACTTAACTACATAACAATGTCTTGTAAAGTACAAACTGTTAAGTTAAACTGACTTTAACGACCAACAAATTCAACAACAAAATTGAAGTTCTTTGTCAATTGTAAACGCAGTTCACTTTAATTTGAGGACTTCGGTCAGGAGTAATTTCCGTAATTTCCGTTACCGAAGCTTAAAAGTTTGTCGTGGTAAGAAGTTGTGTCGAAGTTTTAACGGAAATAGAGGGCGGCCTATCTCTCTACATGGGTGCCGGTTAAGACATGCAGATGGTCGATGGAGGCAGGTGGCGCAGGACCGTGTTTTGTGTATTCCTTGTGGGAGGCCTGTATTCAGTAGTGGATTTGCATGTGAATGGCTATAATGATGATGATGATGATGGTGATGATGATACTTTTGTACATTAACTTACGCAGTCACTACATGGAACATTTCTAAGCATACGTTTTAAGATTTTTTTGTGCCCTACAATATAAATAATACCAATTCTTAAAACGTGTTTTGTTACTAAAAAATAAATTATAAAAGTACACAACAACGGTCAATGTTTAGATTAAAAATAGTCATTTCAATAAAACTTTGCCAACCCTTAGGCGCGTTTTCCGATTTTGACATAAAATAAGATAACACTGTTTGCTCGAAATAGGCAATTTTGCATTTACACGATATTTGTACACGTACTAAAATGATATTTCACATTGAAGTATGTACAAATATTACTCGTAGAAGTCGTTATATATACTGATATCGAAAATGTACATTGATATTAGGTCTACGATAAAGATTACGAGTAATTAAATGCAAAAGGGAGACACGTTTCCTCCCTAGCGGATTCGCCAAAATCGCCAGGCTTAGCAGGTGGATTGCCGATCTGGTTAAGAATATCTCGCGCCTTTGTTGGGTGGATATTTATATCTGGTGTAAATGTGAGAATGGTATGCAGTTTCTGGTCGTCTCGTGCCACCCATTTGCAGGATGGAAGCTGATGACTATATTTATGTCGCCATGATACGGCATATACATACATTGTATCTTACTTAATAGTGTTTCACACTGTTACTATTATTAAATATCACTACAGCCCATTACAAGTCCACTGTTGACATAGAATACCGTTACCATTGCAGCCTATTAAAGTCCAATACCAAGCATAAGCATACCCCATAGATTGAAATATCGAAATATCCCCTCAACAAGGGGATATTTGTCATAGTTGCCACGCTTGACAAGCGGGTTGGCAACCACAGTTTTTAGTTTTAGTCGTTATTAGGAGGTGCTGCTGCCCAACTCCTATTTTTTTTCTTCCGTCGCCTCTTACGACACCCATACAGATGAATTGGGGTAGTGGATATTGTTACATCGCCGCTACACGGCTCTCGTAGATTAGGAAAAGATTAATAAAAAAGTTTAAGATTAAGAGACAATAAATGGACCCACAGGTAATTGAAAGCTTTGCCCCCGAGCTACCAAGACACGCCAAATTAATTTCACAAGAACAGATTAAACTTTTGTATATTTTTTCTATTTTACTGACCTAGTTCAATCTCATACATTCTTTATTTTATTCATTTATTACAGCCTTTCACAAGTCCACAGCTGAATATAGACCTCGCTAAGGAATGCCACAAAACTTGGTTCTGAACCACCCACATTGCTCGAATTCCTGGCAACTTCATAGTTGATAACAAAGAAACTTAATACACACTTATATAATGCAATGAGATTAAAATGATCCTAAATCAACATACCAATATCCTTAGTTGTATTTACCATTACCGTTACCGCCTATTAAAGTCCACTGCGGAATATAGGTTCTTCCCATAGATTGCCTCTAAGGGAGGTTATTTGCAACAGTTTTTGTTTTCAGTCGTATTAGGAAGACGCTGCTGCCCATCTCCTGATTTGTTTTACTCTGTCGCCTCTAACTACAACACGGGATGATATGGTGTAGTGGATATTTTACTTTTCACCACACGGTAACCAGCACTACTCGGTAAATCGTTAAATTTAATAATAGGCAAATTTTTAGTGATGCCTATGTTCAGCAGTAGACTTTGATAGGCTGTGATGAATGAATTAATGATGAAATTTAACTCTCTTTACAATGTTTAAAATTAAAAATCAATCAAACGTATCATAAAGGAAACTAACACAGGAGATGTGCAGCATCCTCTGACAACAACTCAAAATAATAATAACTCTGGTTGCCAAACTGTCCGACGAGCGTGGCAACTGTGGTAAAATCTTTCCTATGAGGTAATCTATGGGGAAATATTAATGTAATCATTTAGAATTCCAAATTTCAAATTTTGACATATCAAGATCTCTGAACTACATGCTATGGAGGATGTATGTATGTACGTATGTACGTTCATGGTTAATTACCGCCTTAATTATTTCGAGCACAAATAATAATATTGTTTTACTCAATTTGGTCGTTCATTCATCATCATTCATTTCCATAGGGAAATTCATAGGCCCCCATAGATTTCCGAATAGGGACATATTTCATAGTAACCACGCTTGGTAGGCATGTTCGCAACCGGTTTTTTAATAAATTTGAGTTCGTATCACGGTGTGCTGCTGCCCATCTCCTGTTTCATTTCCTTCTATCGCCTGTCACAATATCCGCAGTATATGGCAAACAAATTAGATGTAGATAACAAAATGGCGCCAATTATTAAGAAACGCACTGATTTATGTAAAAGGGCAACTTTAATTTCGCAAAACGCTTAATGATTTACATGTTTTTTATAGCCAGGCTATAAAACTGTCTAACGAGAATATTTATAATAACGACTAGCTGCTGGTGTATTTTAAATGGTTTTGTTTTTATAGAATAAGAGTAACAAGCGATTACATAGTCCATTTCCGTCCAGCATCTATGTCCATAGTATGTACATAGATGCTGTGATCATGGACACATGTAAATCTATCCTCCGTTCATCTATTCTTAATCGGATATAAATAAATCATATATATTCGATTAAGAATCACGACCACACGTTCGGGAGAGAGGCAGGTCAGAACTCTTAACGTGTTTTCAGAGCACGTTGAACACTGAAACGTTTTTGTACGTGGTAGCGCCATGCTGCAGCTATATTAGTAGTATAGTTGTAGCACGAATGGGTCGGCTCGACTGAAGGACCACGCTCACAGAATACCAGCGTAAAATAGCAGTTTGACACTGCTGTGTTTCGTATGGTGAGTGTAGAGAACCGGGACCCATTTTACTGGAAAAGGGCATTCCATCTTAGTCCTTACGGGTGACGACGCATCTGCATTTTGATTCTTTATTGAGGATAAATGTAGATGTTTATGGGTCATAGCAATCACTTACCATCAAGTGGACTGTGCTCGTTTGTCACCCTATCCTAAAAAAAAAACGCCGCAACTTCTCCGGACTGGTCTTAAATTCATCGAGTAAAGCATATTCTTCTACTCCTTTGCTGAATGCATCACGAAAGACGAAACATACCATTTGGTTCAAATGCGTGTAATATCGACAACAAAGAGGGTGAAGTCCCGCAGATTGTCTGGTTATCCAATGGTGGAAAGGGGTGAGAGGAATTAAATCATGTAGTTATAAATATTAAAAATATATAATAATATTTTCGATCAATTCGTGGCGATTAAATATTTCGAACAAAACCTAAGCTTGACAACAAAAATTAAAAATGAAAGTTTTTCCATCACGGGTACACAACCCTTACAAAGGCGATTCGAGTAAAGCCGTCGTAAAATAAACCTTAACTTTATCTTCATTAGAATAAAAATAAGAAGACAGTTTTATAGCCTGTTAAATAAAGCTAAAAGTTTGAAAGGTTTACGGAATTAAAAGTTGCCCCGCCAACATTAATCAGTGCGTGAGCTGATTATATTTCTCAAGGATTGTATTGTTTTTTACGTCGAATTGGAGATACAAATAGTATTTTTTCTCTAATTCTACGTAAATGCAATGTAGCAATGTAGGAAAAAATTGGCAAAATTAATGGAATTCTTTTATTTATCGGCATACATATGTACGTTATAGAGCAGTTAAATTTTACTTTTTCTTTTTTTTTTGAGTACTCCATTAATTTTGCTAATTTTTTAGCTAAAGTACAAATATTTATACATCGCTGAATGGCCGAATCAATTAAATTTTCAAAATAACATAGCAACGTGAAATGAAAGAATTTAGATATAAATTTTAGCTATTTAAAACAAATTATTATTCTATTCTTTACTTTAGTTATACATATTATCTTGGCGGTAAAGTGGAAAATTTATGAGAAAAGTAAAAAGTAAACTTGGGACAAAAATCGATAAATGATAAAATATGTTCATATTTCGTGGCAGATTGCGCGGTAACTACGAGTATATATTGTTATCGCTTTTGTATTTATAAGAGGTTGATCGCAAATTTATATGTGCTATGGTATTATTTATTATGTGCGAGCAGCTATGCAGGTCTAGAGAGAGAGAGACCAGTATCCCTGCGACCTAAAAGATCTATTGTGATCGCTGCTATGTCTATAGTTCACTGCTAAGCCCTACGTCCTCAATGGTACGTGAACATAGTTTCAGATGAGTGTAACGTTTGCGCATTGGGTACGCAATCGGTTAGATGCAGAGGCATTTCTTGCGTTAAGGAACAAAACCGGCACATCCTTGAGTTGCTTAGTCCCAGAATGGACATGTGTTTTTTAAGACAACAGTGTCCAGTCGGGGCTCTTGCCAGAATGCGCAATTTAGACCAGACCTTAACTGATTTATTGTGATAAAGTGTTTCAAGGGTCAATCAGACTAGGCTTTTTGAGATTCCACAATATGGCTCGGGTCAAAATTGAGCTTGTCGGCAAGTTCATTGCCTACAATACCCGCGTGACCCGGAACCCATCTTAAAACGACAATGTTGTTACATCCCACGGCGTTTAGACGGTTCACGCAGTCTCCAACTAGCTTCGAGTTCACTAAGCTGATAAGCTTTGATCTCAGCGCTAGCAGTGCTGCTTGACTATCAGAGTTTATATAGATTATATGGTTGACGTAGTATTTTTGCAGATTGATTTCCGTACACAGAAGTACGAAAATTTCTACCTGGAAGATAGAGGTGAATCTACCCGAATTCATACTTAGTTTGAATTTGGGGCGTTTCCTATAAATTCCAAAGCTTACGTCGAGGCCCATTTTTGACCCATCGGTATACCATATAAGGCTACCGACCTCACAGATGACATCTATATTCAGCCAGTCTTCTCTGGAGGGTAGTTCCACTATATACTTTTTATTAAAAGATGATATGCATGATATCTGAGATCATGCATAAGTCCGGTGTTTTTAATTGAGCAGTATAGAGTATAACTAATCTTTAGGAAAGCAAGCTTAAAACGCCCTGGGCGTTAATTCTATACAAACTTGCCCTCGCCTCCTTGTCTAAATAAAGATTAAGCCGTATACGTGCATTAAGAGCCGCTCCAGGCGATGATCGCATCGCTCCAGTTGCCATTAAGCAGGCAGTCCTTTGTAGACTATTAATCTGTCCGCAGTCGTTTTTTGGTTGGCCTTATTACACCAGACAGTGGAGACGTAGGTAAGAATTAGCCTCACTATGCTTCTGTATAGTCATAGGATCATACTGGAATGCAAGCCCCAGTTGTTCCCGACCATACTACTGCACGTACCTAAAGCAATTTTAGCCTTATGGCATACGTTGCTAAGGTGAGATTTCCACGTTAGTTTTTGGTTTGTTGTTACGCCCAAGTACTTAACTTCAGTAGAGAATGGTACTTCTTTACCATTAAGTTTTGGTGTGACTAATTTGTCTAACCGTCTCTTTTTGGTAAAGGGTATTATAACAGTTTTATCAGCATTAACTGATAAACTGTTATCCCTACACCAGTTATTTATAGTGTTTAGGGCTCTTTGTATGATTAATGATAGAGTACTTTCGCAAAAGCCGCTCGCAATGATCACAAAGTTATCAGCATAACCTAGTGTATCAATGCAAAGATCTGCAATCTTGTATAGTAATTAAACCGCAAGAGTCCAAAGAAGGAGTGACAAAACAACTCCTTGTGGACAGCCTCAGAAGTTGCAAACTCAATCAAAGTTTGAAACAGCTATTTTTGCCTTCTGTTTGAGAGCACTTCACCCACCTGACGGTTGGGGTCAACATTTTTAGATGTCAGGCTCCCACCAAGCAGTGATGTGGGGCTACTGTCGAAGGCGCCCTCAATATCTAGAAAGGCACAAAGAGCTATTTCTTTACCCTCCAGCGCTTTTTCGACCCTATCAATAACACTGATCACTGTTACTGTTACACTGTTACACTACACTGGTCACTGATATCAGGGCTGTTTTAGTAGATTTACCTCTGCGATTAGCATGCTGGTTGTAATGTATGGGCCTCGTAGCTAGAGTTACATCCCTCTTTGCTATTGAAATTAGGGTGTTTTTTTAATTTCAATAGCTTCGCGAATCATCCTTGGTAGGAATGGGTTTTCTTTTGCGAGGATTTGTGGTCTATCAAATCTAATGTAATGGTGGGGACGATCTTGAACATATTAACAGACTGCAGTCTTCCCGGAACGTAGGTGTCCTATGTAAGAGAGACCACATTCACAATCCAGCTTGTACACTTCTTATTTTGTAGAGAGATATGAAACTTGACGGATGGTAAAATGACCAATCTTCGGCGGCTGAAGTATGTTTTAATGGAAGCTCGCTTCAAGATGTAGCCAACCTTGTCTGTGACCTCTGATATAGGGTGGCAACAGCAGGCACACGCTCGACTGTGGCCGGCTTCACTCGGTCACTGTGACGTGGTGTGGACCCGAACCTATGTCCTAAATTAAATATTAATATCTCTACATAGTATAAAACAAAGTCACTTTTTGCCGTCTGTACGCTTAGGTCTTTTAAACTTCGCAATTGATTTTGATGTGGTTTCATCAATAGACAGAATGATTTAAGGGAAAAGTTTATATGTATAAAACATGCTAATTATATATTATTTAATCTTCTGTCCGTGTGTATGTAACTGAACTACTCCTAAACGGCTGGACCGATTTTGATGAAATTTTGTGTGTGATTAAGATGATAAGATAATGGTTTAGATTTACAACTGGACCCGGTAAGTGCTTTTGAGATCCAGAAATCAACCGTGCAAAGCCGAATCGCTCGCCGAAGTGGATCGCTAGTGTGTAATTAAAATACAACAAAGGGCAACTATTTTACGCTGTCATTTTGAGCGAGCGTTGTTATTTCCCGGTCAAGTAGACCATTCGAAATGAAGCAGTAACTCTGCAGCTTTATGAGGTAAAATATATATTGTAAAAACTAAATAATATAAAAAATTACATGTATTTCGTATACAGTTAAGCAGATCGTAAGGCAGAATGAAACTTTTTTTAATTACAGAAAATGCTTGGGATCCCGTAATTAATAAAATTAAAACTAAACCCAAGCATACCACTGCAAGACTTCAAGACACAGTAAGTTCATTCCGCGTAGATCGGACCCAAACGAATAATTAAAAAAAGCTTAAGGTATCCCGGGTTAACTCTGACATCGGGACGTCAGTCACCTCAGTCTCCCGTGACCATGGGTGCTGTAAAGCACCCGAAACGTCGGGAATTAAAAATAAGTTAATTAAACGCGATATAATCCGTAAAAGTAGTTTTATTCAAGATCATTTTAGTTTTTAATGTCTTTTATTGTAATAAATATTTTATACTAGCGACCCGCCCCAGCTTCACCTGGATAGGATCCATTAATGGCGTTATTTAGATTTACGCTAGTCAAAGACAATATTTATTTTATAAATATTTGCTTAAAAATCTTTAAGTCTTCGGATAAAATATAGCCTAGATCCTTCTGGCAGACATTTTATGTCTTTATAGCATGCAATAACACTCTGAGCTTAACAGAAGCCCATTATTTCAATATTACAGATAAGTACTTCAATTTTATTTATAAGTATAGATTATTATAATAAATAAATACATTTTCAAAAACACAAATATTGATAGCCTGTTACCAATATTTTGAAAGCATAATGTATTAAATACGTTCAATCACATAATGATATCTTATATTTACGCGAACACTACACATTGAATAAAACTATTTTTACGGATTATATCGCGTTTAATTAACTTTTTATTAATTCCCGACGTTTTGGAGGCTGGTACTACCACCTGCTTGGGATCCTGTAATTAATAAATTAAAACTAAACCCAAGCATACAACTGCAAGACTTCAAGACACAGTTAGTTCATTCTGCGTAGATCGGACCAAAATTAATAATTAAAAAGCTGAAGGTACTCGGATTAACCTGACATCGGACGTCAATCACCTCATTCCCCGTGACCATGGGTGCTGTAAAGCACCGAAACGTCGGGAATTAAAAAGTTAATTAAACGCGATATAATCCGTAAAAAATAGTTTTATTCAACGTTCAATCACGATCTAATCTTCGTGCTTTTCCATGTTATAAACCATTTAAATGTTACCATTTAAAGACGGTGTAATAACGTAAGAAAATGGCGTGGGATGCATTTATTACTGTGACAAAATGTTTAGAAGCTAAAGAAATAGATCGCAAAAATGAAATATTTTAAGCTTTTGGTAAACAACTTTGCTTTGGTTTTCATTAATATTTACTGATGATGTGTTTACGAATTAATATCATCATCATCATTACAACCTTTACAAGTCCACTGCTGAACATAGGCCTCCCAAGGAATGCCACAAAGCACGGTCCTGAGCCACCTGCATCCATCAACTTCCTGCATATCTTACCAGGTCGTCACTCATATAGTGGGGTTACCTTACACTTCGCCTACCGGTACAGAGCTGCCACCGAGAACCTTTTTCCCCATCGGTTGTCGGTTCTTCGAGCTATATGGCTTGGCCCATTGCCACTTCAGCTTATTAATCCGTTGGGTTATGTCAGTCACTCTGGTTCTACTGCGGATATACTCATTTCTAAGTTTATCACGCAGAGAAACCGAGCATAAAACTCTCCAAAACTCGTTGAGCAACCTTAAGCTTCGTCATACGGCCAACAGTAAAGGACCACGTCTCAGATCCATAAGTCATCACTGGCAACACGCACTGGTTGTACAGTCTCGTTTTCAAGTTTTGAGGTATACCTGACGAGAAGATGTGTCGTTATTTTCCGAACGCTGCCCAGCTGAGTTTAATCCGTCAATTGACCTCTAGGTCGATGTTGGACTTACCGAGTTGGACTTACTTTGTCCCAAACATACTCGTCAACAACTTCGAGCTTAGTGCTCCCAACAACTACTGGCATAGGTGTGATATGGACGTTATACATGATCTTTGTTTTGTCCATGTTCATCTTAAGACCGTTGGGAGGCACTATTGAGGTCATTTAGCGTAGTGCTCACTCAAAATCTCAGGTGTCCCGGAAACGATACTGCCACATTCGGTATTCAGCTTTGACAGTTGGCCCTACTGTGAAATAATCTTCGGAACTTAGTTATTAGATATATATTTGTGAGATGCCGATATATTTGCACTGGTTTATGCTGCGGCCGCGATACTGAGTGCATACTCTGGCCGCATCACTTACGGCAACATTTTATTCGCAGATGCTTCGAACATACACTAGGACTTCCACGCGGCAACTTCGTACAAACAAAATCTCTGTAAATTGCTATTCAAAGAATAAAAACTCATTAGATAACGATTAAAAACGAAAGAAAATCGTTTGGAACATATATGTTTCTAGTAATTTATAGTATGTTTTTGAGCGTTAAAGATAGGATAAATTCCTTTTATTAGGTCCTTACATATGAAATTAGCGTTTTGTACGGGAGGAATATAAAATTCATTTTTGAAATATATTTAATTAATCAAAGTATGCACC